>JAKSZT010054331.1:2341527-2606497 GCA_026826555.1 Tolypeutes matacus
AAAGAAAGAAAGAAAGAAAGAAAGAAAGAAAGAAAGAAAGAAAGAAAGAAAGAAAGAAAGAAAGAAAGAAACAGCTAAAATCAAAGCTCTAACTGCACAACTGGAGGAATTAGAAAAGGAACAACAAATTAACCCCAAAGTAAGAAGAAAAAAAGAAATAACAAAGATTAGAGCAGAACTAAATGAAATAGAAAATAAGAAATCACTAGAAAAAAGAAACAAAACCAAAAGCTGGTTCTTCAAGAAGATCAATAACATTGACAAACCCTTATCTAGACTAAGGAAGAAAAAAAAGAGAGAAGGTGCAAATACGGAAAATAAGAAATGAGGAAGGAGATATCACCACTGACCCCACAGACATAGTGTATCATAAGATGTCCACTGGATCTCTAACTGAGAAGTGGCTTATATCCCATGGGGAAGGTGGATAGGACTATCCTGCTTTGAAAGAACTATGGACTAGAGTGGACTTACTGGTATTCTATTATAGACATATTGTGATACTATCAATGGAGAAATTACAACATTGATGTGGAGCCAGTGGCCACTGGAGGCTTCAGGTGCAGGGAGAGGGAAAAACAGTTGTAATACTGGGACTTTTTCTGGACTTGGGAATCATACTGAATGACACTGCCACAACAGATTTAGGCCATTTTATATCATCACATAACATGCAGAACTGTGTTGGTGAGAGTGTAGACTACAATGTGAACTATAACCCATGCTAAATTGTAATAAAAGTGCCACACTAATGAAAAATGTTTATGTGGAAGAGTTGTGGGAGGTGTGGGAAATGTGGCATATGGGAATCCTAATTGTTTCCCTGTAACATTTATGTAATCTAAGTATCTTTAAAAAATAAAATAAAACAATATTTAAATATTAAAATTGACTGTGGAATAAAAAAGAATATCATAAGAGGATACTTTGAAAAATTATAAGCCAACAAAGAAGGATAATTTAGAGGAAATGGACAAATTTCTAGAAACTCACAAGCAGCCTACATTGTTGAAAGAAGAAATTGGTGAACTCAACAGAACAATCACAAGTAAGGAGAGATAATCTATGATCAAAAACCTCCCAACTAAGAACAGCCCAGGACCAGATGGCTTCACAGGTGAATTATACCAAACGTTCTGGAAATGACTAAAACAGTCCTGCTTGAACTCTTCCAAAGTGTAGAAGTAGAAGGAACATTACCTAACTCATAATATGATGCCAACATTACTCTAATACCAAAGCCAAACAAAGAACCCACAAGAAAGAAAAATTACAGACCAGTATCTCTAATGAACCTAGATGCCAAATTCCTCAACAAAATAATTGTTAATCATATGCAACAACACATCAAATGAATTATACACCATGACCAAGTGGATTTCATCACACCTATGCAAGGAAGGTTCAACATAAGAAAATGAAGCAATATAATATACCACATAAACAGATCAAAAGAAATAAATCACATGTTCATCTTTATAGATGAAGAAAAGGCATTTGACAAAATACAGGACCCTATCTTGATAAAAGCACTGCAAAAGATAGGAATAGAAGGAAACTTTCTGAACATGGTAAAAGGTTTATATGAAAAATTCCACCGCTAACATCTTATACAATGTTGAAATCCTAAAAGCTTTCCCTCTAAGATCGAAACAAGACAAGGATGCCCACTATCACCACTCTTATTTAACATTGAGTTACCCTGTTCCAGTTGTAACCCTTCTGTGATCTAAAGCTTCTTCAAAAATGAAGCCAATAAAATAGCCAAATACAATTAATAGGAAAATAAAATAATAATGGTAGGTTTAAGTATAAGAAATAAAGTATATAAAATTTTAAAGAAAATAAAAATAATATAAAATTTAAAATTTGGAATATTAAAAAATAATTAAAAATATTTTTACAATTTTTTTTGACATTTTAGCTTTCATCACTGTAATATCTGTTGTCCTGTATGCATAGTGACATTTTCTTCTATTTATTCCCAAGTGTCTTAGTTTTTTTCTTTTTGTTTTCAAAGAAGTTTTAGGTCACAGTAAAGTCACATTCAGAATACAGGGGACACCCATATACCCAACATGCTCTCCCTGTTCCCTTTTCCTGTATTAATACCTTTTTATATGTGGCTGGTACATTTGTTACAACTGATATACAAATAGTAAAACATAGCTACTAACCATAGTCAATGGTTTACATTATGGTTTACATTTTAGACTGTATACTTTTATACATTTTGATGATATTTAACATGGCCTGTGTCCATCCCTACAAGATCATATAGAACACTTCCATTGCCCACTAAATATCCCCTGTACCTTCTATTCTTTTCCTCCCTCCTGCTCCCATTGAGGCCCACAACGACTGCCCAGCTTCACTCTTTAGATGACAAATTCATACTTAGTTGCAGCAACGCTGAGTTATTGACACACTGCTTTGTCCTCCCCTATTAGGAACTGCCCCTTCTCTCAAGATACTCCTGCCTCTCTGAGAACATATCGGTCCTCCTCAGGATGGGAGTCCAGCTCCTTCCCACTCATTATGTGGGTCTCCACCAACTGATAGAACACATTATGTCAAAATGATCACTCACACACTCCCTAGAAGCCTGCCCCAGGTGTGCCCTGTCCCGAATGCTCCCCCCCACATCTGATTTAGGGTTTTGTATTCTATATCTTTGTAGAAAGGAAAAAAATCTGCTTAATTAAATTCATCAACATTTTTAAGTTGTGGTTTGTATTTTTCTTTCATGTATAAGGAATCTTTACCTACAGTAATATACTGAAGACAATTTTTTTGTTAGTCTGTAAAATATAGTTTTGATTTTCATAATTTGTCATTTAATCCACATTGTTTGGGTAAAGTGAGAGGTAGATACCAAATTTCATTTTATCCAATATGATTACTCAGGTAATCACATGTAACAGGTGCCTTTACATATTATTGTTACTACATTATTACACACTTCTTTCATTATGTATTAAGTGCTTCTATGTAAGTAGTTTTGTAGTAGTGCTATTTATTTGAAGGCAGTGATTTTTGTTTTTACACTTAAAGTACATGAATTTAAAGTAAAATATATTTAAGAAAATATTATAATTAAAAATATTTTTATGGAGCATTGATTAAAGGAAAGCCCATGTAAATGGTTGAGGTTAGGATGTGAGTTTTAAAATGGATGTTATTCTTTTAAAGAGGGTAGATAATGCCATAGGGAAAGAAGTTTGGGCAGAATATAATATATTCTTTAAATATTGTATTGTACTTCTTTATTAATAGACATATGATTTATGAGACATATATAGAAATTGAAATATATTTTTAAAAGTGGATATAAACTGAAGTGTTGAATAAAATGATAGATTTTTTTAACCTCATTTGAACATTTCAAAATTTCAAGAGCAGATCTAATTTGAAATTGCTGAGCTTAGATATAAGGTGTTGTCATTACCAATGAATACTATCTAATCACATATGGAAATAAACCATAAACATTTAATTGCTAACATTTATAACACCTGCAAGAGTTTAAACTGAGAAAAGATGCTATGTCATCTTTCTCCATTTTCTCATTGATTGATTCTACACAGTGAGGGTCAGATGGATCAGCATAGACATGGGAATTTCACTGGCAAACTTTCCAAAACAAATGTCTCCTATAGTTTTCTGGACACAGTAGCTGGTGTGCAACATAGTGTCTAGCTGTGCAACATTACTTAGTAATGGGTCAAAGTAGAGGAGGTGTTAACAACATTTACAGCTTCTTTCCACTGGCTTAAGAAATTGTCAAGTGAGGTATCTGGGGTGTGGCAGTTTGATATAGTTATGATTTCCAAATATAGATATTGGATTATGCTTATAAACTGGTCTATTCCTCTAGGTGTGAATTAGGCTTTGTATAGAGTTTTGATTGGGCTACATCAGTAGGACATTGAGTCCTCACTCCTTGGTGGGTGGGGACTCAGAGATAAAACTACATGGCAGAGAGGAGTTAGCTCAAGTTTTGATGTTGGAATCTTGAGTTGGAGCCCCAGGAAGTTAGCATACAGAGAAACTTGGTGGTGAGGAAGGAGAGAAGGCCCCAGGGAAGAGACAAGCCATTCACCTCATAGTTATAGCTGGCCTTGTAGACAGAAGCAAGCCTATGTCGGCAACCATTTTGTTCCAATTTGTGGCAACAAACTTTGGTGAGGGAAGTAACTCATGCTTTATGGCCTGGTAACTGTAAGCTTCTACCCCAAATAAATACCCTTTTATAAATACCTTTGCATCAGCACCTGTAGCATTTTGGCAATTTGATGTAGTTATGAATCCAAAAACACATATTTGATTATGCTTGTAAACTGGCCTGCTCATCTGGGCATGATTAAGTTATGATTAGGGATTTGATGGGGCCACGTCAGTAGGGTTTGAGCCCCACCCCTTGTTGGGTGGGGTCTCAAACATAAAAGACATAGCAAAGGACAGAGTTGGAGAGTTTTGAGTTGGAGTTCTGATGCAGGGTTTTAATGGAGTCCAGAGAAAGAGAGAAGGCTCCAGGAAATGAGACAAGCTGTTTGCCTGACAGTTCACAGCTGGCCTTGTGGAGAGGCCTAGAAAGCCTCATAGTCTACAGCTGACCTTGTGAAGGAAACAGAGGAGCTGAGCCTGGAGAGAAATGGAGCCCCAAGAAGAGAGGAACCCAAGAAGCCCAAACTCTTGGCAGACGTCAGCAGTCATCTTGCCCCAACACATGGCAATGGACTTTGGTGAGGGAAAAAAGTTATGCTTTATGGCCTGGTAACGGTAAGCTACCAGGCTTATAAAAGCCAACAGATTTCTGGTATTTTGCATCAGAACCCCTTTGGCTGACTAATACTGCACCCCCTTTGGCTGACTAATACTTGGCAAAGCCTTATTCTTGAGTCCCTGATAAGGAGACTTCCAACTGGTGGCATCTGGGCTAAGAATGCACAATAGCATAAACCAGATATGAAAACACCAACACAATTACAGTCCAAAAAGAAATAGGAAGATATGGCCCAGTCAAAGGAACAAGATAAGCCTCCAGAGGGCATAAAGAATTTGAGACAACTCTTCATAGATTTTCAAACATTTCTTAACAAATACAATGAAATGGCTAAAAGATCAAAGATATTAAGATGACACTGGGTGAGCACAAAGAGGAATTTGAAATCATACATTGTAATATAGAATATCTTATGGGAATGAAGGGCACAATAAATAAAATTAAAAATACACTGAAGTCATGTAACAGTAAATTAGAAGAGGCAGAAGAAAGGATCATTGAGTTTGAAGTCATAGCCACTGAAAGCAAACATACAAAAGAATGGATAAAAAAAATGAATTAAAAATTGAAAAGGGTTTCGGGGAACTAAATGATAGCAAGAGTCATGCAAACATCTGTGTCATGAGTGACCCAGAAAGAGTATAGAAGGGAAAAGGGGAAGAAGAAATATTTAAAGAAATAATGGTCAAAAATTTCCTAATCCTTTGAAGGGCATATATATCCATGTCCAAGTACCATAATGTAATCCCACCCAAAATAAATCTGAATAGAACTACTCAGGCACTTACTATTAAGAATATCAAATGCTTAAGGCAAAGAAAGAATTCTGAAAACAGCAAGAGAATAGTAATGCATTACATACAAGTGATACTCAATAAGATTAAGTGCTGATTTATCATGAGAAACCATAGAGGCCATAGAGGCAGCAGACAGTGATAAGATATATTTAAGATACTGAAAAAGAAAAACATCCAACCAAGGATCTTATATCTGGCAAGATTGTATTTCAAAAATGAGAGAGACTTTAGAATACTCACAGATAGACAGAAAAAAAATTTGAACCAAGAGACATGCATTTCAGGAAATATTCAGGGGAGTGCTACAGCCTGAAAAAAAAAAAAAAAAAAAAACGCCAGGAGACAGAGAGGCCTGGAAGAGGTTTTAGAAATGAAGATTGCATCAGAAATAGTTACTAAATATGTAGAAAAAGTGGTGAAAATAAAATATGACAGATAAAACCCAAAGGTCAAAAGAGGGAACTAAAAAAAAAAATGCCTTTGAAGTAATAGCATGGAATGTTAATGGATTAAACTCACCAATCAAAAGACACAGACTGGTGGAATGGATAGTAAAATATAAGCCACCTATATGCTATCTACAGGAAACTCACTTTAGACCCAAAGATTCTGTTTCAGTCAACCAAAGGCAAAAATATTCTTACAAAATCCCAGAAATCTGTTGGCTTTTATAAAGGGTGTTTATATGGGATAGAAGATCACAGTTTCAGGCCATAAAGCATAAGTTACTTACATCACAAATGTCTGTTGCCAACTGGAGTTGCTCCAAAGTTGGAGCAAGATGGCTGCCAACATTCAGCCTTCCTCTTCCTCTTACAGGTCCATGGTCCCAGCTTCTTTCAATATCTATTGTAGGACACTAAGCTCTTTTTGGGTTTCTCTCTCTCCCTGGGCTGAGTTCTCTACAAGCTCAAGCTTGCTTCTCTCCACAAGGTAAGCTGTTGACTATCAGGTGAATGGCTTTTCTCTCTCCCTGAGCCCTCTACAATGTCTGTGGAGATGTTTCTATTCCTCTGTTTTTCTTCTGTGTGTTTATATTCTGGGCTTCAGCTCAAAAAATGCAATCTCCTTTCTCTGTAGCGGAATTTCTCTGTGAGTCCACACCCACCAAGGAGTTGGGGACTCAAAATATTACTGATGTGGCCCAATCAAAGCCTTAATTATTATTTAATCAACTAAAAGTGAAAGTTTTGATTCCAACATAATCTAATATACCCAGAGGAAAAGACCAGTTCACAAACATAATCCAATACCTATTTTTGGAATTTATGAACAATATCTATGACATTCCACTGTCTGAATTCCAAAAATACATTACAATGTTAAAAAAAACCTTAGATCAGTAACAATGCAAGTACAAAATCATATCACAATCTATTTAAAGAAATACAGTTTGTTTTGGAGCAAAGTCCCATCTGGCTGTAGGCTTCTGAAACTTCCAAAACAATTTATCTGCACCTAATACACAAATTAAAATACAAAGAATAGACAATTTTATTACAATAAGGAGAAATTGGGAGGGGAACATGAATTATGGGTCCTCTACAGTTTAGTAAACCTGCAGGTAATAACTCATTAGATGTCAAAGTCTCAGAATCATTCTTAAGTGGATGTTTTTTTCACCTTGGGACCACATGGGGGCCCACCATTTCCACAGGCTTTCCCAACACCATTTTCTTAGTTCTACATTCATCAAGCATCTGGGTGTCAATAAAACTCCAGACCTCACACTCCAAGAGCATTGGAGTGATTGCCACACTTTACCCAATCTTTAAGTTAAAGACTTAACCCTCCTAGTACTGTGAAGTGAAGACAACATCCTCCCTATCCCTTGGCATACAGGCTCAACTCACTCAGAGCTACAAGTTGACTACCTGGCCTTCTTTAATCTTTGGGAGACAAGTCCATTGCTCTCAGAAGTTTGTGGTGTTGACCTTAAATCCTTAATCTTTGGGTTATGTGCTCCACCCCCTCTGTACCAAGGGGTAGCAAAACTCTCCCTGAACACTGAGCAGGAACATCTACACTCTTCAACAGCTGGGGCAAACTTACTCTCTCTGTACACATGGGTATGGTTCCACTCTTGGTACAAGGTAATGTCTTAATTCCATATCTCAGTTTCCATGGTTTTCCTCTTAAAACTGTTTCTCCTGCAATCTCTCTTTTCCATGTTCCTTTTAGTCCAACATGACAACGGCTTTGTTCAGAGGACTGTCTCAAAAAGTTTGGTGGTTTAGCATGCAAGAAGCAGGGGTTCAAGCCATTGGATACTAAGACTTTCAATGTGTCTTTCCAAGATAACTGCATCTTCAAAACTGATTTATAAGTTCCAAGTTTAGTTAATTCCTCAAATGGGTCACTATCATCTATGGACTTGATTTCCAGAGACTTGGAATTTCCAAAATCTGTTTCTGCTTTCTTTGGGCCCAACAGTTCATTCCCAGCTTATCTTTCTCATCTAGTATTTTGCTATAAGCTGCAAGGGGAAGCCAAGCCTCATTCTCCAAGTTTACTTTGGAAGGTTCTTCAGCTAACTGTACAGGCTCACCATTTTCAAATTCTGTATTCCATAAAACATCAGGAGTTCAACTTGCTAATTTCTCTGCAACTTTAAAACACTGATCACCATTCCTTGAGTTTCCAATAATAGTTTCATGACTTAATTCTAAGGCATCATAGAAAGTCCTTTTAGTGTCCATATTCCTACCATCAGTCTCTGCAAAGCAATCTCAGCTTTTTCTTTCAAGCTTCTCACAATCCCTCCAGAAGATACCTCTTACCCATTCATAAAACCATTTCAGTATTTTGATAATTGCAAAAGTACAACCCCATTCCTAGTACCAAATTCTTATCCATCAGCCAAAGGGGTGCTGATGCAAAATTCCAGAAAAATGTTGACTTTTATAAAGGGTGTTTATTTGTGGTAAAACCTTATAGTTACCAGGCCATAAAGCATAAGTTACTTCCCTCAGCAAAATCTATTGCCACATGTTGGAGCAAGATGGTTGCCAATATATGCAAAGAGTTCAGACTTCTGTGTTCCTATCTTCCTAGATCTTGTTTCTCTCCATGCTCATCTGCCCTGCTCTCTCCAGAAGACTAGCTGTAGACTATAAGGTGACTGGTTCTGTCTCTCTCCCAGGCTCGATACTCTTGGGGCTTAGCTGCTTTGCTCTTCTTTGTGATTACTTCCTGGGCTCCTCCTCAAAACTCCAACCTCCTTTCTATACAGTGTGGTTTCTCTGTGAGTTGCCACCCACCAAAGTGGTGGGGACTGGACATCCTACTGATGTGACCCAATCAAAGCCTTAATCATTATTTAATAAACTAAAAGTGAAACCTCTGAATCCAATATAATCTAATATACCCAGAGGAAAAGACTAGTTCACAAACATAATTCAGTATCTATTTTTAGAATTCATAAGCAATGTCAAACTACAGATACCAATAAATTCAAAGTGAAAGGCAGGAAACAGATATTCCACACATGCAGCAAACAACAACAAAAAAAGCTGGAGTAGCTATACTTACATCTGTTGAAATAGACTTTAAAAGAAAAATTGTTATTAAATACAAGGAAGGATGATATTAATAAGTGGGGCAATTGACCAGGAAAAAATAAGGATAATAAATGTATATGTACCTAACCAGGATGTGCCAAATTACATGAGGCAAACACTGATGAAACTGAATGGAGAAATAGATGTCTCTACAATAATAGCTGGAAATTTCAATACACCACACTCAACATGAGGTAGAACATCCATGCAGAAGATTAATAAAGAAACAATATGATAAATGGACTAAATCTAATAGATATATACAGAATATTGCACACCAAAACAGTAGGATGTATATTCTTCTGAAATGCTCATGGATCTTTTTCCAACATAGACTATATGTTGGATCATAAAGCAAATATCAATAAATTAAAAAAGATCAATTTATACAAAGCACCATTCCTGATAATAATGGAATAAATCTTGATATCAACAATAGGCAGAAAAAGGGAAAATGCACAGATAAGTGGAGATTAAACAACACACTCAAATAATCAGTGGGTCAATGAAGAAATTGCAAGATATGTCAATAATACCTCAGGGTGAATGAAAACAAGAACACAACATGTGCAAACTTATGGGATGCAACAAAGTTTGTGCTGAAGGGTATATTTATAACCTTCAATGACTACATGTAAAAAGAAGAAAGAATTAAAATTGATGACCTAACTACACAGCTGAAGTAACTAGAAAAAAGACAGCAAACTTTTCCCACACAAGCATAAAGAATGAAATAACAAAGATCAGAGTAGAAATGAGTGAAATTGAAAACAAAATAAAAATAAAAATATTAACCAAATCTAAAATTCCTTGTTACAGAATATTAAAAATATTGAAAAACACTTACCTAGACTGACAAAGAAAAAAAAAAAAGAGAGAAAAGATGCAAATAAATAAAATAAAAAATAAAAATGGGTACATTACTAATGACTCTATAGAGAGGAAAGACACCTTGGAGGACACAATGAACAAATGTATGCTAACAAACTATACAAAGCATTTAAAATGGAAAAATTCCTAGGAATGTACAATGTCCACTGACTATAGAAGAAATAGAAGACCTCAAGAAACCAATCACAAATAAAGAGATTGAAACAGTTATCAAACTACTCCCCAAAATGAAAACACATGAGCAGATGGCTTTCAGAAAATTTCTCCCAAAAAATAAAAGAAGATTTTAAATGAATCGGACTAAAATTCTTCCAAAAATTGAACAAGAAGGAACCCTACCAAACTTATTCTATGAAAGCAATATCATTCTAATATCAAAGCCAAATAAGGATATTAGGAAAAAAGACTACTACAGTCCCATATCCCTAATGAATTCTGATGCAAAAATCCTCAATAAAATATTTATTAATTGAATCAAGCTACACATTAAAAGAATTATTCATCATGATCAAATGGGCTTTATAACAGCCAAGAGTGATTAAATAAAAGAAAATGTATTAGCATAATACCTCCCATTAATAAATCACAGAAGAAAAATCTTATAATCCTATTGATTGATGGAGAAATGACATTTGACAAAATACAGCATTGTTTCTTGAT
The DNA here is from genome assembly GCA_026826555.1 of Tolypeutes matacus. Classification (NCBI taxonomy): domain Eukaryota; kingdom Metazoa; phylum Chordata; class Mammalia; order Cingulata; family Chlamyphoridae; genus Tolypeutes; species Tolypeutes matacus. The sequence continues at coordinate 2,352,222 of JAKSZT010054331.1, forward strand.
AAAAATAATATAAAACTAGGATTGAAGGAATTTTTCTCTGCATGATAAAGGCCATATATAAAACACCCATAGCTAACATTGCCCTCTATAGTGAAAACCTGAAAGCTTTCCATTCAGAATGGGAATGAGAAAAGGATGTCCACTGTCACCACGGTTGTTTAATATAGTGCTGGAGATTCTAGCTAGAGAAATCAGACCAGAAATATAAATAAAAGGAATGAAAATCAGAATGAAAGAAGTAAAACATTTGCTGTTAGCAGTTGATATTATCCTATACTTAGAAAGTCCTGAAAAAATACAACAAAGTTGCTGGAGCTAATAAATAATTTCAGCAGAGTCACAGGATACAAAATGAATATGCCAAAATTATTAGTGTTAATATATTAGTAATTTGCAATCTTAGGAGTAAGTCATGAAAAAAATTCCATTTACAATAAGGATTTAAAAAATCAAATATGGAGAAATAAACCTAAGCAAAGACATAAAGCACTTATATTCAGAAAACTACAAAGTATTGCTAAAAGAAAATTTAAAAGACCTAAATAAATGGAAGAATATTGCATGCTCACGGATTAGAAGATTAAATATCATTAAGATGCCAATTTTACCCAAACTGTTACACAGAGTCAAAGCAATCCTGATAAAAATTCCACCAGCATATTTTAAAGAAATGGAAAAAACAATTATCCAATTATTTGGATGTGTAAGTGCCCCTGAATAGCCAGAAACTTGTTAAAAAGGAAGAATGAAATTTGAGGACCCTCACTTCCAGACTTTAAATCATAAAACCCAGCTACAATCTTAAAAACAGCATGGTTTGGGTATAAAATGGACATCTTGTCCAATATTACCAAATCCAGAACTAAGAATTAGACCCTCACATTTATGATCAAGTGATTTTTGCAAGGCTGTTAAGCCCACCCAGCTGGGGCCAAACACTTTATCCAACAAATAGTGCTGGGAGAACTTGATATCAATAGCCAAAAGAAAGAAAGATGAACCTTATAAAAAGTTAATGCAAATGGCTCAAAGACCTAACTATGAAATATACAACCATAAGGCTCCTAAAAGACAATGTAGGGAAACTTCTTCAAAAATTTGTTTTTGGGTGGTGCATTATTAAACCCTTACACCAAAAACACAAGCAATGAAAGTAAACATAGATAAATGAGAACTCCTCAAAGTTAAACACTTTTGTGATTCAAAGGACTCTGCAAAGAACATGAAAGGGTAGTCCACACAATGGGAGAAAATATTTGGAAACCACATATCTGATAAGGGTTTGATTTTCATTTTATATTAAAAAGACCATACTATTCAACAATAAAAGAGCAAGCAATCCAATTTAAAAATGGTCAAAAGACATAAATAGAGATTTCTACAAAGAGGAAATACAAATAGCCAAAAAGCACATAAAATGTTAAATATCACTAGCTATTAGGGAAATGCAAATCAAAACATTAATTAGGTAACATCTCACACTGATCTGAATGGCCATTACTTAACACTATTTAAATAAGTGGAAAACTACAAGTGCTGGAGAGAATGTGGAGAAATAGAAACACTCCTTCCCTGTTGGTGGGAGTGTAAAATGGTACAGCCTCTGAAGACAGTTTGGTGATTACTCAGGACACTAAATGTCGAACTGCCATATGATCCAGCAATTCCTCTACTAGAAATATATCCTGAAGAACTGAAAATTGTGACACAAACAGACATTTGCACACATTGATTCACAGCAGCTTTGTTCACAATTGCCAAAAGAGGGAAATGACCCGGGTCCATCAAGCAATGAATGGATAAACAAAATGTCATATATACATATGATGGAATACTATGCTTCTCTAAGAATAAATGAAATTGGGACGCATATAATAACATGGATGAATCCTGAAGACATTATGTTAAGTGAAATAAGCCAGACATCAAAGGAAAAATATTGCATTGTCTCACTAATATGAACAAAATATGAAGAATAAACACATGGAGTTAAACCTAGAATATAGGTTATTAGGAAATAAGAGGAAGGCTGGGAAAGTGTATTGATGCTTAATGTATGTAAATGTTTCAATTAACTCGATGGTGAAAGTGTGGGAATGGATAGATTTAATGGTGTATTAGTCAGCCAAAGGGGTGCTGATGCATATATCAGAACACTGTTGATGTTTATAAAGGGTAATTATTTGAGATAGAAGCTTACAGTCACAAGGCCCTAAAAAGTCCAACTGAGGGTGCCATAAGAAGTACTTGTTAACCCAAATTCTGTTGCCACATGTTGAAACCAGATGGTGGACAATGTCTGTGAGGGTTCAGCCTTCCTTCTTCCTCTTAAGGCTTCATGGTCCCAGCTTTTTCCAAACTCAGCTGTAGGCTAGCATAAGGCTTGTCTCTCTTCCTGGTGCCCATTTCTTTCCAGACTCAGCTGCTCTGTTCTCATCACAAGGTTGGTTATAAACTATCAGTCTCATTTCTCTTCTGTGGCCACAGGATCTTCTATGTATCTTCTCTGTGTATCTACTTCCATGTGTTCTTGATTGAGCATCTGATTTATATAGCCTACTAATGGGTGCAGGGACTCAACCCTGCTTGCCATAATGATAGTGGTTCAATGAAAGCCCTAATCTTAACATAGATTAGCCAAAATCATCTCAGCTGAATATAATACAATAAAAGGGTATCATGCTCAGAGTAAGAGACCCATTTACAAACATAATCAAATATATATTTTAGAATTCATAAGTAATATCAAACTGCTACACTCCACCATGTGAATTCCAAAAAAAGACATCACAAGATTTATTTAAAAAGCACCTTAAGTCAGTAACAATGCTACGTAGAAAACCATATCACAATCAGTTAAAAAAATACAGTTTATCTTGGGACACAGTCTCTTCTGACTGTGGACCTCTGACACAAAACATTTAATCTGTTTCATATATACAAAGGAGCACACAAAGGATAAACATTTTCATTACAATAGGAGAATATTGGAGGGAAACATGAGTCACTGGTCCCCTAGAGTTCTGAAAACCTTTGGGGCATACATCATTAGATTTAAAAGTCTGAGAGTCTTTCTTAAAATGATGGTTTCATTTCATCCTTGCAGCCTCATGGGGGCAAAACCTTTCCACAGGCTTGCCCAATAGCTGTTTTATTGTTTCCACCCTCATCAAACATCAGGGTGGCAACTGAGCTCCAGACCCCACCATCCAAATACATTGGGGTGATGGACACACATTCCCCAACACTTGGGGAATGTGATCCACCCTCTCTGTATCCTGGGGTGGCAAAACTCTCCCTGAACATGGGGCTGGAACATCCACCCTCTTCAACTGCCAAGGCAAACTCACCCTCTCTGTACATATGGGTAGGATTCATCTCTTGGTCCAAGGAGATGCTGTAATTCCAGGTCTCTGCTTCCATTGTTTTCCTTTTAAAGCTGTTTCCCCATCTATCCATCCCTCCCATGTCCCTTTTAGTCCAGACTGACAGTTTTTTTTTCATACAGCTCTCACAAAAATCTTATTGGTTTAGCATACAGGAAGCAGGGGTCCAAGCCATCAGACAGCAAGTCCCTCCACAAGTCTTTCCTAGATAACTGCTCCTTCAATACTGATTTACAAGATCTAAGTTTAGTTAAGTCCTCACATGCAATACTCTCACCTGGGGGCTGGATTTCCAGAATCAGTTTCTGATTTCTTTGTGCCCAACAATTTAGTTCTTAGCTTATCTTTCACCTCTAAAATTTTACTATGACCTGCAAGGAGAAGACAAGGTACATTCTTTGAGTTTACTTTGGAAAGTTCTTCAACTAAATGTCCAGGATTATCATTTTCAAGTTCATCTTCCATAAAACATCATGAGTTAATCTTGCTAAATTCTCTGCAACTTTAAAACATGGATTGCCTTTCCTCCAGTTTCCAATAATAGCTTCATCATTAACTTCTATAGCCTCATAAAGGTCTCTTTAGTGTCCATACTCCTACCAACAATCTCTTCAATCACTCTAGGCTTTTTCTATAAAGCATCTCAAATTTATTTCCTTCTAAGTCCTTATCAAAAGTAAATTTAAGCCCACATTACAAACAACATTCTCTTCAAAGCAATCTAGACATTTTCAATTAAGCACCTCAGAATACCCCCCACACACACACACAAATACCACTTACCCATTTATAAGACTCTTCCAGCATTTTTCTAATTGCAAAAGCACAACTCTGGTCTTGGTACCAAATTCTGTATTAGTGAGTCAAAGGGGTTCTGATGCAAAATGTCAGAAATCTGTTGACTTTTATAAAGGGTATTTATTTGGGGTAGATGCATACTGTCACAAGAACCAAAAGAGTCCATCTCCAGGTTACTTCCATACCATAATCTGTTGCAGGTGTTGAAGCAAGATGGCAAGTGACATCTGTCAGGATTCAGCTTTCCTCTTCCTTTTAAAGCTCTATGGGTCCATCTTCTTCTGATCTCAGCTGTAGGCTAGCACAAGGCTCATCTCTCTTCCCAGGGATCATTTCTTTCTGGGCTTGCTGCTCTGATTTCTTCACAAGGTCAGCAGTAAAGTGTCAGCCTCATCTCTCTTCCCAGGGCTGCAGGATCCTCCGAGTATCTTCTCTGTGTATCTAGTTCTGTGTGTTCTTGATTAAGAATCCAGTATATACAGCCTACCAAGGGGGGCAGGGATTCAACCATGTATGCTGTAATGATGTGGTCAAATCAAAGCCCTAACCTTAACATAATTTAATCAAAGACATCTCAGCTGTGTCTAATGCAATCTAAGGGTATCATGCCCAGAGGAGCAGCCCCATTTATAGACATAATCAAATATATTTTTTGGAATTCATAAATAATGTCAAACTGCTTTAGGAGGTATGGTGTTTTTCCACTTGAAATAATGAAAACATTCTAAAATTGACTAAGATGATGAAAGCACACATCTCTAATGAGTATGAAAGCCACTGATTGAACACTTTGAATGATTATACAAAGCATGGGAATGTATAACACAATGAATAATGTGTTGTAGTATGGACTGTGGTTAACAGAACAAAATGAGAACATTCTCCCATGTACTTATTATTCACTTTTACAATTACCTTCAGCTAATGCAAGTTGTATTTTTTTTTTCAGATTCTTATATATTTTATTTTCTACGATTTCTCTCAATATGTTACTAAAATAAAGTTGGTGAGAGTTTGGCTTCCTTGGTTCCCTATAAAAGAATGCTTCCACTATACACATTGTAAGTTCTATGATGCTTGAACAAGGATTTTCCTTTAATTAATTTTTTTCCTACAGAGTAGGTATTTTCCTTCAGTATCTTTGAGATCAGTTTTCATGATGAATAAATATTTAATTTGAAGATACATCTCTTCTGCAAAGAAAGCTTTGTCATATGGAATTTTATGTTAGGTTGTTGTAATGAATTGAATATTTATTGTCTAATGTTATGCTACTTATACTTTTGTGATAAATACAATTTGGTCATGATATATACTATTTTATATCACTGATATTTTATAGAATTTTTATAAAATTGCTAAATTACATTTGAAATTCATAATTTTAAAAAATTATTCTATTTTACACATTCTATTTGTCTTCTATACTGTCTTCAAAATCTGTCTAACCTCCTTCTCTAATTTGGAATATTGCATTTTATGAATGATGTATATATGTATAAGGTTGAATTTTCCCTTTGTCAGTCTTTGAAATGGATCTCTCATAGCAATTTCCACCAAGTAACTTTCTCAGAAATTGTAAGTGTTTATTATGGAACTGAATACTTGGGATTTCTGACAATTTTGGTCCTCCCATCTTATGCATATTTTCATTATTATGATATTCTCTTGAATATTTCTTTATCTTTTATGCAAGAATTATGATCAATTGTGTTTTTTTTTAAATTTACCATATGACATTTCAAGTGGAAGAACATGCTTTTCTTATAAAAAGAAAGTTAATATTTATTTGTGATATTCTTCCCTCCATTTTCTTTTTTTTATTTTGTCCAGAAATTGGCATTCTTTATCTAACTCTTTGTCAATAGTTACATTTTTTGTCTACATAATTTAAATTTTCTTCACAAAATTTCTTATACTGCCTTTTATTTATGTCACTTATGATATTTGCAAAGTCTGAGAAATTTATTGTTTTCTCATTATTCATTTCTCATTCAATATGTATATATGATTTTATTGAATTGGGATATTTTAAATAGCAACATAATTTCCATTAAAATTATTTTATTCATTTTTATGTGTGCATTTTTAAACATGTCTGCAGAATTTTAGATATAGTTTTTATCCAAATGACGCTAAATAGTCACTTCTATCAGAAAGAACTGTCTTGTGATTATGGGTTTCCTATGATTTGTAGTTTATAGAAGGAATCCATGTTTGGAGCAATGTTCATAAGGCAAAATTAAACTGGCAGAATTTACTTGAGGTTAATAGTGGAGGGAGCATCTGGGAGTTCCATAAGTTCCAAGTAAGAAAGAATAATATCCACTCACTATTCTATTTTTTCCTTTTTAATTTCTTTAGGGTAGTGTCTGATTAATTTTGTAATGGAAATAATTGCCTTGTGCCTACATACTGGGATGAGTAGTTGTCTTCTAATTGATTTTACCATTATTTCAATATCTAAGTTTAGATACATTTTTGTATATGTCTTCTGATATATTTCTCATTATATCACCCATAGTTGATTATTTTACTTACATATCTTAAGGATGCTTCCAGCTGTTTTATGAATGTTAACCTAAGTGATTAGTATAGTTTTACAACTAAGGTAGAAATAATGAAATGCATTTATTACAAATTCCTATAACCGATCCCCTCCCCCCACAGACACATAAATTCCTCATATCAAAAGATAGGTTGATAGATGGATGAAAGTTAAAAAGACAGATGAGGCCAGTGTAGAGCTCAAGAATAATATTTTGATAGTTATCTTTATACTTTTATTGTGGTTGTATGAAATTAATTTTGAAATTAAGTATGAAATTAATTGCTGTATGAAATTAATTTTTTCATTAAGTATGAAATTAATTTTGCTGTTCAAAATTAAAGTATTTTTATTTTAAAATTTTAGTGTTGTAGAAAATATAAGGATAAACAATAAATAATCATAAATCTGAAAACCATAAATAATTTATCCAGACTAGTCTATAGTACATAATTAAAATGATTTCTTAACTGAAAGAATTAATTTTACAATTAATATAATGATTTGATCCAGATTCAATCTTAAAAAAAGTTTCAAACATCCCTATTGTCACATGTGTCATTACCTCATTAGTTCTTACAGATGAATAATATCCATCATAGGTATATACTGCATTTTCTGTAACTCAACAGTTGATGGACACTTGGGTTGTTTGCATCTTTTGGCAATTGTGAATAATGCTGATATGAACATCACTGTGCAAATGTCTGTTTGTGTCCCTGCTTTCAGTTTTTCTGAGTATACACCTATTGGCCTAAATACTGGATCATTTTGCAGCTCTATACATACTTCCTGAGGACTTCTAAACTGTCTTCCACAGTCACTGTTTCATTCTACATTCTCCCTGGCAGTGAATAAGTGACACTATCTCTCTAAATCCTCTCCAACACTTGCAGATTTCCTTTTTTTTTAAATTATGGCCTATCTAGCAAGCGTGAAATGATAATTCTTTGTGGTTTTGATTTGAATATCTCTATTAGCTAGTGATGTTAAGCACCTATTCAAGGTACTTTTATTTTTATTTTGTAATATTTTATTAGTCTGCCAAAGGGGCTGCTGATCCAAAGTAACAGAAAGCTGTTGGCTTTATAAAAGGCATTTATTTGTGGTAAAAATCTTACTCTTACAAGATAGAAAAAAATGTCCAAATCAAGGTTGCTTTCTCACTAAAATCAGTTGTCATATGTTGAAGCAAGATGGTCACCAATATCTGGCTAGTCACTGAGTTCCCCTCTGGGTTTCCTCTTCCTCTTGAAACTTTACTGCACTGTTTCTTCTCATTGTCACCTATAGGCTGGCTTTAAAGGGCTCATCACTTAGAGCTTCTGGTACCAGTCTTGGCTGTCCAGCTCTTTTCTCAAAGTCAGCTGTAAGCTATCAGGCAAAATGGCTTATCTCTCCCCAGGGATTCAGTTGTTTGAACTCTCTTCTTTCTGTCACATGGCAGTCTCAAAAGTGACAGCAATCTCTCTTCCTGTGTGTCTGTATCTGTGAATGTCCCTTTATATCAGACCCACCAAGTTGGTGGGTATTCAGCCTGTGGCAGGCCTTACTTAGGTGGTCTAAACAAAAAGCCCTCAAAGCAATCTTAACAGATATTCTAATAAAAGAAACCTTCATTGAATTTAATGTAATCAAAGGGTATCGCACCAGAAGAATAGAATTGTTTACAAACATAACCTTTCTCTTTTTGGGATTCATAAATAATCTCAAACAATCACAAATGTTAAACTTTTTTCAGAGAAGATTTAGATGTACATTTTAGAGAAAATTTACACCAAAGGTATAGGGAATTCCCATATAACCCCTCACATCCACACCCATAGCTTCCCCTATTATTGATATCTTAGATTATTATGGTACATTTATTAAAGTTAATGAATCCATTTTGAATCATTATTACAAACCAAAGTGTGTAGGTTACATTATAGATTACACTTTGTACTGTAGAGTTCTACAGGTCTTGAAAAATGTATAATTTTAAGTGTCCATTACTGCAGTATCTTACAAGAAAATATCACCATGCATTCATTCCTCCTGCATATTTCTAAAACATTAGAAACCACTACCTTTATGCCAAGGTTACAATTCTTCCATTAACACAAGATAATTACTGCAATTATAATATATCTACTTTGGTCAGTGTTTACACTCCTCCTAAATCTTGAGGAATTTGGGATGCTCTCCACTTTAACTGCTTCAGGCTGAGAAGAGATTTAGATATTATGGCACAGATAGAAGGAGTTATTTTACTTGCCCATATAAATAAACCTTATTTTTTGAAATGGAACTTATTTTGAAATCGTTTTGTTGTTTGTCTAGCACAAGCTGGAAGAACTGGATAGTAGGAGGTCACCACTATTCTGCTGGGATACAGGAATCAAATGGCATATAAACAATCCAAAGATTAAAATGTATGAGAAATATACTTAACTGATACTTTGAAATTTTCAGTTCAAAGAAAAGGAGTTTAAGAATCACAATTAGAGGAAATATAAATGAGTACATCTATGTTATATTGGGGAAATAGATTATCATATATCCCCAAATAGGGCCTCATGAAGGGTTGTTGATTTTATGTGACACCACTAGATTCCTCAGGAAAATTCTTGTTTGAGGCTTTGTTTACTGTGGCAGGTTGTGAAATCTGAGACCTGCATAAATGAAACGTTTGGAATGACCTCACAAATAATTTTGAAATCTATTAGACATAAATCTACTTTGTATTTACTGTTTCTCCCTTTTTGTCAAGGTCTTTTTCCAAATGCATTACCCTTATGCACTTGGTAATAATCCCTCATTGATGGGAACACAACCTTGGCAGTCACGTACCATATTAAAGGAAAGGTAGTGGGTTTATTTGCTGAGTTTGACTTAAAGGAAATCAACTTTGAAAAACAAGGAGATTTCAGGAGGTAACTCCTTAGGCATTAATTATAATTATGATGTTTCATATTTAGAAGGAAAATTTCACATGTAAAAGCATAAATATCTAGGACTTAGCAAATAGGCCTGTCCTCTTTTCTTAGGCGTGGATTATGTATTTCAGAGATTCCTGCCATTTTGTTTGAAAAAGTAGCTGGGCTTCCCCAGAATGGAAGTTCAATGTTTTGTTAGCTATTGTGCAGGCCTCTATCTCTCAAGAAAACACACCTATAACAACATGAGCATATTCACATCCCACAGAAGCATGCTCAAGGTGCATCTTTCCACACACATCATCCCCCTATCAGCAACCCATACCAGAAACACAACTTTAGTAAAGATCCTGAAAGAACACTCTTATACACAATCCTTGGCACTCTTAACCACAATCCTTGAGGCACTAAAGAATTCACTGAGTTATACAGTCACCCATTTTATTCTCTAGCTTTCCTACTAGGTTCATGAACACACCAAAATTGCCCTTTCAAACACATTCACACTTACACTTCACGGCTGTTAATTACACCCATATTGCTGTGCAATCACCTCTGTCCACTTCCAAACCATTACAATCAAAATATACATTATTTGCACATTAAGCATTGGTGCATAAATCTCTATTCCCCTTTCTATTACATAATAACCTATCTTCTAGATTCTACCTCCTTGAGTCTGCTGACTAACCTTAATTCATGTCAGTAAGAATATTTGTCCTTATGTTTCTGGCTTATTTCACTCAACATAAGGGCCTCAAGGTTCATCCATGCCATCTAATGTGTCAAAATTTCAATTCTTCTTACAGCTGAATAATATTACTTTGTATGTATTTACCACATTTTGATTATCCATTCATCTGTTAATGGACACCTAGGTTGTCCTAATGCTTCCCTCTTTTGACAATTGTGAATAAGGCCACTATGAACATTGGTGGGCACATATCTGTTTGTGTACCTGCTTTTTATTTTTCTGGGTGTATACTTCATAAAGGGATTGCCAGATTGTATGGCAATTGTATAGACAGATCCTGAGGAAATGCCAAGCTTTCCTTCACAGTCACTGCAACATTCTACATTTTTACCAGCAGTGAATGGGTGTTACTATTTCTCCTCATGCTCTCCAGCACTTGTAGTTTTCTGTTTTTTTTTTTGTTGTTGTTGTTGTTTGTTTGTTTGTTTTTTTTTCAAAGAAACCAAATCTAGGACATATTAAATGATATGTCACTGTAGTTTTGACTTGCATTTCCCTAAAACCTAGTGATGTTGAGTATTTTTCATGTGTTTTTAGCCACTTGTATCTCCTCTTTGGGAAAAAGTATTTATTTATGTCTTTTGCCCTTTTTAAAAAAAAATGTTGGTTGATTTTTATTTTGAGTTGTAGGAGTTCTTTATATATTCTGGATATTAAACCCTTATCAAATATGTATTTTCCATTTGCTTTCTTTCACTGAGTTGCCTGCCTTTTCACTTTCTTCATAAAGACCTTTGAAGCATAAACATATTTAATTTTGAGGAGGTTCAACTTATCTTCCTTTATTTTACCAGTCATGGACTGTCTACCACAAGTTGTTCTGTGCTTCCCTACATTTTCTTCTAGGAATTTAATGGTCCTTCCTCTTACATTTAGGTCTTTGATCCATTTTAAATTAATTTTATATGGTGTGAGATGAAGGTCTACTTTCATTCTTTTTGATATGTCTATTTATTACACTCAGCACCGTTTTTTGAAGAGACTGTTCTCTCCCAAGTGACTGGTTTTGGTATTTTGGATTAATAGCAAATTACCATAGATATGTGGGTCTATTTTTGAGCACTCAATTAAATTCCACTGATACACTGATGTATCTGTCTTTTTGCCAATTCCATGTTGTTTTTACCATTGTACCTTTGTAATATGCTTTAACATCATGAAATGCGAGCCTCCCAGCATCATTCTTCTTTTTCAAGATCTATCTGGCTATTTGGGACCGCTTTACCTTCCAAATAAATGCAAAAATTAGATTTCCACATCTGCAATGAAGGATGCTGGAATTTGGTTTGTGATTGCATTTTTTCCTGTAAATCAATTGGGTAGAATTAATATCTTAACAATACTTAGTTTTCCAATCCATGAACACAGATTGTCCATCAATTTATTTATGTCTTTGATTTCTTTAAACAATATATATATATTTTATTTCTGTGTATAGGTCCTTTACATCCTTGGCTCAGTTTATGCCTTGGTATATAATTATTTTAATTGCCATCATAATTGGAATTAGTCTCTTGATTTCCTCTTCAGATAGCTTATTACTATTGTATAGACACAAAACTGATTTTTGCTTATTGATCTTTTATCTCACTATTATGATAATTTCATTTATTAGATCTAGTAGTGTACTCTGTTTTTCAGGATATTTCTATATATAAGATCATGTCGTCTGCAAATAGTGAAAGTTATACTGTTTCCTTTCTGATTTGAATGCCTTTTCTTACTTTTTCTTTTCTTACCTAATTGGTCTTGCTAGGACATCTATCACAATTTTGAATGAGAGTGTAATATCCTCCCTTGCATTCTGGATTTTATTTATTTGCATATTCTTTCATCTTTTAATCTTTGACAATCTAACTAAGGTTTTGTCAATTTTATTGATTCTCTTAAAGAATCAAGTTTTGATTTTTTGATTCACTATATTGTTTTTATTCATTATTTCATTTATTTCTGTGCTAAATCTTTGTGATTTATTTCCTTCTTTTTACTTTGATTTAGGAGATTGGCTTGAAGATCTTTGATTAGTTATTTAAAATCCTGTGTATCATCTGGAGTTTAAATTTGCTACTTTGATTGGGCCATATCTTCCTGTTTCTTATTATGGCTTGTATCTTTTTCCTGATGTCTAATTTTTGTTATCATGGTGGGTTTACTCAGGAGGTCAGTTTCTCTCTGTTGCCCAGGGATTTCTTATTGACTGGCCTTGTGTAAAATCTCCTATTTGATTATTGGTTCAATTTTACATGAACTTTAAAAGAGCTCCTGTTTAACTGATCAGCTTTTTTCAGCTTTTATTTGTATCATTTTGTGTCTAGGTATTCAGTGAACATTTTGAGATTGCACTATGTGTGTAATTGTTTCATTCCCAGGAGTAAGCCTCCTTTCCCCTTTTCCTCCTCCAGAAATGCTCATTATTTTACATTTAATCTGCATTTAAAGACATTTATCACTTCTTTTGCTATTTCCAACAACCTTTACCTGGAGGGCTAATTCTGTGGCAGTTTGAAGTTTTGACAGAATCTAGATAATCCTGTTCATTTTGCTAATCAATTCCTGCCTGTGTAAAAATACTGTAGGTGTTAAATTTTGATTAAATTACTTCAATTAAGGGCTTGTTATTAGATTGTTTGGCCCAAGATCAGTCTTATTCCTCTACTTGGAGTCCTTTATTGACTAGTACACAGAGAAAAGCTGCAGAGACAGAGAGGAATCCAGAATCTGAGAGGAAACAACTTTATCTGGAAGCTGAAAGTAATGGGGCATGTAAGAGAGGGTAGAGATGAGCAGACACTGCCATGTGCCTGAACCATACCAGCTTCAGCTTGGGAAAAAAAGATTGCCTGATGATACCTTCATATAGACACTTTTACAGCCTCAGAACTAAACTAATAAATCCTCCTTTAAAAAGCCAACCCATTTCTGGTATATTGCTCCCAGCAGCTTTTAGCAAACTTAACCAGAATTTGGTAACAGGATAGTGGGATATGTGCTGCTATGTAAATGCCAAAAAAAAAGGCTGGAACAGTTTTATAAATGGGTAAGGGGAAGATTCTGGAAGAAATGAGAAGTGACTGATAGAAAAGTCCTAGATTGCTTTGCAGAGACTGATAGTATAAATGTGCATGCTAATGATGTGGCCTTAGACAGAAATGATGAATGTGTCATTGACAACTGGAGGAAAGATGATCCTTATTTAAAAATTGCAGAGAATTTGGCAAAACCGACTCTTGATGTTAAATGGAAGGCATAACTTGAAAGTCAAAAACTTGGATATTTCACTGAAAAGATTTCCAAAAGAAATGAGGAAAACACAGCATGGCTTCTCCTTGCAGCTCATAGCAGAAAATGAGAAGAAATGTATAAGCTGTGAACTGAATTCCTGGATAGAAAGAAGCCAAAAATTGAAGGTATTGTAAATTCTGAACTTCCATAAAATGAGTCCCCAGATAATACTGCCACATGCGAAGATTTAACTTTACATGGAACCAGCTAGTCTTTTCATCATAAGTCAGGATTGAAAATGCAGGTATTCAGGAAGGGTCTGTGGAAAATCTTTCTGTCTGATGATTTGGATCTCTTTTTCTTGCCTGCAAAACCAAGAGGATATTTGTGAGATCTGAATGAACAAAATCATTGTTAGTCTGAACTAAAAGGGACAGAAAAGTGACATATTGATGGGAAAATGACTTCAAAAGCAATATCATGGAAACTAAGGTCTAGACTTAAGGCAAAATCTTTGCCTGATAGAGTGAACCCACCCATGTATATGGAAAGGGAGAATATGCTCCAGATTTTGAAGAGGGTGGTCCCATTGTTCATGGAGTGTGTTGCCACACCAGCTTCAGAGAGTGAGGAAAACATTCCTTGGGTATTGTGGAGAGTTTGACTGAGATCTTGATGGATGTAGGATGACTGAATACCTAAAAATAACTTGTTTCTCTCCCTGTTGATAGGAAACAATGGAATGAATTATACATAATTAAAAGGTAATGAGGACAACCAGCAAGATGGCGGCTGAGTAAGGTGCTCCTAGAATCAGCTCCTTCTACAGGGCAGTTAGTAATCACCCAGCGTTAACTAAAGGACTTGTTTGGGGGTTCCAGGAGACCAGAAGTGCATCCTGTAGGATCCTTGAAAGAGTGGAAGGAGGAAACTGCCCATCTGCAGAGAAGATTCATAAGTAGAGCACTCCACACCATGGAAACTTGTGCCCATCCTCTACTGGAGGCACAAGCTGCCTCAGGAGCTATTCTGTGGCTAGAGTTGGAATTTCTACTTTCCAAAAATGGGGGGATGAAGAGACGATTGGGCACCAACTTCAGCTACTGATTAGTAAATTTTGTGGCTAAAGTATAATCCTAAGAACAGCTAAAGTTTGAACCTGTCCAAGTCAGAAAGAGGCTGGTAGCCTCCATCTTAACTCTAAGTCTGACATGAGGGGAAGCAGGGATGACTGAAAATCACACTGCTGGTAGGGACCAGCATCTTTCCATCTAGGTCAGATTGCAGCTCTAACCTAAGTCCTAGGGATACCATGGACAGGAAGGAAGCTGGAGAGAGCTGGACCAGCCTCTCCAGGAAATTACAGGCCAGAGGCTGGTGATCATCCTACTTTTGTGGTGCAAACAACCTCAGGAGCTATTCTGTGGCAGGAATTGGAAGTTCCGTTTTCCAAAAACAGGGGAAGAAGAGACGGTTGGCTACCAATATCAGCTACTGATTAGTCAGTTCAGTTGGCTAAAATATAACCCTAAGAACAGCTGAATATTGAACCTGTCCAAGTCAGAAGGAGGCTGGTAGCCACCATTTTGACTCAACCCCCAGCATGAGGGGAAGCCAGGCTGACTAAAAATCATGGTGATGGCAGAGGCTGATTTCTTTCACCCAGATTGACCTGCAGCCCTAGCCTAGGCTTCAGTCTCACCTCAAGTAAGGAGTAACCTGGCAGGCCCTGCAACAGCCTATCCAGGTAACTGCAGGAACAGTTGGATGGCACAGACTGAATGATCAAAAGTCTACCCAGGCAACTGCGGTTAAATTGTAGCTGCACTGCATAAATTGCTGCCCACACCTGCAGTTCCAGCCCCACCCCAGGCAGGGGAAAAAGGAGCATTAAGCTTCATCAGTCTCTGTGGGCAACTACAGTCTAGGCCTGCATGACTTGGATTATTCCCCACAGCTGTGGCTCTGTCCCTACCCCAGGCAAAGGAGAAAGTTGGGAGAAGTTTCATTGGTCCTTGGGGCACTGAGGGCAGTTTGAGCCTCTGTAGCTTATAGCACCAAATACATCCTTAGCTCCTACTACACAACCAGTAAGAGATAAAAGACAGGAAGCCCTAAACTAAGGAGAAAAACTGCATTCAGAATAAATACTCAAGTAAGTCAAAACCCAAGACACCAACAAAAAATTACAATCCACACCAAGAAAGAGGAAGATATGGCCCAGTTAAAAGAACAAGATAAGCTTTCAGATTACATAAAGGAGTTAAGACAACTAATCATAGAAGTTCAAACAAATCTCCTTAATAAATTCAATGAGATGGCTAAAGAAATTAAGGATATTAAGAAGACATTGGATGAGCACAAAGAAGAATTTGTAAGTATACATAGAGAAATAGCAGAACTTATGGAAATGAAAAGTGCAATAAATGAAATTAAAAATACACTGGAATAATGTAATAGCAAACAGAAACTGAGAGAGTTTGTAACCTGCTTTGCAGGAAATACTAAAGGATGTGCTACAGCCTGAAAAGAAAAGACAGGAAAGTAAGGACTGGAAGAGAGTTTAGAAATGAAAATTATATCAATAAAAGTAATTAAAAGTGTCAAAAGAGTGGTGAAAGTAAAATATGATAGATAAAACCCAAATATTTAGAAATAAACTTAACCAAAGATGTGAAGCACTTGTATTCAGAAAACTACAACTCATTGTTGAAAGAAATTTTAAAAAGTCCTAAATCATTGGAAGAACATTCCATGCTCACAGATTGGAAGATGAAATACCATTAAGATATCAATTCTACTCAAATAGATATACAGATTCAATGAAATTCCGGTAAAAATTCCACCAGCATTTTTTAAATACAAGGAAAACATGATTATCAAATTTATTTGAAAGTGTAAGGGGTCTTGAATAGCCAGAAATATCTTAAAAAGAAAAAGTAAAGTTGGAAGACTCTCATTTCTTTCATTTCCAGACTTTAAATCATATTACCAAACTACAGTGGTAAAAACAGCATGGTACTGGCATAAAGACAGACACATAGACCAATAGAACCAAACTGACAGTTCAGAAACAGACCCTCACATCTACGGTCAAGTGATTTTTGACTTGCCTGTCAAACCACTGAGCTCATGCAGAACAGTCCATTCAACAAATCGTGCTGAAGGAACTCGATATCCATAGCCAAAGAAGGAAAGAGGACCCTTATCTCATACCTTACATAAAAATTAACTCAAAATGAATATAAAACCTAAATATAAAAGCAAGAGCCATAAATCTTCTAGAAGAAAATATATAAAAATTAATTCAAGACCTAGTGGTAGGTGGTGAATCGTAAAGGAGATAAGAGGCAGACTGAGATGGACTACTGATATTGTATGAAGAGGTTTTAATTAGCTTTACAGTAAAAGTGTGGAAATGTAAGAGTTGATGGTAACACATTATAGTGAGTAACAGCTGGCTTATAAATGGGGATGTGGCTGAAAATGATAGTCCAGGATGTAAATGTCAGTTGACAGAAAGTTAGAGAACAATCTAGGGACTGATTAGTACAGTAAACCCAGAGGTAGATGAGAATTGTTTTTGATGGTACAGATGCAAGTATGGCCTTTGTTAGCTAAAGCAGATGTACAGCACTGTTGCAGGGTGGTGGGAATGTGGAGAGGCATGGGAAAAATACAACTGGAGTGGCCTATGGACTGTAGTTAAGAGTAATAATATAATATTCTTGAATCTATGCCAAAGATGTACTGTGTTGATAATGGGGAGTATGGAAACTATGTGCCAAATGTCCACTATGGACCTGTTAATAATCAGATGATATTGTCTCATGATCTGTAACAACTGTTCCACCATGGTGTGGTGTGTTAATAGAGGGGTGTTTACTGGGAATTCTGCTCATGTGCATGATTGCTTTGTAATTTTACAATTTCTGTCATAAAAATATATTTAAAATATAACAATAGGGTGAGTTTTAGGAAAATACACCAAATATAAGATAAAAACTATAAGCAGCTGTAAGGGTTTCACAATATTCTTTCATAACTTGTACCAAATGTCTCACTACAATGTAAGTTGGTGGATGATTGTTGTATGGAACCCTTGAATGATGTAAGGAATGTTTGCTCTGTAATTTCACAACTTTTACTATACACTTATTGCTTATGCATGTTCATATATAAATGATATAAAAATAATAATAGGGTGGGTTGGGGAAAAATATTTTGGTTAGTAGTAATATTTTGAGGATGCTCTTTAATTAGTTAAAAATGTTTATCAACAATGCAAGGTATTTGTGGTAGGGTGAGGTATGAGAGTGCTGTATGATGTTATTTATATTGCTCTGTAAGGTCACAACTATTGCTATACACTTATTGTTTATGTATGTTCATGTATGAGTGATAGACTTCAATACATTTAAAAAAATGTAATGAGATGCAATGTTCTCTTAGTTTAAAATGCCATTTCTTGTAGTCAAGAATATCCTGTTGAAGCAATGAATTATGAAAAGCAACTTCAACTGGCTAGCCAGATCTGCACAGAAGAAACCCTTGCCTGACCTCACTTCAACTTGCTTAGTTAACATAGTACAAGTCCCAGTCTAGGTAGGAGTTTTCTGCCCCTTTTTTGATCATGTAATGTTCAAGCTTGAGTTCCTGAACATGCTAATCACACAATTATATAACTAGCTATTTATGTTCACCCATATGCATAAAATTAATGCATAATCAAAACAAAAGTTAAGTAGTAATTCAGAAATTTAAACAATAATGAAACTGCAGCACAGGTAGTCAGGTCTGAGTCTGACCTTGGTTTCTGTTTCTGCAGAAACAATAAATTTAAATTCTGCCTAATTCTGTTAAAGTTTTTTTTTTATAACTCTGTTAAAGTTTTTTTTTTTTCCATCTGCATCTCTGGTTATCTCCAAAGTTCTAGCTTTAGGGCCTAACAAATTGGCAGCTCTGCCAGGACCAAAATAAATAAAAATGGTAACTAGAAAGTTCTTCCAAGGTAGACTGTGGTGGTGGTTGTCTGCTCTGGGACCATCCCTGACTCCAACAGTTGCTTGTGATTTTTTTTAGGACTTATGGGGTTACCTTGGGCAGAGTACCTTCCCACCTGCAAATGGAATCAGATCATGAAGTTATGAGAGAGAACTGGTTTATCTACTTCACTTGGTTGGTGAGTTCATTTTTTATTTATGTCTGGTTTTGTTTTTTGTGTTTTTTTCTTCTGGTTAGGCACAAGTTAGCATTTGGTTACAGTTTTGCTGTTTCTTTTCAGCTTTGGCTAACTATGATTTATCATTTGGTTTATCTTCACTAAAGTAGAAAAGGTTTGATTACACTGGGAAAGGTTTCATGTATTTGAGTCCCATTCCCTTGCTTCTGTTAAAGGGAAGCTTTCTGTTTGGTTTTTGGCTGACTAGGAGTTAGAATTTGTTTTACCTTTGCTAGGGTAGCAAAGGTTTAGTTGTAATGGGAGAGTCCCACTTCCTTGCTCCCTTAAAGGGGAAGACTGCTGCCCTTTGTGCCTTTGTTTTGGGTGTTCCTGCACTCTCTTTTCATTTCTTTGTGCCACCATGTGGAACAATGCATCAGTATCTGAGTGCTCACCACTAGGATGCATCCTAAAACAATTGGTCTAAATTTGGGGGACCTATGTTACAGAAACATAAATTGATTATTTTGTTTTGTAAAAAAGCTCAGCCTAGACACAGATTAAATAACAGAAAGGCTTAGCCAAAAAAAAAAAAAAAATGGGTCTTTGAAATTTAATACTTTATAGCAATTAAACTCATTTTGTAAATGGCAAGAAAAATGGGCAAAAAGTTTCATATGTTCAAATCTTCTTTGAGCTGTGGAAAGATAAAAAAAAAATAAAAAAAACCTGAGAAGTTGTGGATTAATACTGTGTGAGGGGAAGCGGCTGTGGCTCAATCAGTAGGGCTCCCGTTTACCATATGGGGGGCCCCGGGTTCGGTTCCCAGGGCCTCCTGGTGAAGGCAAGCCCGCCCGCACGGCGTGGTTAGCTGATCCAGCGAGCACAAGCAGCAAGGGGGGGGGGGGTAAATAAATAAATAAATAAAATCTTAAAAAAAAAAAAATACTGTGTGAGTCCCCTTCAGTGCCAGTCAAAGATCTTACAAGCAGTCAAAATCAAAGATTTGAAGTGATGGAAAGCTTGGAAACAACCATACCAAAGGCGTAAAAGTTACAAGTCAAATTAATAAACTTTATTTTTCTGTCATTGTATCTTAATTCTTTTGTGTTTATCTGTTTATTCACTGCATATTTCATACCTCCAGATGGTAATTTTAAATTAACAAATAAAAATATTTAAGAGCTTTATTCAAATGGCCAAAAATTAAATAAATGTTTATGATAGTATACAGAGAATCTCTTTATCAAAATAGTTTCTGTACTTTAATCTTATCTTGTCCTGGAACTCTAAAACAATTAATGGCCTTTTTGTGGTTGTTGTGGGTACTAGAAACCTTTCATACCTCATTTAGCTCAAATATTAAAACCATTAGGTAATCAAAAAAAAGTTGTACATGGGAATGGAGGACCCTCAACAAGCTGATTTTTAAAGAGTAAAAGCAGCAATAAGACAGACATAAGTAGTAAAGGGGAGTGGACCCTAACTTACTCTGTGAAATAGATGTAGCCAGTACCATTACCTTTGGATGGGATTTGTGGCAAAGGCAACATTCTAAGTAAATACCCCTTGGATTTTCATCCCATTTGTGGAAGATGTCAAATTATGATATAGCCCCTTGTAAAAGCAACATTTACAGCATGTCATGCCCCAGTGCAAGTAAAGGGCTTAACCCAATAATGTCTGATCACTCTAAAATGTGACATCCCTATGCAGGGGTGAATTGCAGATACTAAAAATCAAACAAGAAAAATGGACTGTCATATGCTGCCCTCTATGGGAGAGAAATCTGTGAAAGAACATCTGGAACATTTGTCATCAATGACAAATAACTCTCTATTCCATCCCTGTCCACTCCTCTATCACCCTTATTGGGAATGTTGGGGAGATGCCCTCACAAATATCTGAAATTGTGCTGTTGAAACCCAAGAAGCAGCAGAGTAACTCCACAGAAAAAAGCAGACCTCATGGCTACCAGACTCTGTGGCAGCAGATCCAGCTACCTGTTTCTTGCCAGCAGCTCATGGACATCACCCATGGGTGTCCATCATGCTTGCTCTGATGATTACAACATTTACCTCACTGGATGGAGACATATTAATTGGGCACAGACTCATAAGGACCAAGGTATCCTTTCACTGCCACAAACACTGTCATGGAACTCTTATAACCAGTATGCTACTATTTGCTGCCTAGAAAATGTAATTGCCCTACACAAGGTTTCAGCCCAAATTTAGAGTGATTAAAAAAGAACTCCATTTACTCGTCACCTCACAGAGTCTTGAGCTATAAATCAGGATATTTTTTGAAATTTCTGTCTTACTTACAACCCCACTGGTGCAGGTCTTAGAGACAGGATGAATGGCATTTTAAAGGAGATAATAAAAAGTGATAAAGGATCATTACAACAATGAACTAAGAAACCGTATCCGACCTTAACCTGGTTTAATTCGGCAACCCAGGTTACAGCCCCTGCTCCAAATGAAATGCTATTAGCAAAACCAATGCAAACATTGAAAATTCTAGTTAAAGAGCCAGAAGCCCTGCAGCCTAAAAGGGGAAGTAATAATAACCTGTTGTTGCCTATGCCTCAAAACATACAAACTGGGAAAATGAGGTCATATAGCCATGGTAACTGCTTATGCAGCCTTGCTAATTGGGAATCTTAAACCCATGAGAAATATGAGTCACCTAAAACATTATTATAAAACCACAGGAAATTTTAAATATCTTTGGTATTAATAAACACCTTTTCAGAGGTTGAAACTTGGTCCTACCACACAGAAAAGCACTCCAAGGTAACTAAGTTCCTCCTCCAGGAAATCATCCTGAGGTTTGAACTACCCCAAACAATTCAGTCAGATAATGAACATGCTTTTATTTCTGTTGTGGTGCAAGGTATTAACAAGTGTCACAAAATTAAGTGGAAATTGCATGCAGCCTAGAGTCCTGAATCCTCAGGAAAGGTGGAAAGGATGAACTAATACTTTAAAGAAAAAAAATACAATTAATCAAGAAACATAGCTAAAATAGATGGAAGAACTTAAGCTAGTTCTCTTTTGGGTCAGGGTGGCCCCTAGAAGAGGACTTGAGTTAAGAAGTCCTTTCAAGCTTATGTACAGAAGGCCCTTTCTAAGCAATGAAAGGAAAAAACCCAATTCCCCAAGAAAAGTGGAGGGAGCCCTCCATAAGTGGGTCTTGCAAGTAGGAGAGGTCCTCACCACCATGCATGCATATGCAAATATGCAGCTAAATATGTGACTGACCAACCTCTCCACCCCTTCTCTTAAGTTTTAAAAGTTTTAAAAAACAAACACCACGAAGATCAGCTTAAACCTAAATGGAGTGGCCTTACATGATACTAGTAATTTCTCATTCTTCTCTTAAATTACAGGGACTCAAGCCCTGGACCCATCATACCAGAGCAAATCCTTACTATTTATCAGGTCCAGTAGATAAAGGAGGTCTTGAGTCAGAGACCACAACTATGCATAAAGCAAAATGTGAGATGGAGCCAGCTGAGAACCTGTGGTTCCTCTTCAGGAAAAAAATAATCCACCAAATACTAATCTTGTTCTTTCTTCCACAGAACCTGCCATCAACTAACCCTGAGATAATATATCAATCATCCCTCACAGCTATTTTGCAAATCATCCAAAACCTCTACAATAGAACCAAATGTTGGTACTGTGGAAATTTGCACAATCAATATGAAGTAATGCCTGGACCAGCTGTACTGTGGAGTGCTAGAGTTAATCTGCACCTTGAAAACAGTGGCCAGGAGAGCATCCTTAAACAAAATTCAACAAACTTTCATAAAAAGTAACCCAAATCATGTAACACCACAAGTGATCATTAAAAGCAATCCAATTAATCCCTTTGTTTACCTTCTTAGGAATCACAGCATCTGCTAAAACTGCAGCCGCATTATATTAGTCAGCAAAATGGATACTGATGCAAAGTACCAGAAATCTGTTGGATATTAGAAAGGATATTTATTTGGGGTAGAAGCTTACAGTTACCAGGACATGAAGCACAAGTTACCTCCCTCAACAAAGTCAACTGCTATGTGCTGGAGCAAGATGGCTGCCAATGTCTATGAGGGTTCAGACTTCCTGGTTTCCTCTCTTCCTGGGGCTTGCTTTTCTCTGGACCCAGCTGCTCTGCTATCTCTACAAGGCCAGCTGTAGACTACAGGCAAATGGCATGTTTCTCTTCCTGGGGTCTTTCCTCAGGACCAAGTTCCTCTGTGTGCTTATTTCCTAGTGTTCCATCTTAAAACTCCAACTCCTTTCTTTGCAGTGCAGTTTCTTTGTGGGTGGAGACTCAATGTCTTAGTGATGTGGTCCAATCAAAGCCTTAATCATTATTTAATCAAGTAAAAGTGAAGCCTCTGAATCCAATATAATCTAATATGCCTGGAGGGACAGACCAGTTTTCAAACATAAACCAATATCTATTTTTGGAATTTATAAACAATATCAAACTGCTACACACATACTTATACTTAGCCACCAATCTCTTCAACGAAGTGAGAGCATTAAGAAACTAAAAAAAAAAAGCCAATAACCTCCTAACATGGGGAAATAATTTTTCCTTCTAGAACCCATCCAGCTTCACCAAGTGTCTGCTCCTTTCTTTAATTATCTTAATTATTTTGGCAGTTGCACCCATACTCCTATCATGTATGCAGTGCTTTATCCAATAGCAATTGCAACCTCTAACAGACTGACTTTTCCTTCTCATACCACGTTCTTATTATAGTTTCCTAAGAAATCAGTGCTCATAGGATCAGCAGGAAGAAATTACAGAAGATCTGAGCTTTGTTCCTTTTCCCTGTAATAAGAATATTGTCAAAAACTAGAAGGAGGGAATTGATGGATGTAGGATGACTGAATACATGAAAGTAACTTGTTTCTCTCCCTGTTGCTAGGATACAAAGGAATGAATTATATGTAAATTAAAAGGTGATGATAGAATAGGCAAGATGGCGTTAGTGTAGGAGGGCGCACACTGCAAGCTCCCAGAGCAAGGCGGATTGTGGACAGGGTCCTGCCCGGGGGTCTGTGCTGTGCACGTGTGGAATGAGAAGCTTGGGACATCTATCTGCGTGGATTGGCAGCATGGAAACAACGGTGGAGATTCGTGAGTTTTGAGGCTGCCGGTGGAGGTTGGCACAGGCGGCTGAGCCCCGCGGTTAGGGGAAAAAAAATAAAACGGCCATTTGGAGCCCCGGGCAGGGCGAAAAAGTTTTATTTTCTGGGGATCTGGCTGCCTGGCGCCCCTTGGACCTTGTGTGAATAGAGCAAACGAGCTAATCAGCACCCGGTGAACCGGGGGGGGGGGATTTTGGTCTGGGAATGGAGCTGATTTCCCCAGCCACCCAGGGATAAGACCCAGGCCGCTGTGGAGCCAGGAGGAAGGAACACTTCCCAAAAAAGGGAGGGTTCGGTTGGAAGACAGGGAAGGGTATTTTATATTTTTAGACATTGATCTGACTGCCTGCACTGCCCCATAGCTTTGGGGAGCAGATAAGCCTACCTGAAGCAGTATCAGGCTGAGAGCAGACACGAATCTGCACTCAAACTGATTTTCTGAGCAGCCCGGTGACGCTGGAGCTCGGCGCCAGAAGGGGCGGAATCTGCCCTCTTTAGCACTCCTCACTGACTAACAACAGAGCTACAACTAACCTGGGGAGTCCAGAAAGTGGGATGTGATTGATTAATTTCCACAGGCCCAGCTAGGGTCCCTTCCATAAGGGGGTTGGTCTAGAGGAGGAATTATTTTGGGTCCTGCATTTGGCTAAAAAAAATAAAAATTAAAAAAAAAAACACTGAGGTCACCTCAACAAATGAAAAATAAATTCTTTTTAATTTAGTTTAATAGCTAAAAGCTGCTTTAGGACATGCATATAGAACCCTGTGGGGAAATTGATTGATAAACACAAGTAGGCAGGAAGGATCCATGTGGACCCTAGGGGAATCATTGACCCCCCTTAGCTCTGTTTGACTGCTTGCTTGTGTGGATCTTTGGTTTCTCTCTGTTACTTTCTGGTCTATTGCTATTATTTCATCTTTCCTGCCCCGTTCATTTTTCCTTCTATTTTTTTTTTTTAAAGGTGCTGCCAGCTTGTCGCTTCTTTGCTGGGCTTCTTATTTAGTAATTTCCCACTCACTGTATATATTGATTCTGTATTACAAAGTATCGCTTATCCTTCCTGCATCGTTCTGCCTTCTGCATTCTGTTGTGGCTCTTAGAGACAACATTTTTTCAAAGACCCACAACTTAAGGTGTCAATTTCTATTTCATCTATTTTGTTTTCTTCTTCTTCTTTTTTTTTATTAGTATTAACTTTTTCCTTTCAGACCTTTCTTTATTATTTCTCTCCCTCCTCGTTATTCTAGGCTTCTAAATCAATATATATATATTCCTCCATTTGTTTTCCCAGTCCATTGTAGGAACTCCATATTTTTTCCTAGTACTCTACACTGCCTACACAAGGTAAATATTCATCTCATTAAGTCTCATTTTGCCCCACTTCTAACTTTTATCAATATTTCTATTATCCTTCTGCCTTCCTTACATCTTTTGATTCCTCTGGCCCTAACCTTTTGCCTTCAAGGGAACATAGAAAGAAGCAAGGAAATAAAATAAGAAGAAAAACTGCCAAAGAGAAAACTTAACTCACACGCAGAACCAACAGCTAAATAAAATTCTAGAGCATAGAGAAAAGCTAATCAACTGAACAAACCCATCAAGATAATATGATGACCAGAGGGCAACAGAAAAATACAAATGACTCTAAGAAACTGGAAAACATGGACCAGTCCAATGCACAAAATAGAAACCAGGAAGCAATGCAGTACATCGAACAACTAATCAAAGCTATCCAAACAAATATCATGGACCAACTTAAAGAACTGAAGGAAGAGATTAAGGATATAAAGAAGACACTGGGAGAACATACTGAAGAAATAGCTAACACACCTAAAAAGGTAATGGATATGATGGTGAACAAAGGCACAACCCAAGAAATGAAAAAGAAGCTGGACTCACATGACAGCAGATTTGAACAGGCAGAGGAAAGAATTAGTGATATGGAAGACAATACAGTTGAAATCAAAGAGATTGTAGAACAGATAGACAAAAAGATATAAAAAACCCAGCTTGGTCTCAGGGAATTAACCGATAATACAAGACACACAAAAATACACGTTATGGGCATCCCAGAAGGAGAAGAGAAGGGAAAAGGAACAGAAGGAGTGTTGAAGGAAGCTATGGCTGAAAACTTCCCAACTCTATCGAGAGAGATGGATGTGCAGATGCAGGAAGCACAGCGCACCCCAAATAGTATAAATCCCAACAGGCCAACTCCAAGACATATTCTTGTCAAATTGTCAAATTCTCAAGACAAAGAGAAAATACTCATGGCAGCAATAGAAAAGAGAACCATCACATACAAGGGAAGCAAAATAAGATTAAGTGCTGATTTCTCAGCTGAAACCATGGAGACAAGAAGACAGTGGTATGACATAGTCAAAACACTAAAAGAAAAAAACTTCCAGCCACGAATTCTCTATCCAGCAAAATTGGCTTTCAAAAATGATGGAGAGTTCAAAATATTCACAGATAAATAGCAATTAAGAGAGTATGTCAAGAAGAAACCAGCACTTCAAGAAATACTAAAGGAATCTCTACAAGTTGAAAGGAAAAATCAAAGAAGAGAGTGTTGGAGGAGAGTTTAAAAAAAACTTAAACGTCAAAAAGAGAAACAAAACAACATATGACATACATTAAACCAAAGAAAAAATGACAGAAGTAAGAAATTCGTTACGAGTAATAACACTGAATGTTAATGGATTAAATTCACCTATCAAAAGACACAGATTGGCAGAAGGGATAAGAAAATATGATCCATCTAAATGCTGTCTACAAGAAACCCACCTTCGACCCAGAGATTCAAGGAGGCTGAAAGTAAATGGCTGGAAAACCATTTTACAAGCTAACAATAGCCAAAAAAGGGCAGGAGTAGCTATTCTAATATCAGACAAAATAGACTTTAAATGCAAAACTATTGTAACAGACAAAGATGGACACTACATATTAGTAAAAGGAGTAATCTCTCAAGAAGAGAGAACAATCATCAACACTTACGCACCTAATCAAGGTGCCTCAAAATACGTGCTGCAAACTCTGGACAAATTAATAGGAGAAATAAATTCCTCTACAATTATAACAGGGGACTTCAACACACCACTATCATCATTAGACAGAACATCTGGGCAGAGAATCAATAAAGAAATGAAGGCACTCAACAATACATTAGAAGATTTGGACTTAATAGATATATACAGAAAACTACACCGAAATAGAGCAGGATTTACATTCTTCTCAAGTGCACATGGAACATACTCCAAAATAGACCACATGCTAGGCCACAAAACAACACTCAATGAATTCAGAAAGATTGAGATTATACAAAGTAATTTCTCTGACCACAATGGAATGAAATTGGAAATCAGTAAGGGCCAGAGAAACAGGTTAGGCACAAGGATATGGAAGTTTAACAACACACTCTTAGACAAACAGTGGGTCAAAGAAGAAATTTCAAAAGAAATCAGTATCTACCTTGAAACTAATGAAAACGACAACAACATATCAAAACCTATGGGATGCAGCGAAAGCAGTCCTGAGAGGGAAGTTCGTAGCCATAAATTCATATATTAAAAAAGAAGAAAGAGCTAAAATTGAAGACCTAACTGCACACTTGGAGGAATTGGAAAAACAACAACAAACTAAACCTAAAGGAAGTAGAAAGCAGGAAATAACAAAGATTAGAGCAGAACTAAATGAAGTAGAGAATAAGAAAGCACTGGAAACAGTAAACAAAACCAATAGCTGGTTCTTCGAGAATATCAACAAAATTGACAAACCCTTAGCCAGACTAACAAAGAAAAAGAGAGAACAGATGCAAATACGTAAAATAAGGAATGAGCAAGGTGATATCACTACTGACCCCACAGAAATAAAGAGTATCATAAGAGGATACTTTGAAAAATTATATGCCAACAAGAACAACAATTTAGAGGAAATGGACAAGTTTCTAGAAACCCACAAACAGCCGACATTGATGAAAGGAGAAATAGATGAACTCAACAGTACAATTACAAGTGAAGAGATAGACTCAGTCATTAAAAACCTCCCAACTTAGAAGAGTCCAGGACCAGATGGCTTCAGAGCTGAATTCTACCAAATATTCCGGAAAGAGCTAAAACCAATTCTACTTAAGCTCTTCCAAAAAATAGAAGTAGAAGGAATATTACCTAACTCATTCTATGATGCCAACATTACCCTAATACCAAAACCAAATAAAGACAAGAAAGGAAAATTACAGGCCAACTTCTCCAATGATCCTAGATGCTAAAATCCTTAACGAAAAACTTGCTAATCGCATTCAACAACATATCAAAAGGATTATACACCATGATCAAGTGGGTTTCATCCCAGGTATGCAAGGATGATTCAATATAAGAAAATCAAACAAAGTAATACACCACATAAACAAACTGAAAGAAAAAAATCACATGATCATCTTTATAGATGCAGAAAAAGCATTTGACAAAATACCACACTCTTTCCTCATAAAAACACAACAAAAGATAGGGATAGATGGAAACTTTCTGAAAATGATAAAGGGTATATATCAAAAACCCAAAGCTAACATCATTTTCAATGGTGAAATCCTAAAAGCCTTCCCTCTGAGATCAGGAACAAGGCAAGGATACCCATTATCACCAATCCTATTTAACATTGTCTTAGAAGTACTTGCACGAGCACTGAGACAAGAAAAGGACATAAAAGGCATCCAGATTGGAAAAGAAGAAGTAAAAATTTCATTATTTTCAGATGACATGATCCTATACATAGAAAGCCCTGAGAAATCTACAATAAGGCTTCTAGAACATATAAAGGAGTTTAGTAATGTTGCAGGCCATAAGATCAATGCTCAAAAATCAGTAGCATTTCTGTACACCAATAACCAGCAAACTGAGGAGGAAATCAGGAAAAAAATACCATTTACAATAGTAAATAAAAGAATCAAATACCTAGGAATAAATTTAACTAAAGATATAAAGGACTTATATACAGAAAACTACACAACACTGTTAAAGGAAATCAAAGAAGACTTAAATAAATGGAAAAATATTTCCTGTTCATGGATGGGAAGACTAAACTTCATCAAGATGTCTATCCTACCCAAACTAATCTACAGATTTAATGCAATCCCAATAAAAGTCAACACTATATTTTTTAAGGAACTGGAAAAACTAACCACAAAATATATTTGGAGAGGCAAGAGGCCTAGAGTTGCCAAAGATATATTGAAAAAGAAAAATGAAGTTGGAGGTATCACATTACCTGACTTTAAAACATACTACAAAGCTACAGTGATCAAAACTGCGTGGTATTGGCACAAGGATAGATCTACTGACCAATGGAACCGGATTGAGAGTTCTGATATAGATCCTCGCATATACAGTCATCTGATATTTGACAAGGCCACGAAACCCACTCAGTTGGGAGAGAGTGGCCTCTTTAACAAGTGGTGCTTGGAGAACTGGATATCCATATCCAAAAGAATGAGAGAAGAATACCATCTCACACCTTATACAAAAATCAAATCAAGATGGATCAAAGATCTAAATATAAGAGCCAAAACCATAAAAACCTTGGAAGATAATGTAGGGAAGCATCTACAGGACCTTGTAATAGGAAATGGTTTCATGAACTTCACAGCCAAAGCACGAGCAGCAAGAGAAAAAATTGATAAATGGGATCTCCTCAAAATTAAAAACTTCTGCACCTCTAAGGATGTTATTAAGAAAATAAAAAGGCAACCTATCCAATGGGAAAAAATATTCGGCAACCATATATCTGATAGGAGCCTAATATCCTGCATATATAAAGAAATCCTTCACCTCGAAAAAAAAAAGGACAAACAACCCATATAAAAAATGGGCAAGTGACCTGAAAAGACACTTCTCCAAGGAAGAAATACAAATGGTTCAAAAGCACATGAAAAAATGCTCAACATCACTTGCCATCAGGGTAATGCAAATCAAAACTACAATGAGATACCATCTTACACCCATCAGAATGGCAGCTATTAAAAAAACAGGAGACACTAAATGTTGGAGAGGATTTGGAGGAATAGGAACCCTCATCCACTGCTGGTGGGACTGCGGTATGGTCCAGCCACTGTGGAGGACAGTTTGGCGGTTCCTCAGAAAACTAGCAATAGATCCTCCATATGATCCAGCAATTCCACTGCTGGGTATATACCCAGAAGAACTGAAAACAAAACTACAAACAGATATATGCACACCAATGTTCATAGCGGCATTGTTCACCATTGCCAAAAGTTGGAATCAGCCCCGGTGCCCATCAACAGACGAATGGATAAGCATAATGTGGTACATGCATACAATGGAATATTACTCAGCTGTAAGAAGGAACAAAGTGCTAACACATGGAATAACGTGGATGAATCTTGAATACCTTATATTGAGTGAAGCAACCCAGGCACTGAATGATGAACAGTATATGACCACACTGATCTGAACTGAGGAAATTGAGCAGTATCTGAGAACCATCGTCTGAAAGATAGGTTAACAAAGGAGAGTAAGAGAAGAGCAGACTTTGAGCCATCACCCATATGGACATAATCTATGGTAAAGGAATAGAGTGTGGTTGCATGTTGGGGGATGGGGCAGATGAGTGGTGGTGTTCCTGGGTTTGGTGGTGCAGCACTGGGTGGTGGGTGGATTAGGAAGTTCTGGTTCAAATCCCCGTGGCATGTAACTGTGAATCTTGACATTCCATGGGTTGGGAGAGGGGGGTATCACGGGCCCTGGGGGGCTGGGGAGAATGGAACAGTCAAGATCTAATGGGTTGTTTGGTGGTCATGGGGAAGGTGTTTCATTACCTTACAGTAATGGACACAGGACATGGTAAATATCATGAAAATTATTAAACTGTATCATCTAAGTTGTAAACTATACTGTAAATCACTACAATGTTTAGTTGCTATATTTTGCTATCTGCATAACAGTTATAACAATGCTAACAACCAAAAAATAAGGGGGGGGGCATTTAATATGGGGTGGGGAAGGGGGGGTGGTTTGGTATCTGGGAGTCTCCTGCACTCCATGTGTGACTTTGCTGTGACCTAAAACTTCTTTGAAAATTAAATGAAAAATTGGGAGACAATGGGGAATGAGAGGAGGAAGGTGTCATGGCACACCAGACATCTGATAATACAGTGATAAAGGGAAGGATAAAAGGGAAAAAAGAAAAGAGAAAGGAAAAAAAATGAATATATATATATATATTTTTTAAAGACATTTCCTTTGCTTTTTTGCCCATATTTTGAATGTCCCAATCCACTAATTATATTTTATTTTGTTTTGTTCTTTGCTTGATTCTTTGTTTTTTTTCCTTCTCTCTTTTTTTTTCCCCCTGAGTTTCTTTATGTTTGTCTCTTGCATGTAAGCTTATCACACTTGTTTCTTTTTTCCCAGTAAGTGTATTTGATTATTTTATAGACTAAATGTTCATGGAGGATTTGGATCACAGAAGGGTTACAATGGGTACTGCGGGGGATTATTGGGGGGGGTGGTTTCGTGGGGATTGGTTCATCCGAATATATATGAAAGATATACAAAATCATTCAAAGTATCGGGGGATGGGGCATGGTCACGATGGGTGGATAATCACACAATAAATGAGGGAATCTGAATTCCTAGCCTGGAGAGCTCTGCCACAGTCTCCAAGGGAGCAGCAATAGTCCTCTGAGTGTAGGGACAGTGCCTGTCAAAATAGGATGACCCACTGATGTGTTTTTTTTATTGATGACTACCCTTGTGAGTCTTTGCTCTTGTAAATGAGACTTAGCCTGCAGTTGTGGGGTGCCTAAGTGTTGGCACCTGAGAGCCTACTTGTTCCTCAAATGTGGCCTCTCTCTAAGCCAAACTCATCATATGATTGCATTACCTTCCCCCCCATGTGGGACATGACTCCCGGGGATGAGCCTCCCTGGCAACGAGGGATTAATACCAAGTGCCAACTGGCAACACAACTGGAAAAAGTCCTTGAATAAAAGGGGAAATGGTAAAGACAAATGAGTTCAAGTGGCTAAGAGACTTCAAAGAGAGCCGGGAAGTCATCCCAGATGTAACTCTTATGCACACCTCAGTAGGAGCTCATAGAACATCTAAGTGCCTATCACCCCACTCAGTGGGGTTCCTGAGAGCTCCGGAGACACCCTGGTCCTATATAAGGGGGGATAGCCCCAGAGACTGATGCCTTATCAGTGGGTTGTATTTTGGAATCTGGGCTACTGAGAGTGACAGAATTAGACTCAAATAAATCCTCCCTGCACATGGTCCACCAGTCCCTTCTATTCAAACCTATTTGTGATGCTGAAGTTTTTAGGTATACTTCCAGAGACTGGAGTCTCCCGCCTACCTATGTGCCAGGTGTGCATGAAATCTAGGTGGAGCTGCAACTCCTACCCTACAGCTCAATGGACTCATCCAAGTCACCTGGTAAGGAGACAACGATGGGAAATGGCCATCCCAGGCAATGGAGAGGGCCTGCATCTGCAGGCAGGGTCATCCCACCCACCATATCCATGAGATATAAGCCCTCTCTCACTTGGAGTTGGAGTGGACATCACCATCGCAGTCCCCTCAGGATTGGCGGAAGTACTATGGACTAGATTGGACTTGATGGTATTCTCTTGTTCACATATGGTGATTCTAGCAATGCAAGAAATTATAACAATGAGGTGGAGCCAGTGGTCACTTGACACTTTTGGGGTTGTGAGGGGATGAGCAGTTGAAATACAGGGGCTTCTTTGGGAGTTGGAGGTTGTCCTGAGTACTGTTGTGGCAACAGATGTAGGCCATTTTAAATCAGCACACACCACTCAGAACTGAGTGGGAGAGAGTGTGGTCTACAGTGTGAACTGTGGTCTATGGTTGGTGGCAAATCTCCAGGATGTGTAAGTTCATTGAGGGTGGTGGGCCACACTGTTGGAGATGTTTGTGTGGGATGTGGTGGGAGGTGTGGGAGGTGGGGAACATCGGAATCCCAGTGGGTTCCATGTAATATTTTGGGTAATCTAAGCACCTCTTAAAATATATGTATGTATATATATATATATATAAATAACATTTTTGTAAGCAAATACAAAAAATAAATAAATAAAAATAAAAATAGAAAAATAAATAAATAAATAAAAGGTGATGATATGCAACCCTTTCAGTGGCAAATTCCATTTATTGTAGTCAAGAACATCCTGTTGAAGCAATGAAGTATGAGAAACAACTTCAACTGATTGGCCAGACCTGTACAGAAGAATCCCCTGGCAGTCCTCACTTCAACTTCTTTAATGGATATAGTAAAATTCCTACCCAGCGGTGGAGTTATTCACCCCCTTTTAAATCATGCAAAGTATGTGTAAGCATGATTTTCTGAATACACTAATCATACAATTATATAACTACTTATGTATGTTCTTTCATATGTGTAAAACTCAATGCAGAATCAAAACAAAAGCTATGTAATAACTTAGGTAGATAAGCAAAAGGGAAACCATGGCACAGGTAGTCATGTAATCCATTTTTATTTTTAAAAGTCAGTATTTTAGCAAAGTATAAACAATAAATATGCAGAAATAAGAAAAAAAATAATTTTCCAGACTAGTCTATATTACATAAAATTGAGACAGGTTAGTATAGGGAGAGTGGGAAGACTTGAGTCACAAGCTGGGAACCTGCAAAGAACATGGCTGTGAAACCCCACATGTAAAACCCCTGACAGAGGGCTGCTACTAAAAACAAAGCCACAAAGGCCCTGCTGAGATCATGGCCATGAGGTCATTCTGGGAAAGAATAGGGATGCCAAGATAACTCCAGACAAAATGACTCAGCAATGGACCCCTGAGTGTTAACAGTTGGGGCAACCAATCAGAACAGCAAACAGCTGTGGCCACTCCCCATAATTAGGAAAGGGGAGAAGGAAATGTTTTAAAAAGGATCATCCTTGAACTCCATATGTATGTCTCACCCTATAGTATAGTATAGTCTTGGGTTGTGTACATATATTTTTCTTGTTTCTTAATAAACTCTTTACTCCTTGCCTACCCTATGGTGTGTCTTTAAATCCTTTTCTATGACATAGGCAAGAACCTAGAAACCCAGAACCCAGAGTGTTCTGCTAACATATTATTGAGCCAAGCCAGGAGACTAAGAGGAAAGTAATGCTACTGGACCCCCAGCAAAGACTGATAAGTTTTAATTAAAGCCTTTCTGTGCCCTCTTTTGTTTTATTAGTGAGGTTTCAGACTCTCACCCTGGGCCATTATTGGAGGTCTGTTTCTTACTTAGCCCCTTGAAGGCCCTGAGGTTCCTGTTAATCCATTACCTCTGGGGCCCTTGAAGCTGCTTGCCTGTAAGTCACAGAAAAGCCTTGGCTTTTTAAAGTGACACTTAATCTCTGATTTAACTGTAAATCTTGATCACTGGCAGGGGTGTCACTTATGGACACTTCCTATGACCTCTGCAAGAGTAGGCCAAAAGAAGTTTCCCTAGGCAGTTTCACTTACTGGGTGAAAATTTGGCTTGGCAGCTTCAGACTGGAACCTAGGTCCAGACACCTCCAAATTTCTAGGTTCCCCCAGGGACACCCAGTGGCATGGTCTCTGTGATTTTTTGGATATCAGCTGCCAGAACAGCAACTCCAAACATCCCCCCAAGACTTAAGTGGCTTGGGTGCTTTGGTTTGGAGGGCAAAAATAAATCAGACTGGGATATGGGATGCAAGATCATCTGACGGACTATTTTCCCATTTCTCCCTAGAATAATGGGTGTGGTTTCAAACATTCCAGCAGAACCTCCATTAGGGTGTCTTCAGAAATTGAGAAAAATGGCCTCCTGATGTTCTAAAAGGAAGAGGCTAATCTTTTTCTGCCATAGCATGTAGCTGCATTATGGTGAAGACTGGGTTCTCCATGGGACCCTGAATTCCAGTTTAACCTGTGTAAGAGGGAAGGAGGGGATAGACAGATCTGAGGGCCAGAAAACATGTGGTCACAGGTCTACTTAAATGGATGAGGAAATATACTACCAAGCTGGTTAATTATAAGCTCAGGGAAATTACCAAGAGGCAAGATGAAAATCCAACATTACTTCAAGGAAATTATGCAATAAAAATTACTCTTATAGATCCTGAAACTAGTGAAGGACAGATTTTCCTAGGAACTCACTTTATTAGTCAGTCTTCCTTGGATAGCTATAGAAAGATGCAGAAACTTCCCATAGGCCCCCAAATTTCCATTAACTCCTCTTTTGAAAAGTCTTCGCAGTTTTCAACCTTTGAAATCATGCCACTAAGATGGAGAAGGTAAGTAGTGGCAGGTGCAGCATCATTTAACTACTGCTATAAAGGCACCATCACCTCAGGGCCACCCTCATCCAGGCTCCACATCAGCAGGAACCAGGCCCCCAAGCTGCCTCGCCAACTGGACAAGCAGGTTCTTACCCCAGGGGAGGATGGAAGGGGCCTGAAGCCACATGTGAACCATCAACCAGAAGGAGCCCTGGGTGACCCTTGATGTGAGAGGTAAGATTCTTAATTACTTAATTAACATAGGAATCACTTTACTTAGTATTAACCTGCCACTCAAACTCTCTAGGTGCTGTTGTGCCTAATAAGGGGAGTGAATGGGGAATCATGATCTAGGCTGTTTACTAAACCTGTCCTCTGTAGAAGAACTAATCTCCTCAAAAGTCCATCAAAGGGGATGGATGTGGCTCAAATGGTTGGGTCTCCATCTCCCCCCATATGGAGGGACCTGGGTTCGATCCCCCGGACCTCCCGGTAAAAAAAAAAAAAAAAAAAAAAAGCCCATCAAATAAGATTAAAATGTTCCTGGGTAATGGCTTCTATCAGGTTTTTTCCTATGCTATTCTCTCTTCTATTCTAAACTGTGCTTAATTATGCAATAAAAATTAGTCTTGTAGATCCTGAACCTAGAGAAGGACAGATCCTCCTGTCTGTCTGCTCATGCCTATGAACTTATAAATCAGATTTGGGTTTGACCTGTTACAAATTGAATAAAAGTAAAAAGTAACCTAAAAATGAGTCTTTAAATATCAATTCCATCTTGCAATTGGATTTGATGAATAAGAGAAATCACATGGAATTAGTTCAATGGCAAGTGGAGAAACATAGCAAGATTAATGTTACTAATAAAATAGTTTTAGTTGCTTATTTTATAAAGTGGCCAATTTATTTTGACACAAACACTTAATAAAAACTTTAACTAAGATTGATGATTGTTATATAGATGCCTTTATGTTATAAAAAAGCAAAAGTATAATATCTGAAATTGCTATAATTGGGTGAATTTACCCTCTACCTACTAATGTGATGGTCATCTTGACTAATTTACCTTAGTTTATGGCTACTTCAGTTCTAGCCTCACCTTTGTGTATGTTTGCTAAAGTAATGGTAACTTTAAACTGATTTTACCTTTGATTATGGTTATTTTGAGACTAGTTTCTCCCCTAGATTTGCTTTTATGATAGTAGTTCTAAATTAAACTTAGCATTGTTTGTGGTTACTTCAAGTCAAGCCTCACCCTCATGCATACTTGCTATCCTGATGGTAATGCTAAACTGAGTTTGCCTTTGATTATCATTATTTCAGGACTAACCTCACCTTTATAATGATATCTACTCTATTCTCCCCAGTTTGAATTGATGGCAACCTCTGCCCCTCATGTCTCAGGGGAAAGAGAATTTCAGACATCCCTGTCTCCCATCCTTCCACTGGTTTAATAACCCTGCTTATTTTCATGATTATCCAGGTGGCTCTCATTTATCTTCACTGGGCAAGATCCCAGAGGGACTTCACATCCATTGAGGAGATTGCTGTCTGGTGAAATTCTCAAAATCTCTGGGCTGGACATCAACACTTCTAATCCAGTGCCACCAGAGTCATGTTATCTCTGAGAACTGGGGAGTGGGGTGCCTCCAACCTTGAGTGTTGAGGTTCCTAAAAGCAGCAGGTCATCAGATAAACCAGTTTTCCTGAGACTAAAGTGATCTCAGTGAGTATGAATTGGAATTGGTGTTGCTCATGCAAGGTCTGTCAATACAAAATGTGAAATAAGCAGAGCTTTGAAGTAAAGGAAACCTTTTATATTGTAGTTTAAAGAATTGGGAACAGTTTAGTTATAAGCTAAAAACTAAGAAGAATGAAATTCTTGTGCAAAACTTCAGATTAGAAAAAATCATAAATATCAGATGAGAAAAATCAAAAATATCCTTCAAAGATATCTTTTGAATGTTATTTTACACTTAACCTTACATCAAGGTAAAAGTAACTTATGATTAATTATAATAAGTTTTTAAAAGCATTGTCTAAACTGAAGTATTTAAATGGATAATTCCAGGAAGCCATTATTAATTAGAAACTTAAATTGATATTGATTAAAAAATTAAAAAAAGCTTCATGACAGAGAAACCTGACAGAGGCCATCTCAATCTGCATGTTAAGGGGGCGGTAAGAGAAAGATAATCTTGATTCTTTGGGGAATCTTAGGTGTTCATGAATTAAAAGAGAAAGTATTTTTTCTGTACTGCTAAAGCAAAACACCTGTTAGTTAATATATTCTTGGTAAAGGTGTAACAATAAAAAGTAAAGTACTACAATAGTTAATTTCATTTGATATGTTACAAAGTGCATTGGAAGTAGATAGAACATGTGTAAAAATTAAAAGAGACATTTTATTATTTACAAACTCTCTTTTGCTTTTATACCAGGCCCCAATACCCTACATGGTGCCTCTCCATTTGAGTTCTTCACTAGATCAGTCACTATGACCCTAAAACAATGAAAGTATATACCACATTTCTGGATATACTACTGAAGTGAATGGAGAGTATGTTGCTCTTTTGGACTCCTGTGACAGCTGGAAATGGATCAATATGGCCAAATTTACAATGGACATTGCATCCAGACTGGCTCTGTTTCATATTGCTGGAGGGTGCTATGTACCTGGACAGTGAAACATGGAGCTTCCACCCAAGGACCAATAGTGCTACAATATGCTGTCTGTTTGATGGACATACCAAATGGAGCAACAACTACAAGAGTAATATGAAAAGAACTGAAATGAACACAATTGGCATTATAGGCATCCTTCATGGAGATACAACACATATGGTTTCACAAGCCTAGACCTCAGATCTATTAATTGCAGCTTAAAGGGGTACTTATTCATGGATCAGTGAAATGATTAGTATTAAGAACTTTACCTATATGCCTGATGAATATGATAATATTTCTTTTATCCTAGATCATATGCAGAAGGATATTGAACATGCTAAAATTCCTGGTAAACTTCATTCATATTCTAAGTAGTTAATTAAGGTTCTTTTAAGATAAAAAAAATGGCTCCTTTAAGTACTGTCTTTATTTTGCTTAAAATATGCTTGTCTTGCTGTTGTCTTTATTGACTCTTTAGTTTTTGTCAAGGTCAGTTCCTCTCTTTGTACCTCTTCTTGCTTCCCTAGGCTTACCTACAACCATGGGAACTGCAGTTGGCAATTTGTGCCCAAACCAGCTTGTTTACCACAGTCTCTCCCTAGAGTTAACCAATACCATAAAAAAAAAAAAAAAAAACCCAAAGAAGAATGCTGTTTCCCATCAATTTTGGGAGGATGTAGCCTCAGGAGACACCTGACCTTTCTAATCCTTTTAGCCCAGTATATAATGGCTGGCCTCCCTTTTTGAGCTGCTTGCCACCATTTTCTTTATACTTTTTTTTAGTACCATGTATCTTCAAACTTCTAACTTAAGTTTATTTCATCGAGACATCCAGAATCAATGACTTCCAGATCAAGGTATTAGTCAAGTGTGGATTTCATCCAGTTCCAAACATAGTGTGGGACCCATCTTCTGTGAACCTCAATAGAATATCCAGAGAGGTTTACAGTCTATCAGGTAGAGTCTACTGCCCCTTCTAGCAGTACGCAACTACAGAGGAATGACCATCAGACTTCAGCACTGCTTAAGAATAAGGGTGTAACTTGTTTAAACAATTAAAAAAAAAGAATAAGGGTGTAAACTTTCGGAAGGGAACATTGAGGCAGGTTAGTATAGGAAAAGAAGGAAGGCAGCTAGTACATGGCAGAGAAAAGGGCCATGAGACCACACCCAGAAACCCCAAGGCAAAGCTGCTTCTAAAAATAAAGTCAGAAAGATTCACTTCTAAAAATAAAGCCAGAAAGATCCTGCTGAGACCCTTGCCATGAGGTCCTATTTGGAACTTGTTCTGAGGTCAAGAGGAGACCTTGGTTGATTCCAACAGGCTTCCCCTTTGGGCCACTGAAAGCTAACAGGTGGGGATTGTAAAATAGTCAGTCAGAAAAAAAAGACAGTTTGGGTCCCCTAACCAACATAAGGTTAGGGGCCCCATCACACAAATCACCCTGCAGCACACCACACTGATATACTTGGTTACATATTCTTTTTCTTTTCTTGTTGCATAAATAAAGACTTTACTCCCTTGCATACTCTATGGCATGTGCTTAAATTCCTTTATGTGACATAGCCATGAACCTAGAAGACCAGAACCCAGAGTGTTCCACTAAAAAAAATTACTAAGATTTAAAAACTACTAGATAAAATTTACCAAATAATTAATATAATGATATAATGCAGATTCAGTCATATGCCCTTTTTTGGGTATTTGTAATCAATGCATATTTTTCTATATTTCTACAATATTGTCATGGAATTTACTTAGCAGGCAGTGCATGAGTATATCTGGAAAGGAATAAAACTGTAAAGATGTTTTATACTGATGTTTTGAATATCTTACATTCTTTTTGTAATTTTTTATCTTTTTTAAAGATACTTAGATTACAGAAATGTTACACAAAATTATAGGGATTCCCATATGTCCCACCTCCCTCACCCCCCACAACCTCCCACATAAACATCCTTCATTAGTGTGAAACATTAATTGCAATCGATAAACACACACTTGGGATTTACCATTAAGCATGGTCTATAGTTCACATTGTAGACCA
This sequence comes from Tolypeutes matacus, assembly GCA_026826555.1. Taxonomy (NCBI): domain Eukaryota; kingdom Metazoa; phylum Chordata; class Mammalia; order Cingulata; family Chlamyphoridae; genus Tolypeutes; species Tolypeutes matacus. The sequence goes on from JAKSZT010054331.1 coordinate 2,392,176, forward strand.
CACACTTTCCCACACAGTTCTGCATGTTATATGATGGTATAAAATGGCCTATATCTGTCATTGCAATATCACTCAGGAAAATTACCAAGTCCCGAAAAAGCCCCTGTATTATAATTGCTTTTCCCTCTCTCCACCCCCACAGCCTCCAGTGGTCACTGGCTCCACATCAATGTTGTAATTTCTTCCATTGCTTGAATCACAATATGTCTATAGTAGAATACAAGGAAGTCCACTTGAGTCCATAGATTTTCTCCCCATCCTGAGGAGTCTGGGATGTTGATGCCCACTCAACCTCCAATTGAGAGGGGGCTTATATTCAATGGGGAAGATGGATGGGATTATGCTGCCTGCAGCTGAAGCCTCTCTCCATTTCCTGGTATGGCCGTTGTCATCATCATCTCCTTGCCAGTTGTCCTGGGTGAGTTGAATGCGCTGTAGAGCAGGAATTACTGCTCCACTGCGGTTCTGGGACCAGTTGGCACAGAGACAGCCTAAAGACTCAAGTCTCTGAATGTTCACCTACAAACTTCAACACTGAGAACAGGTTTGAATAGAAGTAACAGATGAGCCATATGCAGGGAAAACATAGTTGAGTTCAAATCTCTCACTCTCAGTAGCACAAACTCCAAAGTAAGGCCCACTAGCAAGTCACTAAACTCTGGAGCTATCCATCCTGACATAGGACCTGGATGTCTCCAGAGCCTTCAGGGGCCCCAATATTTGGAGAGATACCAACTTTGGAATTCTATGAGATCCTACTGAGATGTGCATAAGCATTACCTCTGGGATGATCTTCCATCTCATTTTGGAGTCTCTTAGCCATATAAACTGATTTGTCTTTACCTTTCCCCCTTTCATTCAATGCCTTTGTCCAGTTGCATTGTCAGTTGATGCTTGGTAGCAATCGATCCGTACCAGGGAGACTAATCCCTGAGAGTCATGTCCCACACTGGGAGAAAGGTAATGCATTCATATGCTGACTTTGGCCCAGAGAACAGCCACATTTTAGCAACAAGGAGGCTCTCAGGAAGCAACACTTAGGCACCCCATTACAATAAGCTAAGTTTCAATTTCAAGAGCAAAGATTCATAAGGTTAGTCATTAAGATCAAGGGTCCATCATTGGATCATCCTCCTTCACCAGTCATTGCCCTTGCACTTGCAGGACTGTAGCTGCTCCCTTAGAAAATATGGTAGAGCTCTCCAGGATGAGAATTCAGTATTCTCATTTATTGAGTGATTTTTGACACACTGTGACAATGCCTTGTGAACATGTGACTATTTTTATATACCTTATATTTATGCTTATGTGAAATTCCTCCCATGCAACCCCCATCCCTGACACCCCACACCAATGATCCTCCCCTGCCACAGTTGTAACCCTTCTGTGATCCAAAGCTTCTTCAAAGATAAAGCCATTATAACAGCTGATTCCAATTAATAGGAAAATGAAATAATAATGTTTAAATGTAAGAGTTAAAATATACAAAAATTTTTAAAAAAACTAAAAATAAAATAAAATTAAAAGTTTGGGATATTAAAAAAAATGAAAAATATAAAAAAAGATTTTTTGACCTTTTGCCTTTCATCACTGCAATATCTTGTGACCAGTCTGTACCATGGCACCTTCTCCCTCTCATTCTCCAGTTTCTCATTATTTTTCATTTTGTTTTAAAAGAAGTTTTAGATCACAGCAAAGTCACACACAGAATACAGGAGATTCTCATATACCCAACCACTTCCCCTTGCCTCTCCCCCCATATTAATACCTTTTCATATGTAGATGGTAGCATTGTTATAAATGATATACAAATAGTGAAACATAACTATGGAACATTGTCAAAGGTTTTCAATATGATTTACATTTTAGACTGTTCTGGGATGCCGGATATCCCCTTTGCTTGACTTGTTGTATGACAAGATTCATAGTTACATGCAACAAGAGGTCTTGACACACTGGTTTGTCCTCCCCTATTAGGAACCACCCTTGCTCTTGAGAGACTCCCGCCTGTCTATTTCTGACCAAATCGGTCCTCCCAAAGATAGGAGTCCAACTCCTTCCTGCTCAGTATGTGGGTCTTCACCCACTGATACAACACATTATGAAAGACTGAACACTCACACACTCCCTAGAAGCCTGCTCCAGGTGTCCCCTGTCCTGAATGGCCCCCTAACCAATACCCTAAACCAGTGGCCCTTCCTTGTCATATTGCCATAAGAGCATTCCCACCTCTTTACTTTCAACCTCATACCCACAAATCCCCAGTGTTCACTTGATCCCTCTCCCAACCCTCCCCCCTTTATCCTGGAATTTGTAACCCACCCTTCCCAACTACCCACCAATCAACCCTGCACCACCGAACCCAATAATATCACTGCCCTCCTGTCCTATCCCTTCAATATGCAACTACACTCTATCCCTTTACTATAGATTACACTCGTATGGGTGATGACTCACAACCTTCTCTTCTATTTCTATTTCTTGTAAACCTATCTTACAGACAATAGCTCTGAGACTGCTCAATTCTTTTTGGGAAAGTAAAATTGACTCACCACAGTGCAAAACAGCTTGGCTTTTCCTCATAAATTTAAGTATAGAATTAAAATATGACCTAGAAATCTCACTTTGAGGTACATATCTCAAAGAATTGGAATCAGGGATTCTAACAGTTTTTGCACACCAATATTCCTAGTAACCTTATTCACATTTGGCAAAAGATGGAGGAAAAGCAAGTGTTCATCAACCAATGAATAGAAAAACAGCATGTGGCAAATACCTAATGAAATATAAAGGAATAAAGGACTGATATTTGCTTCAACATGGATGAACATTGAAGAGAACGTGTTTAGTGAAAAAAGCCATAAACAAAAGTACAAATATTGTATGAACTCACAGTTATGAAATATGAGAATGTGCAAACTCATAAAGTTTTTAAACAGAATATAAGTTAATAGTGGCCAGGTAAGGAATGGAGAGTTAATGCTCACTTGGTACAGAGATTCTGTTTAGGGTGATGGAATATTTTGGTATTGGATGGTGGTGAACTAATACATCATTCTGAATGTAATTCAACCACTAAAATGTACATGTGAAAGGTTTTAAAATGGGAAATTTTAGTCCATGTAAATGTTATCAGCATTCAAAAATAACTCACAGGACTGTACAACATAAAAGGTGAACAATAAGGAAATTTATGGACTATAGATCATAGTATAATTATGATAATATTGTTTGATCAGTTGTAACAAATGGGTCACATTAATACAAAATTTTAATAATAGGGAAAACTGTATTTTTTGCAGGTATAAATAGGACTACTGTATTTTCTGCATGATTTTCTAACAAACCTGAAAGTGCTTAATAGTACAATAAATATAAAGAAAAGAACTATTAAAATTATTTCCTAATGATAAAATTTGAATTTCAAGTGAAAATTAGAAATTAAGAAAATTTTTGGTCCTCCAGATAAATTTACAGTTTCCCAATTCATAAAAGTCCTGACTGTTAGGTTTGTTGGTGATTTTAATATGTTTTTTAAGGTAAAATTATGTATGCCATATTTGTAAGATTGGCATTATTCTGTGAACCAATATTTTCGAGATGAATAGTACTTGATATTACAAAATCATGACAATTTGAAACTAATGAAATTGCTAAACAAATAATGTATTGAAATCAAAGAAATAAATATTCATTAATAATTTTTCAGATTTTAAATTGGAACTATTTTTTAAGAATTCAAAACTTGTTGAGTTTAGGTGTAGAATAGTTGCATTAAGTATAATGAACAATTATATAAATTAATTACCAAATACCCCTAAAATTTGCTACCTATATAAAAGTGTATCATCACAGTTTCTTCACACTTATCAACTGAAAAACAAACAAACATATTGCAATAGAATAAATGAAGTAGTTATGGTATTTCAGCTATCTTATGGTAAGCCATGGTTAATGAGATTTTCAAAAGGATAAATAATGTCTCTTCTCAATAATTTTATTTGCCTTGGGAAATTTAAAAATGAATTATTGCATTAAATAAAAATGATTTATTACTTTTAATAACTTAAGTAAATATTTATAATTATATTAATTATAATTTCTAATATGGTAGTTTTCAATAGATATAACAGACAATTATAAATTATATAGTTTTCAATAATTAGACCGTAAATTTTCCTCAAACCTAAAAATATGAGATGACTTGATTTATGTAAATTGCATTAGATTGTGTTTTACACTATATCAAGGAATATAAGGCAGCATACTTTTGTATGTATTTTGCCTACCATTAATCTCTTTTCAGTGTTAAATTTCCATGAACATATTATAATCTGACATTATTAGATATATGTTCATTATTTTTCCTCTTACTTATCTTCATATACAAACCTGCCTGTTTCATCTAATTATTTTGTTTCATCTTGAATTGTCATTTCAGGAAACTTTATAAACTCTCTCATGCTGGGCAAATCATCAAAGTTTTGCTTTTTGTCCAAAATATACATGCAGTGTTTGGAGTGATTATAAATGTAGGTAAATATCTGCTGGTGATCTGTGAAACCCTGAGTTTCCCCATTTATGGTGAAGTGAAAAGGGCCCAAGACTAAGTCCAGGGGTATTCTGCTATCATAGATTTAACATCTGTTCTCTCCTGACCAAATGCTCAGTGTAAAATTATGCAACTGTGTTGATAACCTGTGGGCATGTGTGGAGATTTCTATTTTTGAGTATTTATTTCCAAGTCTTTCCTTGGGGCTTATTAACATCTCCCACATTCTGATATTCTTGATTGTCAACTCTTATAGGAATTTTAAGATAATGACTAATAGACTAGGAACCTCAGAAAAATCTTTGGGTAGAATAAATTAATATCTGAAAGATAACTCATTGTTTTCTGGTGCTTTATATATAAATCTCTTCAAAGCACTTTTTAATATATGTTTTTTAATAGAGAAGTTGTGAGCTTACAAAACAATCATACATAATATGCAGAATTCCCATACATCACTCCTCCACCAATACCTTGCATTGTTGTGGAATATTTGTTACAGATTATGAAAGAACATCAATATTATACTACTAACTGTGGTTCATAGTTACATTTGGTATATTTTTAATACACCCCTCTATTATTAAAACCATGTATCAGTATTGTACATTTTTAATATTTCATGAAAGAACATTCTCATATTTGTACTGTTAACCACAGCCCATCATTCACCATATGGTACACATTGTTATACGTTCCAATGTCTTGTACAATCCATCCAAAGTGTACATTCAGTGGCTCTAACTTTCATCACAAATTTAGGCAATCATAACCTCAGTAAATTTTTGAATATTTTCCTTAGTCCAATTGATAAAATCCCATACCCACCTAGTATTAAACTTATAATTGTTACAGTACCTTCTTTGACATTGATACAAGAATATTACAATATTGCTATTAACTGAAGTCTATAATTTATATTAATTGTATTTTCCCATGCATCACCATATTCTTATCATCTTGTAGTTGTGATGTACATTTATTCTATTTCATAGAAGAAGATTCTTGTATTTGCAATCTTTATCCACTGCTTGGGTTAACTATTATGTTCAGTCCCTCAATTACCCTCTAACATTCTTTCCATTGACATTTATGTCTTAGACTACCCCTTTCACTCAGTAACATTTATAAACCAGTCATGCTAGTTACACTAATTATAAAGTGTTACCATCAACTCTATACATTTCCACAAATTTACAGTCAAGCTAATTAGAAATTCTACATACATTAAGCATCATTATGTCTTCTCAGTCCTCATATTATCTCCTAGTAACCTATACTCTAGATTTTAATTCCATGTATTTATTATTTATCTTTACCTCATATTAGTGAGATTACACAATATTTATTTTGGTATGGCTTATTTCACTCAGTATAATGTCCTTCTGTACCATCCATGTTGTCATATGTGTCCCAATTTCATTTATTTCTTATAACATCATAATATTCCATCATATACATATATCAAATTTTGTTTATTCTTTCATTAGTTGATGGACACTTGGGCAATTTCCTCTACAGAGTACTTTTGGTTAGAGTCCCTTGTTGTGCCAAACCTAATTTATTTGTTTTTATTTTAAAATTTATTCTAAAATGCATCCCATTTTTTCTTCATTTAGTAGCTACTTGGCATTTTTTGCCTGTTCTTGTTGATAATTTTAAATAGTGTATGATTTTCCTTCTTCCATATTGTTAGTCCAAATACTTAGAAAAGATTTTGCTGGGTTTGCAAAAGTATATGGATATATTTTAATGTAAGTAAATTATTTTTATGATATGACATAAAATTTAAAATGCATTGGTTCACCAGTGAACTATTAAACTTTTTTGTATACACCACATTTGCTAGCTTTAACAAATATTTCTATGCTACATTTATTGATAAAATTCACTATTATGAATTTAACCAAGCTCAAACATAGAGCCAACCGATCTTTACCAATCAGGATTTGAGGGAAAATTTGTTTCTCTGGAAGATGATACTCCTGTTCTTCCAGGTCACCTGACAAAGATGATCCATAGGTGAGCTTCATAAGGAGTAAGCATGTGTTGAAATAATCTAGAAAGAGAGTCGTTCATATTATTAAGGCTAAATGTAAATCTCCCTGAGAAGGGGATCTGTGATATCTGTTCAGTGAAAAAAGAGAGAGGATTATGGCTCTTGTAAGGTTTCTATCATTGTACAATGAAATATTTATTTACAGAAGATAAAAGGGATTCATCATTTACCAGGTATATTCCTATGTTTAAGTTCACATTTTTATTTAAATGACTGAAGAACAATTACCTGAATATTTTGATAGGTCTCAAAATGACTGCTGTATTTTATTTCTGTTACATAATATAAATTAATCCTCATAGACCATTAAAATATGGAAAATGAAATATTACCAAAATTATCAAGAAAGAGAACTAGCAGAGGGCACTAAGAATTAAAGATTATTTCAACTAGATTGTAAAGGATAGCTAAGATATCAATTCACATAAGGAATAATAGTTTCATCTGAGATACCTAGTGAAGCTTTTCCAATAAACACTTTCTTATATTTATTTCCTGGATATTAGAAACTAAAAATGGCTCATGGAGGTTTTGAAAATGCTATTATATTTCAGGTTTTTAACAATTTGTGAGAAAAAAAAGTCAATTCATATGGTTTAATACTCCAACTAATTTTGTTTTACCCCACATTTTAAAATTATGTTGTAAATAATTGCAAAATATTCCTGAGATAATAAATAACAGAGAGAAAAAAAAAAAAGTCTGAACTTTCACTCTTTGTCTCTTGCACCCAAGACTATGCATTTATCTATAATGATACAGTCTGATACAGAATATGAATGCTAAATTTATCCTAGGGAAACTTCAGAATTTGTAAGGACCAGGAGAAAGATGAAATCTGAAGAATATAGGAAAGGAATGAGAGTTCTAAAGAACAATCACAACATGTGATTTTGATAAAGAAAATTTTTAAAAAATCCTCTGGAAGTCTAGATATGTTCAATACGCTGTCCTTAATTCAATAGAATCATCATTGTCCTTCACTATTTTATTTGATATTTAATAAAATTGTCAGTTTAAAGGACTTTTCCTCTTGATAAAAATGTAGGTAGAACAGACAAGCATAACTGAAAGGTTTTTACAGAAAAACTATTTGTATGAAATATTTTTCAAAAATACTAGAAATTCATAGGTGTTTTTTCAATGAGAATAAATAAAATTAATATTCTGACTATTATTCACATGTTAGCAAAAATGTATATTATTTTAATTGCAAATCAAATATATAAATGAAATATTGACAAAATATTAATTTGAACATTGTTATACTTATTAATCATCTATTCTAATTTTACCACATATGAAAATTTGATGTGTCTGAAGTGATACTGCTCAAGATAATTTGTTTTAGAGTTGAAAGTGTAATTAAGACTGAAATTATTTATTTATGAGTTGGAATTCTTCAAGATAAACAGAAGTAAAATATTGTGGATATAATAGATTTTTTGAATAAGAAGAATTCAGTAAAATCTAGAAAATTGTGTAGGCAATTAATCTAGGCAGGAATTTGTCCCTCAAATATTGAAATTCATATCTGATTGCAGGAAGGGTTCTTCATAGAGGAAAAATATTATTTGGGGTGTTTTCTTAGACACTATGTTTAGGTGATAATGTAAACTAGAAAAACAGAGAGAGCAAGGGAAATCTGGTACAAATTGTAAAAGAAAAATGAAATAAATTATCTGAATCAAATAAAATATTTTTTTTTAGATTGTGAAGGAAAGGAGGAAAAAAAGGGTTCAAATTGATGTCTTGTATTACAACTGAAATGAACTACTGGTGAGAAATTATCTAGCTGGTCTCTATTGGCTTAATCATCCAAAGAGTCATTGATTAACTTTGGATCATTAATTTAATTTGTTATAAGAACTTTTTCTAAGCCAGCCACCAATCAATGGGATATTATCAGCAATCATCCTAGTCAGCTGGTACATAAACAAGATAAGCAATAACTGTACAGTTAACAAACAAATGGGGGTGATACAGAGGCTTTCTTAGACAGCATATCTGGGATGACCATTCACTAAGGTAGAAAATGAGAAAATAATCACTAGTGTCCAAAATGTGTTTTGTAACCTATGGTCCATGCTCCGTGGCAATGACCCAGGATGTATTTATCAATTGCAATGAATGTGCCACACTAATGAAGGATGTTGTTGATGTGGAAGGCTGTGGGAGTTGTGGGGAGTGGGGCATATGGGAATCTCTATATTTTTTGTGTAACATTTATGTAATCCAATTATCTTTAAAAAATATAAAATATATATTAAAAAAGATATTTTACTGAAATAGTATAAATTTGTCTCAGAAACTGAAATTTTTATGAATTTTTATTTTATTTTAAATCATATAGGACTTAGATTCTCTGATCCTATGAATGTTAAAATTAGTATATTGAAATAGTTAGGAAAAAAATAAAACAGAAATATGGCGTTCATTGATTTCAAATACTGTCTTTTTCCCATTTCCTTTAAACTGAATTCCTGATGAAAAAGCATATATTGTTACCAATGTAGACATTTTATTCATGAGTAATTGGGGTTGCCTCCATTTAGTTATTAGCATATTTCATCATATTATATTTTGACTACAGGGAGAATGTGACATATTAGAAAACATGGACAATCTCATCATCTTCACAGAACTCTTCCTCATGGATATCTCAACTTCCAGGGAGCTCCAAGTCTTACAAGTTCTGATGTTCTTAGTGATTTATCTGGGAACCCTGACTGGCAAACTAATAACTCTTGTGGCCATTGTAATTAATCCACATCTAAACTCTTAAATGTATTTCTTTATTGGCAATTTGTCATTCATTGGTCTTTGCTTTATTACAGTTACGCTTCCCAAAATGACTGTTAATTCTCTTACAGGCAATAAGGCTATTTCTGTCACAGCATGTGCCTTTCAGATTTATCTGCTTATCTTGTTTGTAGCTATAGAGTTGGCCTTCCTTTGGTGATGTCCTATGATCGCTATGTTGCCATTTGCTGCCCTCTGCACTATGCGCTCACCATCATGCTACATGTGTGCACATGTGTGCACACAGGCCGCTGGTGGTTCATGGGCAACTGAACCATGAACCACCATGGTTGATATATTCTGAACCATGGGTTGGTATATTCAGCTATCCACTCAGGTATCATGTTCAGGTTTCCCTTCATAGAGTCTAATGTGATCCATCAATATATCTGTGATGTGCCTCAAATTTTGAGGATAGTTTCTTCAGATGTTCAATTTTCTGAGTCTATAGCCTTACCATTAAGTGCTTGTATTGTCTTTCTATGTTCTTTTATTTTGTTTAAGCCTTATATTGTTATTTTTTCAATGGTGCTTAGGATGTATTCTGTGGAAGATGGTGTTGCATTTGGGCAGTTTGATGTAATTAAATGATTGTCATTTCATCCATCCCAGTGAGGTGCTAGTTCCATCGGGGTGAATGGCTGACCTAGGAACTGGCCTCTCACTGGTCATGTGAGGTGAATTGGGATATAGGCAGTGTATCTGTTAACAGAGATGAATTAATGCACCAGGCAAGGACAGAAATGAAGGAGGTAGATTCTAGGAAGTGTAGGGAAACTATGTTCTGGATCCTGGCCTCCTGAATTTTCCCCTGCAATTTAGCAGCCCTCCATGTTTCTCTATGTTGCAAATGACTTCTGAGGAAAGCCTATGGAACTCCATCTGGTCTGGGTTGTTTGTAAATCCCAGGTTAGGCCTGTTTGCACTCATACCTAACTACCAATGGCATTGCTAAAATTCAAGCTGTTATAAATTATTTGTTTTGCTCTAGAGAGAAAAATATGAAAAATAAAATATATTTATTGACAGAAGTCAGGGGAAGACTATGTGGTTTTGGTTGGTGTATTTTTTTCAATGAGCAGACAATTCAGACTAACTTTTCTAGAGCTGAGAATTGCAGTTTGGGAAAGTTAACTATTGAACTTCTACACAACAGTTTCCCCCTATTACGCAGGAGAATCAATAGAATAGACATAGGAATAAGCTTTAGACACTTCTTGTTTTGGTTGCAGGGTACAAGAGAGTGGTTTTCCCAACTGTGGGAGATGTCCCCAAAAGTGAAACAAAATGGAAGACTCTTTGTGAGTCTATAAATGTCCTGAAGGCAAAGGTGATTGACACTTGGTTATAGTACTCTTCTTCATGACAGGATATGGAAGAATCTCTTGGACAGCATTGAAAACATTCATGAAAGAAGGCTTATTCCAATAGAAGAATTGCCTTTCCCTTTTGCTGCTCTCAGGGATGATGATGGGGAAAGTGGTGAGAAAGCTCCACCTTAATGTCCCACTAGGGGTTAGAAATAATGGCAAATGACAGCCATCTTCACTGAGACTGGCCACAGAGATGGGACATCATAGCTGAGCAATTGGAGGTTGCCCAAAATGGAGTGTAAAATGTGGACACAAAGAGCAACCAGGGAAAAGGATGGAGCCAGGACCATGCACTGGGCAATGTGGCTTTTGTTACTAAAGTTAAAGATAAATAGAGCAAAATTTAATGGAATTCCTGTGAAATAACTCCACTGACATTACTGGGAAAAAGGAGGTCTCTTTAATTTTAGTGTTAAGACCCTAGTATGATCCAGAAAGGATCAGGAATATGAGGGCCCAAAAGTACTGAAAATATTTAGAATTCAGCATAATCATCTTCTGTGTCCCTGAACAAAGTTGGAGGTGAGGGAGGAGAAAACAACAGTTAATAACGCCTCATTGCACCTGAACAGAATAGCCAGATAATTCTTTCTGTGAGAATGTTGTATTGGATAAGGAGGAAGATCCCACATGTCTATACCCTGATATTATTCCTTTAAAAAATTACTAAGTCAAGGGCTATCATCCCAGGATCTCTGCTGGGGATTGACAGGCCAATGATCCTCTTTGGGTAAAAAGGAAATGAGGGTTGTTCCAGAACTTAATTGGCCTAATAGATTCAGGGCACAAGTGGCAATAATCCAAGGGCCCCTCAGGGGCAATGAAATATTTGTGGCTTAGGGGGCTTGCATGGACTCATTGACACATGAGAAAAAAGGATACATGGGCTAGTGGGTCGTTTTGGCAATTTCAGGTGCCTGTGATCATGGTTCCCACTTCTGAGTATTGCAACTGCTACCCATGAAGACATTAGCCTGTGGAAAGAAATAATTGCCACAGGGTGTGTGGATCCCTCAGGTCTTCGACCTGTAGACCATCCATGACAGCCACTACATACACTAACATCAAATGACAAAATTTCACTTAATATTGGGACTTACTAGAGACCACACAGTTAATCACTAACATGCTAGATATAACTCTAAGACCAAAACTACCCATTCTCACATGGGTACTCACTAATAAAGTAGAAGAGGTTCGATAAAGTTCCATCCTGAAACAGAAATGGCATATCCAAGACTAAGGCAGGCTGGGGTCTCAGGCACTCAGCCTACTCCATAAACAAATATGGAAGAAGAATAGAAACAGACTTCAGGAGCTGCTTCTGTCCCTCACTTGTTTAAATGTGACCCTGTGGTTTGAAAGTGTTCCAGATAACTATAATTTTTGGTTCACAGGTATATCTACATGCATCAAGGCTAATAGAGTTTCATTCAGATGCTGTGGCCATCCATCTCAATGGTGGTCACTTACTGACTGAGAATAAATGAGGCTATTCTCTCCAATGGGTGGAGGCTGTGCAGTCCACTCCAATCACAATTTCCTGCTACATATTTACAAACACATGTACCATTAAAATGGGCTAGCCATATAAAACCATTACTGGAAAAATTATTATACCATTAAAGGAGCCCACATATGAGGACAGGGAATATGGAAACAGCTTATGAGGTGGGAAAGAGAGCTATTCTTCAACTATTTTGATCTCCATGGCAATGGGACAATTAAGGAAGAACAAAAAAAATTTCTGAGCTAACAAAGCATGAACCTAAAAGGTTGCCATATTTGTCTGCTAAGATACCACCCCATGGGACATGGTAGCTCACCTCAAATGCAAAGATGAGCCAAATCACAAAGATTTACCCTAGAGGAATTAAAAGCCAAAAAGGCAACATAGTAATGTGAGTCCTGCAAATGAACCCAGTGCACACATTGTGAGCTGAGACAAAGGATCTGGGCTTAGGCAGCTACTAATGTGGATGGCAGCTCAACCACATAAAACTTTTGCCCCTAGACATGGATTGTACTAAAGTCTCCATGTTGTATACACATATTCCATGTATAGCACAAGTCCTAAGCACCATCTGGATACTGTGACCAGGATTGCAGTCTTAAAAAATGTCCTGTGTCTTTTGTTCAGATACCCAATTGGATTGCAATCAAATCAAGATTCCTCATTTACAGTGCAAGCCAACCAACATGAGAACATAAATCTTTAATGCTTCCTATCATCCACAAATAAATGGTACAATAAAACTTTAAAATATAATTCTCAAGCATAACTAAATAAAGACCTTCAAAAGACAGATTACCAATTGGCATTCTCCCCTAACTGAATATATTTAAACATTCAACATTGCACTCCACCAAAAGGAAGTACTGAGCCTAGATGGTGTGTTGGGCCAGGCAATCTACTTCTGAGGCTAGCCTACTAGATAACGGGACTACCCATGCATTCCTTCTCCTATTGCCTGGAGCATATGTAAATATTCATTGAAGACAGTTATGGTGTGCCTGTTTTATGACATCCAGCTCAGACACTATCCATGCATATGTGAGCTGGGTTTCTCCAACAGGACACACAAACACTGGACATGGCACTGCATTTAAAATATCTCTCTGCATTGGCCATGGATTTAGACTCCCTATCTATGGGGATCCATGTCCCTAGTGTAGCTGAAATTCTATCTCTTCTTTATGTGAGTAAAACATTGTTCCATCCATTGCTATGTCAGTCTTAGTTGTATTGGTGATCCTGCACTATATTGGAGAAGCTTAACTTTTCTTAGAATGTCTCTTCTTCTGACCTACAGGATAAAATGTAGCAACAAATGGAATTTGGATTTTTCATGCAGAATATCAGATATTGCTTATATTATATGATACACTTCCTATCAGACATATATAAAAACCTAACCCACAATATGGAAATAAGGTATTTTTAATTCTGATTCTCACAGGCTGAGCCAGCATTTTGATGGTTACATTAATTAGTGATTTTATAACTCAGAATTGAATCCCATGAAAGTTGCCTAAAGTTTCAGCATTAATGAACTAATTTGCATTTAACTTCAGCAAATACCCACCAACTGGAAACATAATTTTCAATTTCTTCATCCTTTTATTTTTCCCTCTACAATTTGAAATTATATTTTATGGATTTCTGAAGCTCTATATTGTATTTCTTTTTTATTAGATAAATTGTGTGTTTACTGAAAAATGATGCATAAAATATGGTGTTCCCATATACCACACTATTATTAACACCTTGCTTTGGTGTTGTACATTTGTTACAATTAATTAAAGCACATTTTTATAATTGTACTATTAACTATATTCCATGTTTTGACTTTAGGGTTCACTGAGGAAATTGGTTCTTAATTCCCAATATTCAGGAGTTGCTGTAGCAGATAGATGCTATGGTCCAGGAATGTGAGAAAGGGGAAAAGTATGGAAAAGAACATTCAACAAATATACTCTTCCCTCCCCAGAAGTTGCCTCCTGCCAGTTTCATGGTGATAAGGTCCTGCACTTCATTCTAACAAAAGCAATTTTTTTATACTTTTTAATTTTTTTAATTTAAGAAGTTCTGAGTTATCAAAACAATCTTGCACACTGTATAGGATTCCTAAATGTCATCCCACCATCAATACCTTACATTTTGTAACACATTTGCTACAAATGATGGAAGAACCTTGTCATAATATTACTGCTATCTATAGTCCCTAGCTTATATTTGGTGCAGTTTTCCCACAGACAATCCTATTATTCACACTATGTATAAGTATTGTATATTTGCATGTTCCTCAGAGATCATTCTCATATTTGTAATATAAACCAGGGTCCATCTTTTACCACAGGAGTCACTGTGTTATACATCCCCTGATTTATACAATCCATCCCAAATGTACACTCAGTGACTCAGTTTCATTACAGAGTTGTGCTATCATAAGCTCAGTCTGTTTCAGAATATTTTCATTACTCCAAAAGGAAAAATCCCATAGCACCTGTCATTCCCCATTATTGACATTTGGCATTGTTGTGGTACCTCCTTTGCCATTGCTGTAAAAATATTAGAATACTACTGTTAATTATAGTCTATATGTTACATTACTTATATATTCCCATAGATCTTCATATTCTTAAAAAGTAGATAAATGGGGGATCCTCAAAATTAAACACTTTTGTACTTCAAATGAATTTATTAAGAACATGAAAAGGCAGCCTACTCATTGGGAGAAACACTTGAACAGAAATTTTTACAATAAAAGAAATACAAATGGTCAAAAAGCCCATGAAAATATGTTCAACATCACTAGCTATTAGGGAAATGCAGATCAAAACTACAATGAGATATCATTTCATGCCTTATATAATGGCTATTACTAAAAACAAACAAAAACAGAAAATTACAAGTGCTGGAGAAGATGAGGAGAAATGGGAACACTCTTTCACTGTTCATAGGAATGTAAAATGGTGCAGCCTCTTTGGAGGACAGTTTGGTAGTTTCTCAGGAAGCTAAATATAGAACAGCCATGTAATCCATCAATTCTGCATAACAGGGATATGTTCAGAGGAACTGAAATCAAGGACTTGAACAAAATTTGTATACTGATATTCATAGTGACATTATTCACAATTGCTAGAAGTTGGAAACAATCCTAGTTTCTATCCAAAAAAATCAATGGATAGACAAAATATGGTATATACATACAATGGAATATTATTTGACTGTAAAAAAAAGTGAGCTTGGTGTATACATATGTCAATATGGATGAAACTTGAGGACATTATGTTGAATGAAATATATTGCTATTTGTAAGCATGTGTGTTAATTAGTGTAGCTTTAATAAAGAATTTATTAATTTTCAATCAAGAAAATTAAGTTTTTCTAACATGAATATTTTTCTATTTTTTTGGTACTATTTAGTTGCTAAATTAATTTTTAATCAAGATTCATGTGATCATTTATCTTTGCATATTTTCTACATATTTGTACTTTAATACTACATTATGAGAAATAATCTTCAAATTTCTTTGCACTATTCAAAATGACAATTTTAATGTTTAATATAATGCATATATACATATATAGTTTTCCATAGACTATAGCATTCATAAATCTGTAATTCATTTTCTGATTAATAAAACACAAATGCAAAATAATCATTTTTCTATATGAATATATTAACTTTGGTTATACATTTCCCACTTTTGCCTTAACTGTCACTGTGCATTTGCAATCATCTAAAAATGTTTGCCTAAAATGCTTTGTATTTTTTAGATACTAGTTTAAAATGTGACAGAAGCAGCTGAAAGCTGTTTAACATCTCCAGTCCTTGGTGTTAAAGTCTAGTTAGGATTTGTTTATTGAGATATAGGATAGAGTTGCCACAATTTGCTTTGGTCCCATCAATGTCCAATTAATTCCCATAGCAAGAATATTTCCACACAGTTTTCAATTCATAAAAGCTTCCTAAAGTTTTTCCTGGCAATTTTCTCAGTTTTTGTTTCAATAGAGAATTTCCTCAGATATTTTTAAGCATGCACATGGCAGCTGAGTGAAGGCTGAATGTTTTTGGCATAATATTTTGAGTATAAGCAAAAATCTAAATCAACATAACAGAGTTGTAGCTTAGCCTCACAGTCTCAGCATTAGTGACCATTATCTCTACAAAAAGCTCTATTTTTCTGAGTTGTAAGTTGTCAAAAAGAAATCCCATTGTTAGAATAATAATAATTCTATAATAGAATCATCAATTGTAACAAATGTAGAACACTAATGAAGAATGTATTTAATGTTGGAAAATATGGAGTGGGTAAGAGTTGGGACATATGGGAATCCCATTTATTTTTTATGTAACATTTATGTAATCTAAAACTTCTTTAAAAATAAAAAATAAAAAAAATCAATCCTAGTTTCTGTTTCCATTTATATTATTACCTAAGGTTTCTATTACTGTTCCCTGGGCTCCAGTTTGAATATGTTGTTTTCTGACTGCATAAATATCAATTCATGAGTACCATATCATTGTCTTTACCATTGAGGATCATAAATTTTGTGTTTAATGAATCTAATTAGGGTGATGTCTTCATCCAGAAAAAGGATACATGTATTTTCTTGCTGATTATTTGATGGAGAGATATGGCATGAATATGTTTATTGAACATACTTATCGGTTTGTATAGCTATATAATTTTGAATGAATAGATAGTTGGCTGGAATATGGTTGAATTTTGTTCACTTGATCCACCCAGGAATTTTTATCCTACCGCTGCTATGTAGAACACATTTACACTTGTCCTCAAGTCCTTTTTTTTGCCACCTCTTCCTTACATTAATATGTTTCATTTATGGCTTCAAGTTTCACTCTACTATGTGGACAAAGTTAGAAATATCACCTCCACTCATACTTTTATGAACAAGAAAATTTGGAGTTAAAATTTGTCAGAGAAGGAAGCACAAAATACCCTAGTGATCTAGTGGATTGTGCAAACCCAACTTACAAGGTCTGCACTTTTCGTATAGTCACTGGTTGTTCTGTGGTTTGGCACAAAATCTTGAGTAGTGCTAAATGTACATCAGGAGCTGCTTCTCAAATACTGAGCAGTTTATAAGGTACTACTTTGTTCCAGAAGCATAGGGGCAATGAACTCATTCTCTATTCTATTTGACATTTGGGTTGATCGTTCTCCATCAGCATGAGTTCCAATGTGAAGAGCAGTAGTCAACGGAAAATGGAAAAGAATCTTCAATAATCAAATCTCACTGAACTGAATACTGGTTGTTTGATCTAGTATAATGCAGCTTAATGAAATTCATACACTACACTTAAAATTGTTTATACCAATTAATTCACAACTCAATAATATTTGAGAGTTCCCTTTGCTCAACTTCCTCATTAATACTTTATATTGTCAGCTCTTTTAAATGATTCTAATGTGCTTAGAATAGGCAAATGTGATTTGAATTTTAATGTACTTTGAAATTAATTTACATTTTCTATTGACAGGTACATTTCTCTAGTTTGTAACATAGAATTTTCAGTTTTTCTATATTTTTGAAGAAAAGAAATTCTCAATACTAATATAATAAATTATTTCCATTGGGAAGCAGCTGTGGCTCAATCAGTAGGGCTCCCGTTTACCATATGGGAGGCCTCAGGTTCGGTTCCTGGGGCCTCCTGGTGAAGGCAAGGAGTGGAGCACAAGCAGCAAGGGGGGGGGTAAATGAATAAATAAATAAAATCTTTAAAAAAAATTATTTCCATTGTACTTTTTGTTTTACCTCCTTATTACATATTCTTACCTAGGCTGCTGTTTAGACATTATCCAATTTAATTTCTAAAGCCATTATGATTTTGACTTTCATATTCATTCCTTATTCAACAGTATGGGTGCATGTTGTGAGGTAGAAGTGAATTGTTTTTATCATCTATGAATATCAAAATATTAAAGATCCATTAACTGAAAGTACAAATTTTTGAAACTATACAATCACTCACTACATTTTTCATACAATGTGTTCCTAAATTATCAATAATGTCTATAGCTGTGCTCTTTATACTATTGCATTGGATTGTTTATTTCTGATTTCACACCACTTATATTCAAATAAATTTAATGTAAGTTATATTGGGGAAAATGATAATTAAATATATATATATATATTTCTTAACTTAATATGCATCAAAGAATGCAAACAGAAATGGTTGAATTTATAAGATTTTTTAAATTGGGTATTCTTTCTTAAAATGTTGGACAATGCTTTAGGGAAAGTATTCTTGACAGGATGCTATATATCCATTAAATATTGGATAGTATTACTTTAATGCATTGAAATTTTAATTTAGAAGGAGTAAATATCAAATACTGCCTTTTCCTTAAAACAGGTTTTCAGCTAAAGAGATGAATTTAATTGAGAGGAGTTTTATATGATTGCTTTATAATTTGATGGGCATTTGCACCTTTTAGGGAATCAATATTTTGATGAAATTATAATCAATATATTTCAGGAGTCATGTCCAATCACAACTCAAATTATAGACAGTAACTTCAAGAACATGAACAATTATTAGAGAACTGTAGATCATTTTGTTAAAGAATGCCATATCTTTCTAAATGTAATCATTATTCATCAAGGTACTATAGCTGTATATTGTTCATTGATTATGGAAGAATCTATTATATTCCAAATCACATGTAGAATTCAGAGTATTTATAAAAATATTCTTAATGTAAACACATCATGATCCTAGGATTTAACATGTTTATCTCTAAATTTTATGACTTTCTTCCATCTTACACATAATTACTTTCACAATTGGAAATGCAGGTTCATTGCATGTGTATAAGCAATTTTATAATACAGTCTCATGTGTATTAGTATTCAAAATATCCATGACTTTTATGAGATGACTCTTCCCTTTTTAAGGGAAGAAAATAGAGTTTTAATTCATTAATAGAAGACTGTTTCACTGAAATTCTTTGCAAAAAAAAAAATAATGAAAAGTAAGGGGTGTCGGTTTAAGAGCCAAAATATGAGAACTTTTAAAATGACATCTTTTCACTTTGCTGTGAAAAACTGTAACCTCCCATGTGCAGCCTGCTCCAATAACCTAGTCAACACAAAATGAACATGTGCTCTAAATGGAAATTCTTTGTTGTTCTCAGTGCTGACTTAAAGTGGTTTGGTTACTGCATTATAAATTACTCTAAGTTTGTTAATACAGTATCAAATTATTTTTCAAAATAACTGTACCAAATTATGCACACTCACAAGCTACATTTCCACATATCCTTTGCTCCACATCCTCACCAACAATTAATGAAATTATATTTTTTATTCAAAATACTTAAAATGTGGCAGTACCATGTGGATACATTTTTATTTTCCTTTAAACCAATGCTGCAGAATACACTGTCATTTGTAAATATAAATAATATAAATATAAATATAAATATAAATATAAATTTTATATTTAAGTTATATATATCTGTTCTTCCTTTTCTTAAAAATGCCTTTTTAGAACTTAAAATTTACACATATTTTTAAGTAGTTGATGAGCTTGTTGTGGTTTGGAACTGTGATTGCCCAAACATTTTCTGAAAGGTAATGCATTACTGTGGATGTGAACCAATTGTAAGTAGGAAATTTTGATGAGAATACATAAGTTATTTTTTGTGACCTACCACATTCTGGGTGAGTCATCAACCTATTACCGGAAGGCTTTATAACCGTAATGAAATTCAGATGCAGAAAGAAAATGCCACAGAAGCCTCTTGCACAATGGTGACATGAATTCCTCCTTTTTGTATTATCTTGAGGTTGAAATGTCAGATTCGCTTCAATCATGTCATATCCTAATATGGTGAAAGTGGTCCAATACAGTACTTGACATTGCTGACCTTTCTGTTCCTCCCCATATCCTTCATATTTTCCTGGTTAAAATCATCTATTTTAGAATTCATTCTATTTTTCTGCTTTCAAACATCATGCCTTTGTATGGAAAACAATTTAATCGCATGTACCTAATTTCAAAAGAAGGATTCCCAATCTCCTTAATAAATGTTATTTTGTAATATCCTTCCCTCTCTTTCTCTGTTTAATTATTCTTTCCAAATATTGGTTCTCTTTGGCATGTATCTATTTTTCACTCCTTTCCAGATGATGACCTTTGCATGTCTTTAAAGTTTCATGTACAATAATTTCCTCTCCTCATTTTGATTTATTTCATGAACTATATATGTAAGGTTTGAAAGATGAATTTTTTTCTCATTATGCTTTTTTCATTTTTTCACCCTGTTATACTTTCAGGATATGTGTGTGTATGTGTCTATGTTCACACTTAACAGACTTATAAATAAACATGATCATACCCAAGTTTATTGAATTGGGATTTTTTTTTTTATAATTGCCTCTTAATTCCTGTAAAAAATCTATTTTCATTGGTGTATAAAGTTGTATAAATATTTTCTTCTGGGAGTGTATATTTAAAAAACTAATGACTCTAAATGGTTTATTTTATATATAGAAGGGCTGACCTGCAATTATAGATTTTCTGTGATTTGTGGTATAACAAAATAATTCATGTCTGCAATGATATTATATACAGAGACAGTGAAATGTTAGAAATTACTTTCAGGTAATGGTGGAGATAGCATAAAACTGTCCCAAGAGATGCAAAGTGAGAAAGGCCCCTAAATATTTACTAAAAAAAAAACAGAAAACAAATATAACCTCAACATCCTTTCTCTTTTATTTATTTAATTATTTATTTAATTTCACTTACTTTAGGATTGCTTCTGGTACTCTGTATTTGGAAGACATGTCTCATGTTCAAATGGAGTGATGAGGATGTGTCTCCTAAAAGAGCTATTCAATTTATCCATTCATTCAATAACCCTGTGTAGTCATTTCAGTCTATCTTTTGACAAGCATTTAATGTCTTTCACATATTTGCTTTTTTAGTTACACATTTAAGCATATTTTCAGCTATTATAACCATTAACATTCTCTTATTCATTCTTAAATATTTCAAAGAGGTCAAAAATAATATATAATTGTCTACTGTTAAAACCTATAACTGCACACATATTCACACCTTCATGAACATTCAAATACACAGGAGAAATTATTTGTATATGCATCTATTTATTTATGATTGTTAGGTATGAACATGAGTATTAAATAGAATGCTATTGCTTTAAGTCTAAGCAAACATTGTTATAATCAACAAAACAGAAATTGATGAAGAAATAAAAATATGCATGAACTTTCAACACATAAATGGTTATTTCAAAGCAGTTTCCATGGATATGTAATTTAGGAATATATATATATATAAATAAAATGATAGAAATAATGTTATATTAAATATATGGAAGATATCTTGACAAAATTTTAAAGCAAAATATTTTCATGTTTACTCAATTCTTATTTTCAAATATTTAAAACATTACCATATATACATTTTTAGGAGGTACCGGGACCTCATACAGGGGAAGCAGGTGCTCAATGACTGAGTTACAGCCCCTCCCCAGTCAGAGTTGTTTTTTTTCATTTGTTTGTTTGTTCTGTTTTTAGGAGACACCAGGATCGTAACTGGGACCTTGTAGATTGGAAGCAGGTGCTCAACCACTTAAGCTACATTTGTTCCCCAATATTGCCATATAATTTTACTTAACAATTAAAGCATGGCTTTTTTCCATTAAAATACTTTTTTTTTTAAAATTTATTTTGTACATTTAATAATTGAAAACATAAGCAATTAAAAACTAAAAAGTAAACACAGATGAATAAATATATACATTTCTCAATTAAATGTAATGGATACATGTAAATCATTAAAATACTTTTAATTAAAAATATTTCTTGGTATTTTGTCAGTAACATAGTAAGAAAATATTGTAAAATATTAAAATGCTTTAGGAGGACTTTGAATTCACTTCAATTTTTGAAATTAGAGAAAGATGAATATACCTACTTATCACTCAAAAAGTGGATCAAGGGGTGTGTACTACCCCTGGCATTAAAGGAAACTCGACTCTTTATTATCTTTGGAAAACATTTATATAAGGCTTTTGCCCCATAATTGTGGGGACAATTTGGCTTAGGATAAGTGCTTCCCAATATCACTCACGGAGAAGAAAAAATACATAATATCCCGTAAAATCCCCAACCTCGGCTATTTTACAAATCACAGCTATTGCACAGAAAAACAAACAGAAAACCTTTCTGAGATGCACCAGTCTTCTACCAGCAGAACATATTCTGATCCCCAGAATCAACATACAAATATTTTAAAAGGCTGGATATATCTTGATCAATATTATTAAAAGGGGATTTAGTTTTACACTTAATTTGTAAGGACTACTCCAACATAAGGAAGACAATGCCCTCCTTATCTAAGAGTGCTAGACATTCTGATGGCACAAGCTGGGTGTTCATGTGTTATGCCAAAAAAATGTTGCAATTACATAAATAAGTCTAGAAATATTGTGAATAACATACAGAACATAAAAAATGCAGTTCCTGACCACCATAAATTTCAATAAATAAGGCTTTTATGAATTTTAAGTTAATTTGGGTTAGGCAATGGGTTTGTCAGCTGCTTGTCATCCCTCCTCCAAGCAGTTCTGATCACACAGCTGGGAGAAATCCTATTAGTTACCTACTTCAAATGTTATCTATTTTTCGGTGGCACCATATTGGAATGGGTTGGCATCTCTTCAGATGTTTCTCCTTCTGCCCTATGGACAGAAATGTAGCAAAAAATATAATTTCATTATACGTGCAGAATACCAGATATTGCCTATATTATATAATACTCTTTTCCCAACAAAAACATATATAAATATTTATCCTGAAGGTTACATTAATTAGCTATTTTATAAAATAGAAATGATTCCAATGAAAGTTGCCTTTTTACTTGAATATCTTATCTAGAAAGTTTCAGCATTAAAGAACTAATATTTATTAAACTTCAACCTACATCCAGTAACTCAAAACAAAGCAATGTTCTATTTCTTCCTTTTAATTTTCTCTCAAAATTTGGTATATTATATGGCTTTCTGACCATCTATGCTGTATTTTCAAGGCTGTGATTTAATTAATATATCCTTAACGAAGTAGGCAAAATCAATTAAAACAAATATTTCTAACCTGAATAATTTTTCTAATTTTATTAATTGTAATATTTAAATTGCTAAACTCTTATCTTAACATTTACTGCATGCATATTTTCTACATTTGTGTATTTTAATTCTGTATTACAGGGAGTGATCTTTTTTTTTCAAATTACCTTAAATGATATTTTAATGATTAAAATTATGTATAAGCACATACAAAATTCCCTTCAGAATATATCCCTCAGGCATAACAATCAAGTCTGTGATGCATTTTCTGATAGCAAAATACAAATGCTATATCATCCTTTATCTGAGTATATTAACTACAGGTGCTACCTGTCCCACTGTCCCCTTAATTGTCTCAGTGCATTTGGAGTCATTTAAAAAATGTTTACTTCCAATGCTTAGTAATTTTGAGATGTTTATTAAAAGGTGATAGAGCCCATTGAAAGCCAATTAGGACCTCCATTTCTTGGTGCTTAATGTCTGGTGAGCATTTGTTTAATGATATGAAGGTATGGAGCTGGACACGATTTGCTCTGGTCCCATCAATGCCATGTATCAGGTCTTGTTCTCTTAGATTTCAATTCACAAAAGCTGCCTATGATATCTCCTGAAAATATTGTTTCTATTTCAATAGAAATATATCCTTAGATATTTTTATATAATTAAAAATTTTATTTTATGATTGAATCCAGCCCCTGAACAAAATTCCAATCTGTGTTTAACTAAAGAAAAATATTTTGTGGATGGACAGAGGGATAAAAACAAGTGGTGCATGACTATCAAAAACCTTACATTGTCAAAAGTTATAATCCCAGTGAAAGTCTGAAGTACATTTATACTCTTCCAATGCCCAGAATGTATATGATATTTTCAGTATTGTGATGAATGAGGATTTTATTGTGTAAATTTTAATTGATATTTTCCTACCTGAGTCATCTATACAACTGTTTCCTGGGAAAGAAACACTGTCGCCAAATTTTAGATTCAGCTAATACATTTACAGAGATTGTGAGTTACATTTATGGGTCTTTGCCTAGACAATACAACTTTAATTTGTACCCTGTCTATATATATATTTAAATTTACATCATATGTGGCATTATTATACAAGGTCTTTTGCAGATATGTGAATATGTATATTCATTAGTTTCTAATCTCCAGAACCCTGATAAAAACTTACAATTCTTCTGATTCTTCTTTCTATTTTCTCTCTACAATTGTATATATTACTTTACGGATTTATGTTCTGCATTGAGATTCCTAAGTGTATGTTTTTAGTTAACGCACATGGCATGAGGTAGACACCATTAGTCATGAAACTTATCTTTTGTTTCCCTGAAGATTTTTTGTAGGATTTTGTTTTGTAATTTTTGGAATGACAATTACTTTTCTTTTTCTTTTGTCCACACTGCAGTCTGAGAAGGACCTAGTGGGAAAATTTAATTTTTCATCATTTGGCATCTTATTGATGAACACATTTTATTTCCCAGACCACTGAAATCACATTCAGGCCATTTCATTATAAACATTTAATAAATGTGTGGAATGGAAGACACCAAGCAAGCTACATAGATTGAATTATAGTAAGATAGACATATATAAAATAATTTCATTCTCATTATTAAGGTGATCATATATTTTTTCCATATTTTCCAAAATATTTATTTGTATTTTAATTACATTTAATGAAAATTGTTCTTAAAAAATTTTAGGTATCCCAAATAATCTTTTTGTGCTTGAAATCATGTACGTACACATAAATAATTTCACTCAAAATTCATCTCTCTTTGATCCACAAGAGATTTTTGTTACAATGACATATAGGTGCAAATTCATCTCTTCTCTTTGTGTGTATTAAATAGAGGTTTAAAAATGTCCCATAATCCCCTTAATTATCTCAGTATATTTGAAGTCACTAAAAAATGTGTATTCTGTTCTTTCTCATTCAAAATCCAGACTTGAGACTCCAAGCTTGCCCTTGTCTGCCTGCTTTTTAGTCCTGGTTTTAATAGGATGAAGTTAAAAGATTTAATGATTCTCTAATCAAAATCTCAGTGTTCTTGGAGCAGTATGAATTTTCTTACTCTCTCCCATATGCCTAAATTTCTGATTTTTAAGGTACCCAAAAAGTATGTATCTCTCATTCTGCTTCTATATATAGCTTTTAAGGCTTTCTTCCCCATTCATTACACACCAATTTTTATATACTGTCTTCCAAAATGTATTAAGATGAATTCATAAACACTTTGAAGGTCCTCATTATTGAAGTTCAACATTGTTTTTCTTTTTCACTATTATTTGGTGGTGTATTGATCAGAATAAGATGCAAATGTATTCATCTTATACTAAAATTCTCTTGAATAGTTAAGCAAATACCGGACAGGTGAATAATGGCATTTCACACAAAATATTTTTAAAAAATAATTTTAAATCAGGACTAGATGAACAGATATGTGGAATGTGGATGGATTTCAGTTTTCTGATCCTCAGAACACTTCAGTTCTACTTCTGAGAACTCCAGGGCATTTATACATATCATGAATACTCATTTTCTATATTTTTCCTACATTAACAAGTTACAGGTATGGCTTTAAATATAATTGATCTCTGTGTCTCAGGTTAGAAATATCATCCTCAGATTCTGATAGGAATTAGAAAGCATAAAATTTAAATGTGTTATATCAGGAATCAACAATTACCATATGAATTTCTGATATGGTAAAAGCTGACCATGAGGCCAGTTTTTGTCATGCTTAATTGCTCCTCCGTAGTTGGGCAACAATTCTTCAGTAGGACCAACAGCTCAATAGGAGTTTCTACTCAACTATCAGGACAAAACTTTGTTTCAGAAGCATTAGGAAAATGTATCCATATTCTCCATAGTGGAGAATGTAAAATAGTGAGTCTTTGACTTGAGAAGACTTGGAGTGAATCAATTTTAAAGTGGTAACAGAATTTAAAGCAGTAATGGCATTTTCCTCTTCTTTACAAGCAACTGCATGTCTTGCATTAAATGCAGCATAATACAAATGTCTTATTCTCATTGACCAACAATAACAAAAATGCATTTCTTGCTCACAATACATGCACTTATACTTGTGAGATAAATACAGTTTTTCATGAGATATTGTATAACACTCATATTTTTATAGAATTAGTACAAAATTGCTAATTAATTTTTGAAATTCTTAAACATACTATCTTCTTGGCTATCAACTTCCATTTTTCCACCAAACAACCTCTCATAATTTCTTTGTCTATTTTTCTAATTTGTAATATTATATTTTATGCCTTTTTTTAAAAACCTATGTAAGGCTATGCTTACCTTTGACAGTCTTAGAAATATTCCTCTCAGAGTCATTTCCTTTATATCATTTCCTTAGAAAGTGTAAGTGGTTATTAGAGAAGCAAATAATTGAAATACCTGACAATTTTGATTCTCAAAACTGATTCATATTTTCCTGATTATGATATCCTTTCTACCACTTTTTTAACTTTTATGCCTGAATTCTCATGATCAATGGTGTAGGACTTTTTAATAATTTTCTGCATATCATTAAAAATGAAGAACATGCCTTTCAATAAAGAAAAAATTATTACTTAGCTTTGATATTCTTCCCTTCATTTCTCTATTTCCTTCATTCTAGATATTGCCATTCTTTACTCAGGACACTTTATTGTCACCATCAAATAAGAAATTTGGCAAGTGATTATGTATTTTCCAAATAAATTTTCATTAGGGTTTTTTTTTTTTTTTTTACTTATGTTATTGAAAAATGCACTAATTTTAAATTTAATATTTTCCTTTTAGATACATTTGAATGAAAATAGTTATTATTCCTTTCACTTTAAAATAACAATCAGGAAGGTGTTTTAAATGTTAAAACATTTAAAAATTTCAACTTTGTGCTATATGGTATGTTATGCAAATTTTTTTATACCTTAACAAGGCACAATTAAAATTTGCTGTTCATTCCTTTGAAAACCACTGTGATTTTTTTAAAAAATTTTGTAGGCATTATATTTCTTAAAACACTTTAATTTCTCTCTATTTGTACAGCTCATTACAGGAAAAAAAATTACATATATTAAAGGTGAAAGAATTATAGAGTTAACACGTATATAAATTGCTTTAACTCATATTTTGTGAGCATTTTGCTATATTTGTTTTAAGATATATCTATTCATCAACAGATCATTCTTTTTACTTTTTACATATATGCATTTCAACATAATTTTAAAATATCAATACTCTATCATAAACACTTCAAGATGTAAACAATTAACTAGTGTTCATCTGAATATAGTACTGTTTTTGTTGTTAATACTTACAGTCAAAAGTATGAATATTAAATAATAATATTAAATAATATTAAATATTAAATCTCCAATGCACATATGGAGGTGCATACATATTTGTGCCAATTTATGGGGCAGCAGAGTGAAGCAATGGACCAGGACACTTATGTCTGTCTCATCCTCCCAAAACTTCTCTGGAAGGCAGAAGCAGTTTATACATAACTGAGAAGTAGAAGAATCAGTCAAATTGAAGATAATGGGGAAATTACATTAGAGTGCTTGGAATCAGGTAGGTGGGTTCTATTCCATGGAGAAAAGATGAGATATTCAGATTCCTGAGTAAACAAGAAAATTCCCAAGTCTGCCTGCACATGCCCATTACAAGAAACTGGACCAGAAAAGACTGAAAAAATCCCTTGTATTTGCCATAAGCTGATCATAGGAGGAATGCTAAAGTCTGCAGAGGAACACCTGTAAGTGTATAGTCAATTTGCAAAAGCTGTGAAAGGTAATGTTTTGTTGTTGTTGTTGTTGTTTTGTTTTGTTTTTTCTCCATTGCTTTGCTTTGGTTCTGCTACTCAAGGAAATCTGTGTCATATCACTACTTGGATACACACTAAAAGGTCATACAAATGAGGCAGTGAATTCCACAGGTAACACATTAAAATATTTAAATATTTAAAAAAAGGTTAAAGATAAAATGAAATGACATATGCCCATCCAAAGGAAGAAGATAAGAAAGAGTCAAAGAAAAAGACACGTCTTTGTATATACCAACAAATCCTTTAAAAAATAATATCAAAATACATGGAGTTAAAAATGAAAAGATACCAGGAAAATGACAAATGAACAAAATGAGTATCCCAACAAAGAGAGAGGAAATTTATAAAAAGAGTCAAACAGAAAATAAGAAATAAAAACTTCTCAGAGGCTTTCAACAGTAGATTAGAGAATGGTGAAAGAATAATCATACTCATTTTTCAAGACTGGCAGATTTTCCTCTAAGAACAGAAATAAGACTACAGTCCCCAATATTACCACAGTTATTCAACACTGTCCAGTAGTTATTTCCAGAACAATTAGCAAGCCAAAGAAATAAAAGCCAACAAAATTGGTAAGGAAAAATTTAAGCATTCCCTATCTACAAATGACATGGTACCATATATAGTACATCCTGAAAAATCCATAACTAACTCATTAGAGCAAATAAATGAATTTAGGAAATTGACAAGGTACAGGATTAATACACAAAATCAGTAGTGTATCTATACACTAGTAACAAACTATCTGAAGTAATATAAGAAATAAATTTATGCTAGCAAACAGAGGAAATCAAATATTTAGAAATCCATCTATCCAAGGATATAAATTATTGCACATGGAATCTTCAAATGGAAAATAAGTTTTGGAGAAGATATTGAGAAATAAGATGTCTAGTTTATTGTTTGGGGGAAAGTAAAATTGAGGAGCTACTGTGTAATAAAGTTTAGCATTTGTCCTGAAAACATCACTTCCAGGTTTTTATAGAATAATTGGATGCAAGGAATTGCATAGATAATATACACCAATATTTCTGTCATATTATTCAAAATGGACAAGAGATGAAAGCAACCCAAGTGTTCATTTACTGAAGGATGATAAATAAAATATGTGTTTTCATAAAGGAATATAAAGGAATGAACTTCTGATACATTTTACAACATAAATGCATATTGATGGCATCCTATTTAGGGAAAAAAGCCAGACACAAAAGTGCAAATATTATATAGTTTCACTGTTATGAAATACTTAGAATGTACAATCTTGTAAAGTTAGAAATAGCATATAGGATAACTAGGGGCAGGATTAGTGTAGGGAATGGGGAATTTAATGCTCACTTGGTACAGTTTCTATCAGTGGAATGGAAAATTTGGTATTTGGTGGATGTAATGGTAACACATCATTGTGAATGTAATTAACTCCACTGAAATGTAAAATTTAACATATTTAATCTGTTAAATTTTAGGCCATGTATAAGTTACCAAAGAAAAAATAATAATCCATAAATCTAAAAATGTTTAATAATAAAAATAATATAATGAATATAATAACACAATTATTAATGCCAAAATTTGACTTTCCAGTGAAAATTAGAAATTAAGAAAATCTTGTTTCCTCCACATGAACTGCACTGCTTCCCAATACTTATTAAATGTGTTTTATTTAGTTATTGTAAAATGAAATATGCCATATTTGTAAGATCTAAATTACTGAGTGAATCAATTTTTTCCAGTTAGTAGAATTATTTGTTTTACCTCAAAAGATAATTTTTATTATATATCAAAACTACCAACTCATCATGGGATATCTATTCAGTCTTTATTGAATCACAGACATATGAATGTGTGACCAACTTCTATACCCTCTGCATTCTCCTCCTCTCTAAGTAGGTGGATTATTTAATACAAGTTTGATACAGAAAAATTAACCCTTAACAAACATTTACAATTAGGGTTAAATCATTCACTAGTGGGGAAAAAA
Organism: Tolypeutes matacus; assembly: GCA_026826555.1. NCBI lineage: Eukaryota > Metazoa > Chordata > Mammalia > Cingulata > Chlamyphoridae > Tolypeutes > Tolypeutes matacus. The sequence continues at coordinate 2,422,417 of JAKSZT010054331.1, forward strand.
AATGTGCCATGGAGCCTATACATTCAATTAAAAATTTTATTTTTTACCATCCGTAAATAACATGTACTTTATTGTCATGAAACAGCTATTCTATTTTCAATACCTACATTTATGGATACATTCATAGGACTGATTAGATAATCCAGGCAAAATGTTATAGAAATAGAGGCAATGTCACCTCATAAAATCCATCTATGTATCAAAATCTATTTTGATAGCTGGAAGTTTACAAAAATAGTGAATTCTTCAAACTAATGCTTCTGTAACTCAAGCACACTTCTCTTGGCAAGAGCAAGCTGCAGCTTATCCATGGAGGTTGAAGGTGCGTCATATGAAACTTTTATTCTAAGCTTAGATTTGGACTGCTTAAGAAATTGATGTTCAAGAAACAGTGTGGTCTTTGTAGGCCTTTACCACTTTAGACATCTATATATTAGACCTCTAGATTAGACCCATATATAGTCATTCAACAACTACCTTCCTTTTCTGTATTATTCTTGGCAATCAGTAAAACTAAGTCTGTTATGCTTTCACATTCTCAAATAAGAATTTAGGATTATAAAATGTGCATAAACATTTTCTAAATAGCACACCTGGAGAGAAGAGACTTTCCTTCCAGTATTTTACATAAGAGGATAGTCATTATGAATAAACTTTCCTTTTACAGTTAAATAACAGAAATCTCAAGCCCTGTGCATTGTTTTAAAATCTAGTGAGACCATATGATAATATGAAGACATTATGCTATGTGAAGTAAGCCAGACACAAAAGGATAAATATTGCATGGTCTTATTAATATGAACTATATACAAAGAATAAACCCATGGATTTAATACCTAGAGTATAAGTTATTAGGAGATAAGAAGAGGGCTGAGAAGGACTACTGATGCTTAATGTATGTAGAAGTTTTAATTAACTTAACTGTATAAATGGAGAAATGGATAGAGTTGATAGTAACACATTACAGTAAGTAACATTTCGTTTATGAATGGGATTGTGGCTGAAAAGTTTGGTCATGGGATATAAATGTCAATTGAAAGAAAGCTAGAGAATAATCGAGGGACTGAATAATGCAGTGAACCCAGAGGTGCATAAGAATTATGGTTGATGGTGCAGATGCAATTGTACTTCTGTGAACTAGAATGGATGTATGTCACTATTGCAGGTTGGTGGAAATGTGGAGAATTATGGGAAAAATACAATTGGTGTGACCTATGGACTGTGGTTAACAGCAATACTGTGATATTCTTGCAACAATGGCTAAGATGTTCTGTTTTTATAACGGGAGTATATGGAAAAAGTGTGCCAAATTTACATGGCTGGTGGTAATAGTCTGATGATATTATCTCATAAACTATAACAATGTTCTAACACAGTGTGATGTGTTGGTTAAGAGGTGCTGTATGGGAATTCTACATGAATCATTTGCATGATTGTTTTGTGAGATCACAACTTCTGTAATAAAAAATATATTCTAAAAAATACCAATAGAGTGTGTTGTGAGGAAATACACCAATTGTAAGATATGGTCTATAGTTAGTAGTAATGTTTTGAGGATACTCTTTCATAATTTGGAACAAATGTTTCACAACAATGCAAGGTGCTGGGTTGATGTAGGGGACCCCTGTGTGATATTATGCATGTTTGTTTTTTAAGTTCACAACTTTTACTATAAAATTATTGTTTATGTATGTTCATGTATGAATGATATACTTCAATAAAATCTTAAAAAATAGAGTGAGACATTGAAATGAACCATCAGTATTAGCAATCTAAAAATGTTTAAATTTTTAAACATTTAACTTTGGTTACATGGGACTATGGGAGGAATACAAGAAAATGTTGGATGTTTCCCATATTGCAGAAATGTATCAACCCATTAAGGCCACTTTCCTATGTGCCAGAAAATGTTCTGGTATAAATTATTTGTCTGTAGAGGAGGTCACAATGACATGTGCATTATTATTATTATTATTATTATTATTATTATTATTATTATTAATTATTATTATTTCTAGATTCCTACTTTTCCAAGAATAAAAGCTGTATGTTTAACAATTCCCCAAATCCTTAAACTCAACATTGTAGGCATAGAGCATAATCAAATTTAGGATGTTTGCCAACAGATAAATAATAGCACAGCTATGTTCCCAAAAATACTCTCTAGATATTATTTCCTATAGACCAAACACTCAGTAGCCACAGGTTTAGTGGCCTGCGTTAGCTGACATAAAAATGCATTTGTGTGTGGGTGTGCTACAAACCCATTAAACTTCTTTTTAGTTATTTTTTTTAACATATCCAAGAGAAAACACCTGCTCAGGTTTAATAAGGTGTCTTGAATTTTAAGGACATGAACTCCATTTTTAAGAAAGTTGACTAAAACTACTCATTGAGTTTACTGGAAAAAACTAACAGGAGAAAATAAATAGTAAATCATAACAAACATCTTGAGGTCATTAAAGGCCATATCTGTAGCAGGGATATTAAAATAAATTAATCTCATCAGTCCACACTAAAAATTAATTATACTAGTAACAATCAGCAGGAAAAATAAACCTGCTAACAACTTGCCCACTCATTAGCAAAATGCTGTTTAACTCAAATAGAGATCAAAGTAACACTACCTAACAAAACTTCCCCATTTACCCTAAACCACAGCCAAGAAGGGAAGAAATAACTGCTTAAGAAAAGAAAAAAACACATAAGTTTAAATATCTCTTACAGGGATAACAATATTCCAAATCCTGAGATAATGCTAGAAGGACTAAGGGAATAGTGAATGCAATGTGTAGGTATTAGTATCCAAGAAATAGTCTTAAAACCTCAAGTACCACAGCACACTGAAGTTACTTATGAATTAGTGAACAAGATATTGCTTCTGCTTCTTATTTTGCTATTGAAAATATGTAATATTATGTATGCTCTACCCTTCACTGTGAAAGCAGGTTATTTAAAAAATTAGGTAAAAATTTTGAAATTATTTGACATGACAATTTTGGGATGATATATCTTAACTGTGAAACTAAGCATAACCTGTACATTCTCCTTCCTTCAATAAAACCACCTCACAAAGTCATTACACTAAAACATTTCAAATATGATTAATATTTAACATCCTGGAATTTTTTCTAGAAGAGCACTGCTTGATGTTACAAAATCATGCACACTTAGAAATGCTCAAATTGTTAATACAAGAGATATGAGAAAGTCATTCATAAGATTTCAGGTTTCAACTTTGAACTATTATTTAAGAAATCACCACTTGTTGAGTTTTGGTATTGAATATTTTTATTAAATAAGAATATGCATGATTATATAAAATGTTAAAAATATGCTCTATCCCTTTTCTAATTATATATCTGTGTAAGGTAATATTTTATTCACATTCTTCAACTAAAAAAACATGTTGCAATGGAATAAAAGAAGAAACAGTTATGAGAATTCTATCTCTTAAGAAACACTGATTAAAAACATTTTCAAAAGGTTAAAGCAATATTTCTTTCCTAAATTAATTTATTTTGGCTTTGCGAAATAACATTTTTAAAAAATGTATCATTGCATTACAATATAAAATTACTTTTATTAAATTAAATTGTTATTTATAATTATATCAGTTTGGTTTGTTTTTCATTGTTGTTTTTTAATTTTTTAATTTTTAAAGAAGATTTAGATTACATAAATGTTACATAAAAAATATATGGAATTCCCATACACCCCTCTCCCTCCTCATACCACACTTTCCCACATTAACAACGTCCTTTATTAGTGTGGTACATTTGTTACAATTGATGAACACCTATTGACCCATTTCTACTCACCATAGACTACAGTCTACATTATAGTTTATACTCTGTCCCACACAATTTTGAAGTTTATGACAAAATATAAAATGACTGTATTATTCTTAATATGGTAATTTTCAATATAGATACAGAATTATATATTATTTTGAGTTTTCAATAATTTCTTAGAATAAAAATTGTTCTTGGAGAAAAAAAACAAGTAAAGAGGGGATGTATGGAAATGAAATCATGTTCTGAAATATAACAAGGAATATCAGACATATTTTTGCATATATTATTCTTACCATGACCCTCTTTTTTTTTTTTTTTTTTTTTTATTATGGGTAAAAATCAAAATTCTCACAATACATACAAACATTTGTAAAATGATATATAAATATATATGCATATATGTGTATTTGCTTACAAAAATGTTATTTTTGAGCTAATTTTCCATGAAAATTATATAATATGATATCATTACATGCCTGGCCATCCTTTATTGCTTTATTCCTATATAACCGAACACTCAGTAGCACAGGTTTAATGGCCTGCATTAGCTGGCATAAAAATGTGCCCTTGGCAGCAAAACTCTCCCAGAACATTGAATGGGAACATCCACACTCTTCAACAGCAAGGATTAAACTCAACCTTTCTGTACACATGGGTGCAGTTCCTATCTTGGCCCAAGGCGATGTCTTAATTCAAGATCTCAGCTTCCATGGTTTTCCTCTTGAAGTCATTTCCTCTTCGGTCTTTCCCTTCTTGACCCTTTTAGTCCAAGCTAACAGTGGTTTTGTTCATACAGTGCTCTCAAAAAGCTTGTTGGTTTAGCATGCAAGAAGCAGGGGTCCAAACCACCAGACAGTAAGACTTTACACAAGTCTTTCTAAGATAACTGTATCTTTGATCCTGATTTACAAGTTTCAAGTTTAATTAAGTCTTCAAATGGGGCAATATCATCTGGGGACTTTATTTCCAGTAGGCTTGGAATTTCCATAATCAGTTTGTTTTCTTTGTGTCCAACAGTTCAGTCATCAGCTTATCTTTCTCATCTAGCATTTTGCTATAAGCTGCAAAGAGAAACAAGGTCACATTCTGCAGATTAACTTTGGAAAGTTCTTCAGCTAAATGCCCAAACTTGCCATTTCCAAATTCTGTCTTTCATAAAACATCAGGAGTTAATATTGCTAAGTTCTCTGCAATTTTAAAACACAGATAGCCTGTCTTCCAATTTCCAATAATAGTTTCATCATTTACTTCTAAGACATCATAAAAGTTTTCATTAGCAGCCATATGAATATCAGCAGCCTCTTCAAAGCACTGTAGGTCTTTTCTACCAAGCACCTCACATTCCTCTGAAAAATACCCCTTCCCCTGTTCCAGCATTTTAGTAATTGCAAAAGCACAGCCCTTCTCTCCAGTACCAAATTCTGTATTAGTCAGCCAAAAGGAGGGCTGATGCAAAAATACCAGAAATCTGTTGGCTTTTATAAAGGGTATTTATTTAGGGTAGAACCTTATTAGTGCCTGGGATAAAGCATATGTTACTTCCCTCACCAAAATGTGTTGCCACATGTTAAGGCAAAATGGCTGTCAACATCTGCCAAAAGTTCAGGCTTCTTTGGTTCCCTTATTCCTGGGGCTCCATTTCTCTCCAGGCTTAGCTGCTGAGCTCTCTCCACAAGGCCAGCTGTAGACTATCTAGTGTATGGCTCTGTCTCTCTCCCTGGGGCTTCTGCTGTTTCTAAGAAGCCATCTCTATTTCTCTGTGTTTTTTCTCCTGTGTTTTCACTTCAAGGGCTCTAGCTCAAAAACTACTGAATCAAAACTCCAGCTTCCTCCTCTGTTCTGCTATGTAGTTTTATCTGTGAGTACCCACCCATGAAGGGGGCTGGGACTCAACATCCTACAGATATGGCCCAATCCTACAAGTTTACAAAAATAATCCAATATCTATTTTTGGAATTCCTAAGCAATATCAAACTGCCACAAGGTTCTTAAGTACAATCATCAAAATCAAAAGCCTGGTATAATGGTCTGTCTTCTTTAATAGACACTGACCATGTACTTAGGGGATTCTTGCCATTCTATTAGAGAATATAACAAGACCCACAGTATGAGAATTCAATATTTTATTGGCTATGGTGTGGGTGTCCACCCACTGAGATAATGACCATGAACACTTGAACATATTCATATGCCTTAGAGGTGTGCCCCTGGTGCATGCTCCCCACATGCCCCTGCAATATTGACACTGTGCCTTTGTGATCTTCCATTGCTGCAGTTGTGACCCTTCATGATCAAATACCTCTCCAAAAACTACATCAAAAATAACCAAATAAAAACAGTAATAAAACAAAATTTAAAAATAACAAATAAAACACAAAAACACAGTTTTAACATATTTGAAAAAAAATATTCATTGTGTCTTTCATCACTGTAATATCTGTTATCTTGTATATACAGTGACAATTTCTTCCAATTTTGTACATTCTTTATATATATATATATATATATATAATTTATTTTTGAAAGATACTTAGATTACATAAAATGCTACATAAAAAAATATAAGTGATTCCCATATGCCCCACTCCCCACACATCCAGCTTTCTCCCACATTAAAGACTTCTTTCATTAGTGTGGTACATTCAGTGCATTTGATGAACACATTTTGGAGCATTGCCAATAAGCATGGGTTATACTTTATATTGTGGTTTACCCTCTCTCTCACAATTGTGTAGGTTATGCCAGGATATACAATGGCCTGTATCTGCACTGCAATGTCATTCAAGATAATTCCAGTCCTGAAAATGCCCCTATATTACACCTCTTTTTACCTCTCCCTGCCTTCAGCACCTCAAGTTGTCACTGTCTCCACATCCATGATATAATTTCTCCATTGCTAGAATCTCAAGCCTACAGTAAAATACCAGTAAGTCCACTCTAGTCCATATTTTAATCCCCAATCCTGTGGATTCTGGGATGGTGATGCCCACTGCATCTGTAATTGAAAAGGGGCTTCAATCCCAAATGGCTGATTGATGGGAATCTCTTGCTTGCAATTGTAGACTCCCTCAATTCCCTGGTATGGTGGTTGTGCACACTCACCTCCCTGTTAGTTGTCCTGGGTGAGTCCAATGCACTGGGGAGTAGGTGTTACAACTCTGCTGAGGCTCAGGGCCTGGCAGGCAAATGGAATGCCCAGAGATTCAAGTCTCTTGGACATACACATACCCACTGTAGCACCAACTATAAGTTCAAATAAAAGGAACAGAAGAGGCATGTGTAGAGAAGTCACATCTGAGTTCAACTCTCACACTCAGGAGCACAAACTCCAAAGCAGAGCCCACTGGCAGGGGACCAAATTCTGGAGCTCTCTGCCATGACCATAGGACCTGGGTGTCTCCACAGCCCTCAGGAGCTCTACTGTTTGGGGTAGTATCTACTTTGGCAATCTATGATATCCTTCTGAGATGTGCATAAGTGTTACTTCTCTGATGACCTCACAACTCACTTTGAAGTCTCTTAGCCTTATAAAGTCATTTACATTTTCCCCCTTTTATTCAAAGTCTTTTTCCAGTTGCATGAACAGCCAGTTCTTGGTAGTAATCCCTTGGTGCCAGGGAGACTCATCCGTGGGAGTCATGTCCCTCAGTGGGGGTAGGTAATGCATTTATATGATTAGTTTGGCTTAGAGAGAGGCCAAATTTGAACAACAAGGAGGCTCTTACTAGGTAACTCTTGGTCACACTACAACATTAGACTAAGTTGGAATTTCTAGACCAAAGGCTCATAAGCACAGCCATCAATATCAAGGGCCCATCAATAGACCATCCTTCTTCACTAATCATTGCCCCTGTACTTGGAGGATGGTTGCTGTTCCATTATAGAAAGTGGCAGAGCTCCCCAGGATGAGAATTCAATATTCTTTTGTTTGTTGTGTGAATCTCTACCCACTGTGTCAATGCCCTGTGAACATCAGACCACATTTATATACCTAATATAAATGCCCAGGTGAACTTCCATCCATGTATCCCCAATCACTGACACCCCACACCAATGATCCTCCCCTACTACAGTTGTAACACTTCTTTGATGCAAAGCCTCTTCAAAGATGAAACCAATAATAACACCAAATACAATTCATAGGAAAATGAAATAATGATATGTTTAAACACAATAAATCAAGTTCATAATAATTTAGAAAAACTAAAACTAAATTAAAGTAAAAAAAAGAAAGTGGGATATTAAAAAATAATGGAAAATATTTTGAAAAGTAAAAATAAAATTTTGATGTTTTGCCTTTCATCAGTTTAATACTGTTGCCCTGTATGTTCAGTGATATTTTCTTCCATTTTTCCCCAGTGAGTCCATTGAGCTGTAGGGTAGGAGTTGCAGCTCCACCGAGATTTCATGCACACCTGGCACATAGGTAGGCAGGAGGCTCCAGTCTCTGGAAGTATACCTAAAAACTCCAGCATCACATATAGGTTTGAATAGAAGGGACTGGTGAACCATGTGCAGGGAGGACTTATTTGAGACCAATTCTGTCACTCTCAGGAGCACAGATTCCAAAATAGAACCCACTGATAAGGCATCAGTCTCTGGGGCTATCCCCCGTTATATAGGACCTGGGTGTCTCCGGAGCTCTCAGGAAACCCTCTGTGTGGGGTGATAGGCACTTAGATGTTCTGTGAGCTCCTACTGAGGTGTGCGTAAGAGTTACCTATGGGATGACCTCCCGACTCTCTTTGAAGTCTCTTAGCCACTTGAACTCATTTGTCTTTACCATTTCCCCCTTTTATTCAAGGTCTTTTTCCAGTTGTGTTGCCAGTTGGCACTTGGTATTAATCCCACGTTGCCAGGGAGGCTCATCCCCGGGAGTCATGTTCCACGTTGGGGGAAGGTAATGCAATCATATGCTGAGTTTGGCTTAGAGAGAGGCCACATTTAAGCAACAAGGAGGCTCTCAGGTGGCAACCCTTAGGCACCCCACAACTGCAGGCTAAGTCTCATTTACAAGAGGAAAGGCTCACAAGGGTAGTCATCAATAAAAAATAAAACACATCAGTGAGTCATCCTATTTTGACAGGCACTGTCCCTACACTCAGAGGACTATTGCTGCTCCCTTGGAGACTGTGGCAGAGCTCTCCAGGCTAGGAATTCAGATTCCCTCATTTACTGTGTGATTATCCACCCATCGTGACCATGCCCTATCCCTATATCTTTCATGTATATTCAGATGAACCAACCCCCACGAAACCCCTGTAAAAGGTTTTTATTTCCATAATTTCCCCTTCAGCTTACTCATTACTGATGTACAGAAATACTACTGATTTTTGTGCATTGATCTTTAACCTGTGACTTTACTGAACTCATTTATAACTTCTAGAAGCTTTGTTGTGGATTTCACAGGGCTTTCTATGTATAGGATCATGTTGTCTGAAAATAGTGAAATTTTTACTTATTCCTTTCCAATTTGAATGCCTTTTACTATTTTTTTTTGCCTTAGTGCTTGAGCAAGTACTTTTAACCCAATGTTAAATAGGAGTGGTGGTAGTAGACATCCTTGTGTTTTTCCCGATCTTAGAGGGAAAACTTTTAGGATTTCATCATTGTATATGATGTTAGGTATGAGTGTTTTCATACATAGCCTATATCATGTTCAGAAAGTTTCCTTCTATTAGTATCTTTTGTAGTGTTTTTATAAGGAAAGGGTACTGTATTTTGTCATGTGATTTTTCTGTGTCTATAAAGATGATCATGTGATCTTTTCCTTTTGATCTATTTATGTAGAGTATTACATTGATTGATTTTCTTATGCTGAACCATCTTTTCATACCTGGGATGAAACCCACTTGGTCATGGTGTATAATTTGTTTCATGTGTTATTAAATGCAATTAGCAAGTATTTTGTTGCTTATTTTAGCATCTAGGTTCATTAGAGTGATTGGTCTTTAATTTTCCTTTCTCATGGCATGTTTGTTTGGCTTAGGTGTTAGGGTAATGTTAGCATCATAGAATGAGTTAGACAATGTTCCTTCTACATCTATTTTTTGGAAGAGTTTAAGCAGGATTGGTGTTAGTTCTTTCTGGAATGTTTGGTAGAATTCACCTGTAAAGCTGTCTGGTCCTGGGCTCTGCTTTTAGGGGAGGTTTTTGATGACTGATTCTTTCTCTTTACTTGTGATTGGTCTGTTGAATTCATCAATTTAGGCTGCTTCTGTGTTTCCAGGAATTTGTCCATTTCCTCTAAATTATCCTTCCTGATGGCATAGTGTTTCAAAGAATCCTCTCATGATACTCTATATTTCTGTAGGGTCACTCATGATAGCACCTTACTCATTTCTTCTTTTGTGTATTTGCATCTTCTCTCTTTTTTTCTTTGTTAGTATACCTAGAGTTTTGTCAATTTTATACATCTTCTCAAATAACTAGGTTTTGGTTTTATTTTTTCTAGTGCTTTCTTATTTTCGATTTCATTTACTTCTGCTCTACTCTTTGTTATTTCTGTCTTCTTTTTTTCTCTTCTTTTTTTAAATCTACCAGTTGTGCATTTAGGTCTTCAATTTTAGCTCTTTCTTCTTTTTAGATGTATGCATTTATGGCTATGATTTTCCCCTTCAGCTCAGCTTTTGCTGAGAAACATAGATTTTGATAAGTTGTGTTCTCATTTTCATTCCTTTCAAGGTACTTAACTGATTTCTTTTGAAATTTCTTCCTTGACCCACTGTTTGTCTAAGGCAGTGTTGATTAATTTCCATATCTTTGTGCCTAAACTGGATTTCTGGCCCTTACTGAATTCCAGCTCCATGCCATTGTGGTAAGAGAAGTTACTTTGTATAATTTCTATCTTTCTGAGTTCATTGAGAATTTTTCTATGGCCTAGCATATAACTTCTTTTGGAAAATGTTCCATGTATACTCAAGAAGATTGTATATCCCACTGTATTTGGGTGTAATGTTCTGTATATGTCTATTAGGTTCAGATCCTTTAATGTATTAATCAGAGTCTTTGTTTCTTAATTGATTCTCTGTTGATATATTTTGTCTAATGGTGTTAATGGTGTATTAAAGTCCCCATTATAATTGTAGAGGCATCTAATTCTCCACTTAGCTTTTCCAATGTTTGCCTCGTGTACTTTTTGGCACCTTGGTTAGATGCATAAATTTTTATGATTGTTCTTTCTTCTTGAAAGATTACCCCTTTTAATAATATATATTGCCCATCTTTGTCTCTTACAATAATTTTGCATTTGAAGGCTATTTTTTCCAATATTAGTGTAACTACTTCACCCTTTTTTGGTTATTCTTTGCTTTTAATATTGTTTTCCAGCCATTCACTTTCAGCCTTCTTGAATCCCTGGGTCTAAGGTGGGTTTCTTGTAGACAGCGTATAGATGAGTAATATTTCCTTATCTTTTCTGACCATCTCTGTCTCTTGACAGGTGAGTTTAATCCACTAACACTCAGTGTTATTACTCTCAAGGAATTACTTACATTAGCCATATTTTCTTTTGATTTATGTATGTCATATGATTTTTTAATTTCTCTTTTTGTCTTTGTAGTTGTTCTTACACTCTCCTCAACCTCACTCTCTCCTGTTTTTTTTCTTTCAACCTGCAGAACTCCCTATAGCATTTCTTGAAAGACAGGTTTCTTATTGGCATACTCTCTTAATTTCTGTTTATCTGTGAATATTTTGAGCTCTCCATCATTTTTGAATGCCAGCTTTGCTGGATAGGAAATTCTTGGAAGGAAGATTTTTTTCTTTCAGTACCTTAACTATGTCATAACACTGCCTTCTTGCCCCCAAATTTTCACATGAGAAATCAGCCCTTAATCTTATTGAGCTTCCCTTGTATGTGATAGCTCTCTTTTCTCTTCCTGCCTTCAGTCTTTTCTCTTTGTCTTGAGCATTGGACAGTTTGACAAGTATATGTCTTGAAGTAAGCTTATTGGGATTTATACTACTGAAGGTGGGCCAGACTTCCTAGACATGTACATCCATCTTCCTCAGTAGTATTGGGAAGTTTCAACCTTTAACACTCTTTCTGTCCTATTTCCCTTCTCTTCTCCCTCTGGTATGCCTATAGTGTGTAGGTTTGTGCATTTTTTGTTGTCATTCAAATCCTTAAGTCCCTGCTGGAATTTTTCTATCTTTTCATCTATCTGTTCTACAATCTGTTTGATTTTTAGATGTATTGTCTTCCACATAGCTAATTCTTTCCTTTTTTTTTTCAAATCTGCTGTCATGTGCTATCAGTGTGTTTTTGATTTCTTGGATTGTGCCATTCTTCAACATCATATCCATTATCTTTTTATGTATGCTAACAATTTCTTCAGTATTTTTCCCAGTGTTTTCTTTTTTTTTTTTTTTTTTTTTTTTGTGTAAATGCAGTTTATTCCATTCAGTTCTTTAACATTTCATCTTCTCCTGAACATTTTACAAAGTAATTTATATAATAAAACATAGAAATTGAATATTTGTCAGTGTCTTCTTAATATTCTTACTTTCTTCCTTCACTTCATTAAGTTGGTCTATATTTGTTTGGATGGCATTGATTCATTGTTTGATGTTCTGCATCTCTTCCTGACCTTTTGTTTGTTCATTGGACTAGGCTATGTCTTCCTGTTTCTTGGTATAGTTTATAATTTTTTTGTTGCAGTCTGGTCTTTTTTTCTTGATGGGTTTATTCAGTGCATTAGCTTTTGTGTGCATGTGTATAAGGTTTTCTCTTTGAGATTTGTTTCTCTTATTTTATTTTCTTGCTGTTGTTTATGTTACCTTGAAGGAAAAAAAATAGGTTAGGAGAAAGCAAAAGAGGTAAGAAAAGAAAAAGGATAATAATAATAATAATAGTAAAGTTAGAAGAGGAACCACATAAGAACTAGGAACATGAAAATTTATTTCATGTAATCGGTGTAGAGTAATTGGCATAAAAAAGTGGACTACCAAAAATGGAATGGGAGTCCCAATAGAGAAAAATATATACAATGTATTAAAAGGCTAGAATACTGAAAAGAGAGGAGAGGAGAAAAGAAAAGACAAAAAATAATAATAAAAGAAATAAAACTGAATAGAAGAGATAGAAATAAAAACCAGAAAAATTGAGAACTAAACAAAGGTGGAATGTAAGAACAACAACAGATAGTGGAAGACAGAAAGATGAAGGAAGGAAAAGACAGCATTGGTAGACAAAATCAGTATACACAGAAAAGTGGAAATCAAGGAAAAGGAAATGCAGCAAAGAAGAAACAAGCCAGCAGCACCTAATTAAAAAAAGAGGGGGGTGGTTGGGAAGAAAGAGGGGAAAAAAAAAACAATAAAACAAAACAAAAACAAACAAAATACAAGCAATCAGTCAAACAAAAACTAAGGAAAAACAGCCTTCCCTCTTAGCCCCCTGAGGGGTTTCTCTGGTGGTCAGAGTTCATCAATCAATTACCCTGCAGTCTGACCTCTGCAGGTTTTGAAGTGGGTTTTAATGACTAATCTAAGTTAAATTTTAGAAAAGAAGTAAGATTTTTCCTAGGAAGCATAAGAGATCCAAGGAAGATAATACAAAAATAATATCTATGCTTTCTCTGTCCTAAAGTGTCAGCTGGATGTTTGATATCCTGGTGGATCACTTCACTAAGAGGAGCTGGCAATTGAACTTGGGACCTCATGTATTCAATGTGTCCTCAACTTAGCTAAACTTTCTTGTTGGGTCAGTTAGCATTTCAGACAGCTGCCCAGTCACTTTCCCTCAGGCAAGTTTGCCTATTTGCAGTTGCATTGATTCCTGATGTTTAGGAGTCTGTCTCTGCCCCCTTTCTATTTTTATTTCTTTCTCTCCCAAGGAAGCAAGACCCAATAGCCTGTGTGGGCAGATCCCTCCTGTTCTGTCCTGGTCAGGTTGAGTTCCCTTTTGAAATTCAAATCAGACCCTGGTGAGTGAACTCACCACAGAGAAGTGACCCTCAACCGTCTTCCACACTACCCACTCCTCCCAGCAGACCCTAAACCAGCTCTTGGAAGCTTATTAAGCACTTCCTACTGCCTGCCGCACCTAGGAGAGTTGAAATTCTGTTAGTTTTCATCATGGGACTAATCATTTGCCTTACTCCACCCTCTTCTAGGACAAGTTTCTCTATCCCAGGGCGGTTAGGTAAATCAGCCTTCCTCAGCAGATTTACCTCTCCCTTTTTCCTGGTGCCACCTTGAACCAGTTGATATGATCCAAAAAGCTCAAAGGGTGTCCAGGCAACCAAACCCACTGAAAGGAAACCCCTCTCCAATCTTTGCCAGAGCCCTCCCACTCTCAGAGAACTTTTCCTCCCCCTGAGTGGCTGGCAATGGGAGTTGGGCCTCACAGTGACTTTTTGCTTTGAGGGTGAGGCTTAGCGGCCTACAGTTTCCAGCCACTGGGAACAGAAACTCATGGTTTTACCTTGAGCAATTTATCTCTTCATCCTGTTCACTCCAGATTGATGCTCCAAAGCCCCCTACTCTGTGGGTTCCCCAAACAGCTCACTCTGGCAGGATCTTGCCCCCACTCAGCTGTTTTTTGTGAGAGAGATGGTGTGTGCCCTGTTAAATCAAAACCACCTTGCTCTGTCTCCTCTATTCTGGTCCATTCTTGATTGTCAACTGTTAATAGGAATTTTTAGAAAATGGCAAATAAACTACTATCCTCAGAACTGCATTTGGGTAAAGTAAATAAAATTCTGAAAGATGTTTCATTATTATCATTAACTTTGTGTAAGAATCTGTTTGAAGCACTTCTGATTAGAGTCAGCTTTTCTGCCATACTTGTTGCTTGCTTTCCTTTTAAAACTCATGCTAAAATGTATATTATTTTTCTCTAATTTATTAGCTAACAGGCAATTTTTGCTTATTTTTTATGGTTGTTAATAATAATAAGCATATAAAATTTGCCTTCCTGACATAATGTGAGTGCAAACAGTTACATATATATTTTATTGAGCTGTGTACAACACTATGACTATATTATAATGTATTGAACCAAGGGGGAAATCTGAATTTTTTTTTTTTGAATTTAGCTTTATTTTTAACATCAGCAAGAAAAAATATGCTAATTTTAGTAATAATGTGCACTATTACAAATTTAACTAATCTCAAAATATAGTCAAAGAATCCTTGTCAATCAGGACTTGAGGGAAAATTTCATCCCTCTGTTTAGGATGAAATCCATATTTCTCAGGTCTTCTGATGAGGATAACCCTTAGGTTTGCTTCATAAAGAATAATCATGTGAACAAAGAATCTAGAAACACAATTGTTCATATGATTAGGCTAATATAAATTTTCTGAGAAGGAACTCCATGAAATTTATTCTATGAAAAATGAAGCAGTTTCATGGATTTTGTGAAGTTTCTATACTTGTATGAAAGATATATTCATATTTTGGAAGATAAACCTGTTTCAAGATTTACAAGGTATTTTTATATGTTTATTACATTTTTCTTTAAAATAACTAAATTAACTGTAATAGCTGTGACATGTCAATATGATTAACATACTTTATTTCTGCTCCATAATATAAATTAGAGTTCACAGAAAGTTTGAATGTTACTGATTCATGATTAATTTTAAGTGATTGGTTTTTTAAATGGGAATTAACAAAATGTATGTGATACATAAGCTTTACATAAAATATGGAAAAGATAATCTTATTGAAACTAGCAGAAGCACCAAGAATAAAAAGATAATTTGAACTAGATGTTAAAGGATAGATAAGTTATCAATCCACATTAACAAAAAAAGTTTCACTGTAAATAGCCAATAAAGTTTATCCCATGAATATTTCCTTGTATTTATAAGCTCAGTGTTAGAAAATTCTATGTAGAATATGAAAATGTTATTTTATTTCTTGTGTTTAACAATTCAGGAGGTTTAATTCCCCCTCTAATTTTTCTTTACACCACATTTTAAAATTTTAAAGTAAATAATTTCAAAATATCCTTGATATAAAAAGAGCAGATACAGAACTTGAACCCTCTGTCTCTCATTCTATTACACAAAACACTATGATATTAACCATCAAGGTACATACTGAAGTAGATGTATGTTAAATTTAGCATAGGGAAATGTGAGAATTTCTAAGGACCAAGGAGAAATATGAAATCTGCAGAGAGAGTGGGAAAAAAATAGGAATTCAAAAGACCAATAAATATATGTAGTTGTGATAGAGGATATTTTTAAAACATCATCTGGAATTCTGGATATACCCTATAACCTGCTCTTAGTTCAATAAAATCATCTTTAACATTGAGTATGTATTTGTTAATTAATAAAATTGTCTGTTTAAAAGACTTTTCTTCTCCATGAAAGTGTTGGTAGAAGAAATATTAATTATTGGAAGGGTAATTATATTAAAACAACTAGAATAAAAGTTTTTCAAAGATACTAGAATTTCATTTGTGTACATTCAAGGATAGTAAATAAAATTAATATTATGATTATTATTATATTAGCAAAGTTGTATACTATTTTCATTGCAAATAGGTTACAAACAAGTAAAATAATAATATAAATTCTAATATTTGTATAATTATTAACTGTTTACCACATATGCAAATTAAATATTTCTCAAATTATACCACTCAATATAATTAGTTTTAGAGTTGAAAGTATAATTATGATTGATAATTTTTTTAAATATATTTTTTATTTATTTTTAAAAGATGTTTAGATTACAGAAAATGTTACATAAAAAATATAAGGGATTCCCATATGCCCCACTTCCCACCCTGCCCACTTTTCCCGACATTAATAATTCTTTTCATTAGTGTGGTACATTCATTGCAATTGATGAAAGCATTTTGTACCATTGCCACTAAGCATGGATTGTAGTTTACATTGTAGTACATTCTCTCCCACTCAATTCTGTAGGTTATGGCAGGATATATAATGACCTGTATCTGTCATTGCAATATCATTCAGATCAATTCCAAATAAATCATTTTGAAAACTTCAAGATCTGCACAAATAAGATATTTATTTACAAGAGTTAGTTTGAATAATAATGTAGCAGTTTGGCAGTTTGATGTAACTATGAAATCCAAAAATAGATATTGGATCATGCTTGTAAATTGGTCTGCTAATCTGGGCATGATTAAGTTATGATTAGGGTGTTAACTGGGCCATGTCAGTAGGGTGTTGAGCCCCACCCCTTGGTGGGGCAGGAATCAAATATAAAAGGCAGGGCAAAGAACAGCGTTGAAGCAGTTTTGATGTTGCAATTCTGGTGAGGGAGAAGAGAAAGCCCGGGATAGAGATGAGTCATCTGCCTGAGAGTTCATAGCTGACCTTGTGGAGATAAGCAAAGCCTAGAGAGACTCGTAGTCTACACCTGACCTTGTTAAGGAAAGAGAGGATCTAAACCCAGAGGGAAATGCAGCCCTGGGAAGAGAGGAACCCAAGAAGCCCTGGAAACGTCGGCAGCTGTCTTGCTCAAACAGGTGGCAATGGACTTTGGTGAGGGAAGAAACTTATGCTTTATGGCCTGGTAACTGTGGACTTCTATCCCAAATAAATACTCTTTATAAAGACCATCTGAATTCTGGTATTTTGCATCAGCACCCCTTTGGCTGACTAATACAAAGGACAATTCAGTAAAGTCTTTAAAAGTATATAGGCAAGGTATCTAGACAGGAAATTCTCCTAATCAAACATTGAGTTTCATTCTTCATTGCAGGAAGGTTCTCTGAGGAGGAGTGATAATAGATGGCTTGGCTTTCTTAGGCTCTCTGTACAGGTGAAATGGTAAACTAGAGAGACAGAAAGGGAAATTGGGACAAATTGGAACAGAAACATGGAAACAATTATTATCTGAATCAAACAAAATTGTTTATGGATTGTGGGGCAAAGTAATTAAGAAATGGATCAAATGGATACCTTGTCTTACAACTGAAATGAAATTTTGGTGAGACGCAATCTATCTGGTCTCCTTTGAATGGATCATCTAAAGAATCATTGATATACTTTGTCATAGCTATAATTTCTAAGTCAGCTGTTCAAAGAATGGATATATCAGCAGTTATCCTAGTCAGCTGGTACATAAACAGCATCAGCAAGAGCTGTAGAATTTGCAAACAAATGGGGTGATACAGAGGCTTTCTTAGAAAGTATATCTGGGATGATCATTCAATAAGGAAGAAAATTAGAAAATAATCACTTTTGTCCAGGAAGTGTTTAAAAGCTATTTTACTGAAATGGTAAAAATGTCACTCAAAATCTGGAATATTTATGGGGTTTTTTAATTTTATTTTAAATCATTTAATGAACTTAGATTTTCTGACTTTGTAATTGTTGAGTTAACATATCAGAAGGGTTAGGAAAGAAAATGAAAACAGAAATATGTGCATTCATTGATTTCAAATACTCTCTTTTTTCCATTTCCTTTATGCTGATGTCCTGATGAAAAGACATATATTGATTACAATGGTGGCATTTAATTTGAGTATTGTGGATTGTCTCGATTTAGGTTTTAGCATATTTTGTCATATTATATATGACTACAGGGAGAATACAACATATGAGAAGACATGGACAATCTCACAATATACATAGAATTCCTCCTCATGAATATCTCAGCCTCCCTGGAGTTCCAAGTCTTGCAAGGTCTGATGTTCTTAGTGCTCTATCTAGGTGCCCTGACTGGCAATCTTTTAAATCTTTCTGCCATTTTAATCAATCCATGGCTACACTCTCCAATGTATTTCTTTATGGGCAACTTATCCTTCATAGATCTTTGCAGCATTTCAGTTACTCTTCCAGACATGATTGTGAGTTCTCTGAAAGGCAATAAATCAATTTCTATTATATCATGTGCCTTTCAGATTTATCATTTTATCTTGTTTGTAGCCACAGAGCTGGCCTTCCTTGTGGTGATGTTTTGTGATCACAATATTGCCATTTGCCACCCTCTACATTATGGGCTCACTGTCGTTCCATATCTGTGCACACAGGCAGCTGGTAGCTCATGAGCAACTGGGTTGATCTATTCTGCCATTCACTCAGGCACCATTTTCAGGCTTTCTGTCAGAGAGAATAATGTCATCCATCAAAAGTTGTGTGATGTATCTCAAATTTTGAGAATTGCTTCTTCAGATGCCAGGTTTTCTGAATTGATAGCACTATTTATAAGAATTTTATTCTTACTATGTACTTTTATTTTGCTTAAGTCCTATATTGATATTTTTGCAATAGTGCTTAAGATGCATTCTGTGGAAGCCTGAAACAAAGGCTTATCTCTCTGTACTCCACAGTTGGCAATTCTCATTGCATTTTTTATTTCTTTGTTTACTGGTTTCTTTGGTGCCTCTGTAAATAAAGGATCTCTTAGTAATCTTCTCATGGCCATGTTGTACTCTATGGTGCCCCCACTTACAAACCCCATCATTGATAGCCTGCAGAACAGAGAGATTAATAATACTCTAGTAAGAAATGTTCAAGAGCTATTTTGAGTTCCCAGTCAGGTTTTTTAAAATTAAATAATTCTGAATAAAATTTATTAAAGTTTAATTCTTATTTAAAATATATATTTGTAAGTTCTTAAACTGAATCTCTTTCTGTTAACGTCTTGTTTAACATTCTTCCTTTTGTTTTTCATATGTGTGAAAATGAGCTATATATTTCTACATCATAGTTTTTCTTATTCATACTCATCGTTAATTATGCATTCCTCTGAAAGAGAGTTTCACATTGGTAATATATTTTGGACAAGATTTTAGATGTTTTTTAGCTAAAAGTAGACAATTATATCCATGGAGTAGGCCATGGATGAGTACTGTAACACATGCCTATATGTTTGAAACAATTTCAGTGTATTGGACATTGCCAACCTGGAGTACAATATTGAGTGTTATCAATTAGGAAATTCAGTTCAAATTTGAGATCTTTGTATACCACTTTATACAAATACCTGTAACAAGAAACAGAGTTTTAAGAATTAGAGCACTCCTGGAGAATAATGACACAATGAAGTTATAGCACTGAGATCCATGCTAAAGCTGCTTTCCTTGTTATAAAGTTGATTATAAACACCCATCCCTCAAAACAGACTATCCTTAAGATGCTTTTTCACTCTCCATATGATATGGCTGAAAAGATACATGCCATGCTTGATTTATTCATTCTTTCTGCATTATGCAGAATAAATAATTCCTTAGGGAATTGTGTGACATGGGGCAGTCTTTTCAATACTTATTTCCTTTCTTTTGGATCCACAATTACCTCCTGTGTTCAGGAAATGTTCTGGCCATCAGACAGGATACAATATAAACCCTTACTAGATATGAGGACAGCCAGTACATTCCTTCTCATATTGCTCCAGGCATTTAAAAATATTCCTTAGAGAAATTATAATTTTGGTAATCAGGTCTTAGGATACCCAGTGCACCCTCTTATCATATGTCTGTCCTTGGCAGGGCGGGAGCCATCTTCTTGCACTAGAATATTCAAACATAGTGAGGGGTCACACACTTAAAATGTCAGCTTTTATTAGCAAAGGATTGAGACCAGCTGGCTATGTGGAATTCATGGCCACCAGTGAATTTGCCCCACTGTGTCTTCTGTATGTGAGTAAAATATTGTTCCATTTAATTATGTGTGAAACATGTTTCATTTGGCAACTCCAAAATATATTTTGAAGTAGGTTGACATCTCTTTAGATGTCTAACCTTCTGAGTGACAGCCTGGTGTACCTGGCTGGATTGCCAAAAACACAGCATGCCATTGTGGGAGCTTAAGTAATTGTCAGTTCAGTCTTACCAGGATAGTGCAAGCTTAATCTGGTGTGATTGGTTGATTAAGAACTGGTCTCATTCTGGCCATGTGAGGTGAAGTGGTATTCATGCAGTGTCCTTGTTAAGAGGGAGGAATTATTGAAGAATATTATGGCAGAGATAAAGGAGGTGGATTCTAGGAAAAGTTTGGAAAATATACCCTGGCTCCTGGTTGCCTGCATGTTCCCCTGATACTTGCCTACACTCACAGGACTCAGTGTTTGCAGATGACTCTAGAGGAGATTCTGAGACCAAATTATAAGATGAACTACCTTGTCTGAGCTAATGTGGGCCCCAGGTTTGTCCTGTTTGAAATCAACACTGAACTACCAATGGTATTGCTAAAATCTCAACTGTTATGCATTTTCTTAAAATACAGAAGTTACAAATTATGTATTGGCATAAGCTATGAGGGTTCGTATATTTGATTGTTGCATCTGTTCCATGAGGGGACATTGAAGACTTAGTTATGTTGTGTTGAGAGTTGCAGTCTAAGAAAGTTAACTACTGACTTTCTTAACAACATATTTTTGTCCTTTTCAAACAGGACAATGGGTAAGAGAAATGGGCAAGCCCATGATATTTTTCATCTGGATTGCTGAGAGTATGAGTGTGGTTTTCCCAACTGTGAGAGACTTCCTAAAAAGAAGAACCTCATGGAAAATTGTTCATGATTCTATAAATACACTGAAGGTAAAAGTGATTGACACTTGGCAATAGGACCCAGCTCCATGACAGGATGAAGAAGAATGTCTTAAAGCAGCATTGGAGACATTAATGAAAGAGGCCCTCCCCAATGAAAACCCACTTGTCTACTTTGTTGTTGCCAAATGAAAAGGATGGTTGTGGGTAAAACAGTAAGAAAGCTCCACCATAATCTCCCACGCTGGAGTGGAAATAACAGGAAAGTGACAATTGCCTTCCCTCGGCATTTTACAGATATGGAACTCCATAACTGAGTAATGACAAGTTGTGCCACATGAAGGATCATAAAGGGAACATAAAGAGCATCCATGGAAAGACAAAAGATGGGGCATGGCCTACCCACTGTGCAATGTGACTTGTTTACAAGAGAGAACAGATGCAAATACATAAAATAAGGAATGAACAAGGTGATATCACTACTGACCCCACAGAAATAAAGAGTATCATAAGAGGATACTTTGAAAAATTATATGCCAACAAGAATGATAATTTAGAGGAAATGGACAAGTTTCTAGAAACCCACAAAGAGCCGACATTGATGAAAGAAGAAATAGATGAACTCAACAGCCCAATTACAAGTAAAGAGATAGACTCACTCATTAAAAACCTCCCAACTAAGAAGAGCCCAGGACCAGATGGCTTCACAGCTGAATTCTACCAAACATTCCGGAAAGAGCTAACACCAATTCTACTTAAGCTCTTCCAAAAAATAGAAGTAGAAGGAATATTACCTAACTCATTCTATGATGCCAACATTACCCTAATACCAAAACCAAATAAAGATACCACAAGAAAGGAAAATTACAGACCAATTTCTCTAATGAACCTAGATGCTAAAATCCTTAACAAAATACTTGCTAATCGCATTCAACAACATATCAAAAGGATTATACATCATGACCAAGTGGGTTTCATCCCAGGAATGCAAGGATGGTTCAATATAAGAAAATCAATCAATGTAATACACCACATAAACAAACTGAAAGAAAAAAAATCACATGATCATCTCTATAGATGCAGAAAAAGCATTCGACAAAATACAGCACTCTTTCCTCATAAAAACACTACAAAAGATAGGAATAGATGGAAACTTTCTGAAAATGATAAAGGGTATATATGAAAAACCCAAAGCTAACATCATTTTCAACGGTGAAATCCTAAAACCTTCCCTCTGAGATCGGGAACAAGACAAGGATGCCCACTATCACCACTCCTATTTAACATTGTCTTAGAAGTACTTGCACGAGCACTGAGACAAGAAAAGGACATAAAAGGCATCCAGATTGGAAAAGAAGAAGTAAAAATTTCATTATTTGCAGATGACATGATCCTATACATAGAAAGCCCTGAGAAATTGACAACAAGGCTTCTAGAACTTTTATTTTTTTTTTTTTGATTAAGCCAGTAATTTATTAAGGTGGGGAGGGGGAGAGAAATGGGAGAAAATAACAGATCAAGGTCCTAAGTAGAGAGGAAGGGGCTGAAGAGTGATGAAGAAGACTGATTTACAGAGTACAATTTCCCATTATAGATTATAAATGCCCAGGTTTTGCTTGAATATTTTTTTTTTTTTTAATTTTTATTCTAGTACCATACATACAACTGAACATTTCCCCTTTTAACCACATTCAGATTAAGGGTGGAGATGGGGAATTATGTGGGAGCAGACTCCAAAATCACTAGAAGGACAGGAGAGGGCACAGGGAGGAGTGGGAGGAGGTAGGGGCCGAAAGAGAATCTCCCACTCAAAATAAACCCACAAAAGATACAAAGAGACTCATGCACAAGGCTATTCATGATGGCACTACTTGTACCACAAAAGACAGGAAACAACTCAAATATCCATCAAGTTTTACAATTTAGATGATACAGTTTAATAATTTTGATGATATTTACCATGTCCTGTGTCCATTACTGTAAGGTAATGAAAAACCTTCCCGATGACCACCAAACAACCCATTGGATCTTGACTGTTCCCTTCCAACCAGGCCCCCAGAGCCCGTGATACCCCCCTCTCCCAACCCATGGAATGTCAAGATTCACAGTTATATGCCCTGGGGATTTGAACCAGCCCTTCCTAATCCACCCAACCCCTAGTGCTGCACCACCAAACCCAGGAACACCACCACTCATCTGCCCCATCCCCCAACATGCAACCACACTCTATACCTTTACCATAGATTAGGTCCATATGGGTGATGGCTCAAAGCCTGCTCTTCTCTTACTCACCTTTCTTAACCTATCTTTCAGAAAATGGTTCTCAGAGACTGCTCACTTTCCTCAGTTCAGATCAGTGAGGTCATATGCTCTTCATACTTCAGTGCCTGGCTTGCTTCACTCAACATAAGGTCTTCAAGATTCATCCACGTTATTCCATGTGTTAGCACTTTGTTCCTTCTTACAGCTGTGTAATATTCCATTGTATGTATGTACCATATTTTGCTTATCCATTCGTCTGTTGATGGGCACCAGGGCTGATTCCAACTTTTGGCAATGGTGAACAATGCCGCTATGAATATTGGAGTGCATATATCTCTTTGTATTTTTGTTTTCAGTTCTTCTGGGTATATACCCAGCAGTGGAATTGCTGGATCATATGGAAGATCTATTGCTAGTTTTCTGAGGAACCGCCAAACTGTCCTCCACAGTGGCTGGACCATACCGCAGTCCCACCAGCAGTTGATGAGGGTTCCTATTCCTCCACATCCTCTCCAACATTTAGTGTCTCCTGTTTTTTTTAATAGCTGCCATTCTGATGGGTGTAAGATGGTATCTCATTGTAGTTTTGATTTACAATTCCCTGATAGCAAGTGATGTTGAGCATTTTTTCATGTGCTTTTTAGCCATTTGTATTTCTTCGTTGGAGAAGTGTCTTTTCAGGTAACTTACCAATTTTTTTTTCCCGTGGTTTTTTTTTTTATTATTATTATTATGGGTAAAAATCAAAATTATCACATTACATAAAAACATTTGCAAAATGATATATAAATATATATATATATATTTATTTATTTTAAGAGGTGCTTAGATTATCTAAAATATTACACGGAACCCACTGGGATTCCGATGTTGCCCACCTCCCACACCTCCCACCACTTCCTACACAAACATCTCCCACAGTGTGGCCCACCAACCTCAATGAACTTACACATCCTGGAGCCTTGCCACCAACCATAGACCACAGTTCACACTGTAGACCACACTCTCTCCCACTCAGTTCTGAGTGGTGTGTGCTGATTTAAAATGGCCTACATCCATTGCCACAACAGTACTCAGGACAACCTCCAATTCCCAAAGAAGCCCCTGTATTTCAACTGCTCATCCCTTCCCTACCCAAAAACTGTCAAGTGGCAACTGGCTCCACCTCATTGTTATAATTTCTTGCATTGCAAGAATCACCATATGTGAGCAAGAGAATACCATCAAGTCCACTCTAGTCCATAGTTCTTCCCCCAATCCAGAGGCGACTGGGATGGTGATGTCCACTCCAACTCCAAGTGAGAGAGGCATATATCCCATGGATATGGTGGGTGGGATGATCCTGCCTGCAGATGCAGGCCCTCTCCATTCCCTGGGATGGCCATTTCCCATCGTTGTCTCCTCACCAGGTGACTTGGATGAGTCCATTGAGCTGTAGGTTAGGAGTTGCAGCTCCACCTAGATTTCATGCACACCTGGCACATAGGTAGGCGGGGGGCTCCAGTCTCTGGAAGTATACCTAAGAAACTCCAGCATCACATGTTGGTTTGAATAGTAGGGACTGGGGAACCATGTGCAGGGAGGACTTATTTGAGTCTAATTCTGTCACTCTCAGGAGCACAGATTCCAAAATAGAACCCACTGATAAGGCATCAGTCTCCTGGGCTATCCCCCCTTATATAGGACCAGGGTGTCTCCGGAGCTCCCAGGAACCCCACTGAGTGGGGTGATAGGCACTTAGACGTTCATGCACACCTCAGTAGGAGCTCATAGAACTTGCCCATTTTTTAAATGGGTTTTTTGTCCTTTTATTTTCGAGGTATAGGATTTCTTTATATATGCAGGATATTAGGCTCCTATCAGATATATGGTTGCCGAATATTTTTTACCATTGGGTAGGCTGCCTTTTTATTTTCTTAATAACAATCTTAGAGGTGCAGAAGTTTTTAATTTTGAGGAGATCCCATTTATCAATTTTTTCTCTTGCTGCTCGTGCTTTGCCTGTGAAGTTCATGAAAAAATTTCCTATTACAAGGTCCTGTAGATGCTTCCCTACAGTATCTTCCAAGATTTTTATGGTTTTGGCTCTTATATTTAGATCTTTGATCCATCTTCAGTTGATTTTTGTATAAGGTGTGAGATGGAATTCTTCTTTCATTCTTTTGGATATGGATATCCAGTTCTCCAAGCACCACTTGTTAAAGAGGCCACTCTCTCCCAACTGAGTGGGCTTCGTGGCCTTGTCAAATATCAGATGACTTTATATGTGAGGATCTATATCAGAACTCTCAATTCGGTTCCATTTGTCAGTAGGTCTACCCTTGTGCCAATAGCATGCAGTTTTGATCACTGTAGATTTGTAGTATGTTTTAAAGTCGGGTAATGTGATACCTCCAACTTCATTTTTCTTTTTCAATATATCTTTTGCAATTTGGGGCCTCTTGCCTCTCCAAATATATTTTGTGGTTAGTTTTTCCAGTTCCATAAAAAATATAGTGTTGACTTTTTTTTTTTTTTTTTTTTTATTGTGGGTAAAAATCAAAATTCTCAAAATACATACAAACATTTGCAAAATGATATATAAATATATATGCATATATGTGTATTTGCTTACAAAAATGTTATTTATATATATATATATATACATATATTTTAAGAGGTGCTTAGTTTACCCAAAATATTACACGGAACCCACTGGGATCCCCATGTTTCCCACCTCCCACCCCTCCCACCACATCCCACAGAAACATCTCCCAAAAGTGTGGCCCACCACCCTCAATGAACTTACACATTCTGGAGCCTTGCCACCAAAAATAGGCCACAGTTAACACTATAGACCACACTCTCTCCCACTCAGTTCTGAGTGGTATGTGCTGATTTAAAATGACCTACATCTGTTGCCACAACAGTGCTCAGGACAACCTCCAACTCACAAAGAAGCCCCTGTATTTCAACTGCTCATCCCCGCCCTACCCCAAAAGTGTCAAGTGGCCACTGGCTCCACCTCATTGTTATAATTTCTTGCATTGCTAGAATCACCATATGTGAACAAGAGAACACCATCAAGTCCACTCTAGTCCATAGTTCTTCCCCCAATCCTGAGGGGACTGGGATGGTGATGTCCACTCCAACTCCAAGTGGGAGAGGGCTTATATCCCATGGATATGGTGGGTGGGATGATCCTGCCTGCAGATGCAGGCCCTCTAAATTCCCTGGGATGGCCATTGCCAATCATTGTCTCCTCACCAGGTGACTTGGATGAGTCCATTGAGGTGTAGGGTAGGAGTTGCACCTCCACCTAGATTTCATGCACACCTGGCACATAGGTGGGCGGGAGGCTCCAGTCTCTGGAAGTATACCTAAAAAATCCAGCATCACATATAGGTTTGAATAGATGGACTGGTGAACCATGTGCAGGGAGGACTTATTTGAGTCTAATTCTGTCACTCTCAGGAGCCAAGATTCCAAAATAGAACCTACTGATAAGGCATCAGTCTCTGGGGCTATCCCACCTTATATAGGACCAGGGTGTCTCCGGAGCTCTCAGGAACCCCTCTGAGTGGGGTGATAGGCACTAAGATGTTCTATGAGCTCCTACTGAGGTGTGCATAAGATTTACTACTGGGATGACCTCCCGACTCACTTTGAAGTCTCTTAGCCACTTGTATTCATTTGTCTTTACCATTTCCACCTTTTATTCAAGATCTATTTCCAGTTGTGTTCCCAGTTGGAACTTGGTATTAATCCCTCGTTGCCAGGGAGGCTCATCCCTGGGAGTCATGTCCCACATTGGGGGGAAGGTAATGCAATCGTATGCTGAATTTGGCTTAGAGAGAGGCCACATTTGAGCAACAAGGAGGCTCTCAGGTGGCAACCCTTAGGCACCTTACAACTGCAGGCAAAGTCTCATTTACAAGAGCAAAGACTCACAAGGGTAGTTATCAATAAAAAAAAAAAAAAAACATCAGTGGGTCATCCTATTTTTACAGGCACGGTCCCTACACTCAGAGGACTATTATTGCTCCCTTGGAGACTGTGGCAGAGCTCTCCAGGCTAGGAATTCATATTCCCTCATTTATTGTGTGATTATCCACCCATCGTGACCATGCCCCATCCCCCGATCCTTTGAATGATTTTGTATATATTTCATGTATATTCCGATGAACAAATCCCTACGAAACCCCCTCCCAGACACCCCTACCAATAATTCCCTGCAGTACCCATTGTAACCCTTCTGTGATCCAAATCCTCCATGAACATTTAGTCCATAAAATAATCGAATACACTTACTAGGAAAAAGAAACAAGTGTGATAAGCTGACATGCAAGAGAGAAAAATAAGGAAACTCAGGGGAAAAAAAAAGGAGAAGGAAAAAAATAAACAAATACTCAAACAAACAACAAAACAAAATAAAATATTATTAGTGGATTGGGACATTCAAAAAATGGGAAAAAAGCAAAGAAATGCCTTTAAAAAAAATATATATATATATATTCATTTTTTTTTCCTTTCTCTTTTCACTTTTCCTATTCTTCCTTCCCTTTATCACTGTGTTATCGGATATCTGGTGTGCCATTACACCTTCCTCCTCTCAATCCCCATTGTCTCCCTAATTTTCATTTAATTTTCAAAGAAGTTTTAGGTCACAGCAATGTCACACACGGAGTGCCGGAGACTCCCAGATACCAAACCACCCTCCCTTCCCTACCCCATATTAACAACACCCCCCCATTTTTTTTGGTTGTTAGCATTGTTATAACTGTTATGCAGATAGCAAAATATAGCAACTAAACATTGTCAGTGATTTACAGTATAGTTTACAATTTAGATGATACAGTTTAATAATTTTGATATTTACCATGTCCTGTGTCCATTACTGTAAGGTAATGAAGAACCTTCCCTATGACTACCAAACAACCCATTAGATCTTGACTGTTCCCTTCTCCCCAGCCCCCCAGGTCCCATGATAACCCCTCTCCCAACCCATGGAATTTCAAGATTCACAGTTACATGCCCGGGGATTTGAACCTGCCCTTCCTAATCCACCCACCTCCCATTGCTGCACCAGCAAACCCAGGAACACCACCACTCATCTGCCCCATCCCCCAACATGCAACCACACTCTATACCTTTACCATAGATTATGTCCATATGGATGATGGCTCAAAGCCTGCTCTTCTCTTACTATCCTTTGTTAACCTATTTTTAGACAATGGTTCTCAGAGACTGCTCACTTTCCTCAGTTCAGATCAGTGAGGTCATATGCTGTTCATCCTTCAGTGCCTGGCTTGCTTCACTCAACATAAGGTCTTCAAGATTCATCCACGTTATTCCATGTGTTAGCACTTTGTTCCTTCTTACAGCTGAGTAATATTTCATTGTATGTATGTACCACATTTTGCTTATCCATTCGTCTGTTGATGGGCACCGGGGCTGATTCCAAATTTTGGCAATGGTGAACAATGCCGCTATGAACATTGGTGTGCATATATCTGTTTGTAGTTTTGTTTTCAGTTCTTCTGGGTATATACCCAGCAGTGAAATTGCTGGATCATTCAGAAGATCTATTGCTAGTTTTCCTAGGAACCGCCAAACTGTCCTCCACAGTGGCTAGACTATACCGCAGTCCCACCAGCAGTGGATGAGGGTTCCTATTCCTCCACATCCTCTCCAATATTTCATGTCTCCTGTTTTTTTAATAGCTGTCATTCTGATGGGTGTAAGATAGTATCTCATTGTAGTTTTGATTTGCATTTCCCTGATAGCAAGTGATGTTGAGCATTTTTTTCATGTGCTTTTTAGCCATTTGTATTTCTTCCTTGGAGAACTGTCTTTTCAGGTCACTTGCCCATTTTTTAAATGGGTTTTTTGTCCTTTTATTTTCGAGGTACAGGATTTCTTTAAATAGGCAGGATATTAGGCTCCTATCAGATATATGGTTGCCAAATAATTTTTCCCATTGGGTAGGCTGCCTTTTTATTTTCTTAATAACATCCTTAGAGGTGCAGAAGTTTTTAATTTTGAGGAGATCCCATTTATCAATTTTTTCTCTTGCTGCTTGTGCTTTGGCTGTGAAGTTCATGAAACCATTTCCTATTACAAGGTCCTGTAGATGCTTCCCTACATTATCTCCCAAGGTTTTTATGGTTTTGGCTCTTATATTTAGATCTTTGATCCATCTTGAGTTGATTTTTGTATAAGGTGTGAGATGGTATTCTTCTCTCATTCTTTTGGATATATTTATCCAGTTCTCCAAGCACCACTTGTTAAAGAGGCCATTCTCTCCCAACTGAGTGGGCTTGGTGGTCTTTGTGGCCTTGTCAAATAACAGATGGCTGTATATGCGTGGATCTAGATCAGAATTCTCAATATGGTTCCATTGGTCAGTATCTCTATCCTTGTGCCAATACCACGCAGTTTTGATCACTGTAGCTTTGTACTATGTTTTTGTAGTATGTTTCAGGTAATGTGATATCTCCAACTTCATTTTTCTTTTTCAATATATCTTTGGCAATTCAGTGCCTCTTGCCTCTCCAAATATATTTTTTGGTTAGTTTTTCCAGTTCCTTAAAAAATATAGTGTTGACTTTTATTGGGATTGCATTAAATCTGTAGATTCGTTTGGGTAGGATAGATATCTTGATGATATTTAGTCTTCATCCATGAACAGGGAAGATTTTTCCATTTATTTAAGTCTTCTTTGATTTCCTTTAACAATATTGTGTAGTTTTCTGTATATAAGTCCTTTTCATTTTTAGTTAAATTTATTCCTAGGTATTTCATTCTTTTGTTTACTATTGTAAATGGTATTTTTTTCCTGATTTCTTCCTCAGTTTACTGGTTATTGGTGTACAGAAATGCTACTGATTTTTGAGAGTTGAACTTATAGCCTGCAGCATTACTGAACTCCTTTATAATTTCTAGAAGCCTTGTTGTCGATTTCTCAGGGCTTTCTATGTATAAGATCATGTCATCTGCAAATAATGAAATTTTTACTTCTTCTTTTCCAATCTGGATGCCTTTTATGTCCTTTTCTTGTCTCAGTGCTCGTGCAAGTACTTCTAAGTCAATGTTAAATAGGAGTGGTGATAGTGGGCATCCTTGTCTTGTTCCCGATCTCAGAGGGAAGGCTTTTAGGATTTCACCATTGAAAATGATGTTAGCTTTGGGTTATTCATATATACCCTTTATCAATTTCAGAAAGTTTCCATCTATTCCTATCTTTTGTAGTGTTTTTATGAGGAAAGAGTGCTGTATTTTGTCGAATGCTTTTCTGCATCTATAGAGATGATCATGTGATTTTTTTCTTTCAGTTTGTTTATGTGGTGTATTACATTGATTGCTTTTCTTATATTGAACCATCCTTGCATACCTTGGATGAAACCCACTTGGTCATGGTGTATAATCCTTTTGATATGTTGTTGAATGTGATTAGTAAGTATTTTTTAAAGGATTTTAGCACCTAGGTTCATTAGAGAAATTGGTCTGTAATATTCCTTTCTTGTGGTATCTTTATTTGTTTTTGGTATTAGGGTTATGTTGGCATCATAGAATGAGTTAGTTAATATTCCTTCTTCTTCTATTTTTTTGGAAGAGCTTAAGTAGAATTGGTGTTAGCTCTTTCTGGAATGTTTGGTAGAATTCAGCTCTGAAGCCATCTGGTCCTGGACTCTTCTTAGTTGGGAGGTTTTTAATGACTGAGTCTATCTCTTTACTTGTAATTGGGCTTTTGAGTTCATCTATTTCTTCTTTCATCAATGTCGGTTGTTTTTGGGTTTCTAGAAACTTGTCCATTTCCTCTAAATTGTCATTCTTGTTGGCATATAATTTTTCAAAGTATCCTCTTATTATACTCTTCATTTCTGTTGGGTCAGTAGAGATATCACCTTGCTCATTCCTTATTTTATGTATTTGCATCTGTTCTCTCTTTTTCTTTGTTAGTCTGGCTAAGGGTTTGTCAATTTTGTTGATATTCTCGAAGAACCAGCTTTTGGTTTTGTTTATTGTTTCCAGTGCTTTCTTATTCTCTATTTCATTTAGTTCTGCTCTAATCTTGTTTATTTCCTGCTTTCTACTTGCTTTAGGTTTAGTTTGTTGTTGTTTTTCCAATTCCTCCAAGTATGCAGTTAGGTCTTCAAATTTAGCTCTTTCTTTTTTTTAAATATATGAATTTATGGCTATGAACTTCCCTCTCAGGACTGCTTTCACTGCATCCCATAGGTTTTGATATGTTGTGTTGTCTTTTTAATTAGTTTCAAGGTAGTTACTGATTTCTTTTGAGATTTCCTCTTAGACCCACTGTTTGTCTAAGAGTGTGTTGTTTAACTTCCATATCCTTGTGCCTAACCTGTTTTTCTGGCCCTTATTGATTTCCAACTTCATTCCGTTATGGTCAGAGTAATTACTTTGTATAATCTCAATATTTCTAAATTCATTGAGTGTTGCTTTGTGGCCTAGCATGTGGTCTATTTTGGAGTATGTATCATAAGCACTGGAGCATAATGTAAATCCTGCTGTATTTGGGTGTAGTGTTCTGTATATGTCTATTAAGTCCTAATCTTCTAATGTATTGTTGAGTGCACTAGTTTCTTTATTGATTCTCTGTCCAGATGTTCTGTCTAACGATGACAGTGGTGTATTGAAGTCCCCTGCTATAATTGTAGAGGAATTTATTTCTCCTCTTAGTTTTTCCAGAGTTTGCCCCAAGTATTTTGAGGCACCTCGATTAGGTGCGTAAATGTTGATGATTGTTCTCTCTTCTTGAGAGATTACTCCTTTTACTAATATGTAGTGTCCATTTTTGTCTCTTACAATAGTTTTGCATTTAAAGTCTATTTTGTCTGATATTAGAATAGCTACTCCTGCCCTTTTTTGGCTATTGTTAGCATGTAAAATGTTTTTCCAGCCATTCACTTTCAGCCTCCTTGAATCCTTGGGTAGAAGGTGGGTTTCTTGTAGACAGCATATAGATGGATCATATTTTCTTATCCATTCTGCCAATCTGTGTCTTTTGATTGGTGAATTTAATCCATTAACATTCAGTGTTATTACTCGTAACGAATTTCTTATTTCAGCCATTTTTCTTTTGGTTAATATATGTCATATGTTGTTTTGTTTCTCTTTTTGACTTTTCAGTTGTTTTTAAACTCTCCCCCAACTCTCTCTCCTTTGTTTTTTCCTTTCAACTTGTAGAGATTCCTTTAGTATTTCTTGAAGTGCTGGTTTCTTCTTGACATACTCTCTTAATTGCTGTTTATCTGTGAATATTTTGAACTCTCCATCATTTTTGAATGTGAATTTTGCTGGATAGAGAATTCGTGCCGGGAAGTTTTTTTCTTTTAGTGTTTTGACTATGTCATACCACTGTCTTCTTGCCTCCATCGTTTCAGCTGAGAAATCAGCACTTAATCTTATTGTGCTTCCATTGTATGTGATGGTTCTCTTTTCTCTTGCTGCCTTGAGTATTTTTTCTTTGTCTTGAGCATTGGACAATTTGACAAGTATATGTCTTGGAGTTGGCCTGTTGGGATTTATACTATTTGGGGTCTGCTGTGCTTCCTGGATCTGCACATCCATCTCTCTCAATAGAGTTGGGAAGTTTTCATCCATAACTTCCTTCAACACTCCTTCTGTTCCCTTTCCCTTCTCTTCTCCTTCTGGGTTGCCCATAATGCGTATGTTTGTGTGTCTTGCATTATCGATTAATTACCTGAGACCATACTGGATTTTTTCTATCTTTTTGTCTATCTTTTCTACAATCTCTTTGATTTCAACTGTATTGTCTTCCATATCACTAATTCTTACCTCTGCCTTTTCAAATCTGCTGCCATGTGAGTCCAGTGTCTTTTTCATTTCTTGACTTGTGCCTTTGTTTGCCATCATATCCATTACCTTTTTAGGTGTTTTAGCTATTTCTTCAGTATGTTCTCCCAGTGTCTTCTTTATATCCTTAATCTCTTCCTTCAGTTCTTTAAATTGGTCCATGATATTTGTTTGGATAGCTTTGATTAGTTGTTCGATGTACTGCATTGCTTCCTGGTTTTTATTTTGTGCACTGGACTGGTCCATGTTTTCCAGTTTCTCAGAGTCATTTGTATTTTTCTGTTGCCCTCTGGTCATCATATTATCTTGATGGATTTGTTCAGTTGATTAGCTTTTCTCTATGCTCTAGAATTTTATTTAGCTGTTGGTTCTGCGTGTGAGTTAAGTTTTCTCTTTGGCAGTTTTTCTTCTTACTTTATTTCCTTGCTTCTTTCTATTTTCCCTTGAAGGCAAAATGTTAGTGCTAGAGGAATCAAAAGATGCAAGGAAGGCAGAAGGGTAATAGAAATATTGATAAAAGTTAGAAGAGGGGCAAAATGTGGCTAAATGAGATGAATATTTAACTTGTGTAGGCAGTGTAGAGTACTAGAAAAAATATGGAGTTCCTACAATGGACTGGGAAAACAAATGGAGGAGTATATATATAGTGATTTAGAAGGCTAGAATTATGAGGAGGGAGAGAAATAGTAAAGAAAGGTCTGAAAGGATAAAGTTAATACTAATAAAAAAAAGAAAAAAGAAGAAGAAAAAACAAAATAGATGGCATAGAAATTGACACCCTTAAGTTGTGGGCCTATGAAAAAATGTTGTCTCTAAGAGCCACAACAGAAAACAGAAGGTAGAAAGCTGCAGGAAGGATAAGCGATAGTTTGTAATACAGAATCAATATATACAGCGAGTGGGAAATTACTGAATAAGAAGCCCAGCAAAGAAGCAACAAGCTTGCAGCACCTTTTAAAAAAAAAAATAGAAGGAAAAAGAAGGGGGGAGGAAAAAGGAAATAATAACAATAGACCAGAAAGTAACAGAGAGAAACCAAAGATCCACACAGGCAAGCAGTCAAACAGAGCTAAGGGGGTCAATGATTCCCCTAGGGTCCACATGGATCCTTCCTGCCTACTTGTGTTTATCAATGAATTTCCTCACTGGGTTCTATATGCAGGTTCTTTAGCAGCTTTTAGCTATTAAACTAAATTAAAAAAGAATTTATTTTTCATTTGTTGAGGTGACCTCACTTTTTTTTTTAATTTTTATTTTTTTAGCCAAATGCAAGACCCCAAATAATTCCTCCTCTAGACCAACCCCCTTATGGAAGGGACTCTAGCTGAGCTTGTGGAAATTAATCAAGCACTTCCCACTTTCCAGACTCCCCAGGTTAGCTGAACCTCTGATGTTAGTCACTGAGGAGTGCTAAAGACGGCGGATTCCGCCCCTCTGGCGCCAAACTGGAGCGTCACTGGGCTGCTCAGTAAATCAGATTGAGTGCAGATTCGCGTCTGCTCTCAGCCTAATGCTGCTTCAGGTCGGCTTATCTGCTCCCCAAAGCTATGGGGTGGTGCAGGCAGCCAGATCAATGTCTAAAAATATAAAATACCCTTCCCTGTCTTCCAACAGAACCCTCCCTTTTTTGGGATGTGTCCCTTCCTCCTGGCTTCGCAGCGGCCTGGGTCTTATCCCTGGGTGGCTAGGGAAATCATCTGCGTTTCCCGACCAAAATCCACCCTCCAGTTCACCGGGTGCTGATTAGCTCATTTGCTCTGTTCACACAAGGTCCAAGGGGCGCCAGGCAGCCAGATCCCCAGAAAATAAAACTTTTTCACCCCGCCCGCGGCTCCAAATGGCCGTTTTATTTAATTTTATTTTATTTTCCCTAACCGTGGGGCTCAGCCGCCTGTGCCAACCTCCACCGGCAGCCTCAAAACTCACGAATCTCCACCGTTTGGTCCACGCTGCCGATCCACGCCGATAGATGTCCCAAGCTTCTCACTCCACGCATGCACAGCACAGACCCCTGGGCAGAACCCCGCCCACAATCCGCCTTGTTCTGGGAGCTTGCAGTGTGCGCCCTCCTACACTAATGCCATCTTGGCCCTGCCCCCCCTTATATAACCTTTCAACAGCACCCCACATCATTGAGGAACATTTGTTACAGGTTGAGATAATACCAGACTATTACCACTAACTATGGTCCACAGTATACATTAGGCATATTTTTGCCATAAACCCCTTATTAACACAGTACATCTTTGGCATTCATCCAAGAATATTATAGTATTTTTGCTCAGCAGCACATATACTAAGAAAGAATCATTTTTCAATAAATGGTGCTGGGAGTGTGCTTAGCTATATGCAAAAGAATAGCAGTGGAGCACTTCCTCACACCATATCCAAAATTCAACTTAAAATGCATCAAACTTCTAATTATAATAAATTATAAAAGTCCTTGAAGGAAACCTAGGGAAACAACTTCAGGACTTAGTGTTAGGCAATTGTTATTTAGATTTACACCAGAAGCATGAGTGATAGGAGATTAAAATCCTTTGGGCTTCCCACTTCTGCAAGAGAGAATGAGCCATGATGAGATGGCATCTGGAGGAAAGTGTCCATGTGCCCTTGGAAAGGAGCTCAGCTGAGCAGCTACAGGTGGCAGGTGTCCTTAGCCGCACATACCAGGCCTTGCTCAGTTATTCTGTGGGAAGCTTCTGAACTCAGACGGAAGGATGTCAGGGAGGTTTAGTGCAGGTTTTTGGAGCAGGATATAAACCAGTTCCAGTAGTTACTTTTGAATCATTCCCTGTGGATGTTTTTGGGCTTGGTTTACCACTTATGATGTAACACCTTACTTTTGCTGCCAAAGCCACTAGCTGATTTTAATCACTTTATTCAAATGCAGGCATTCTTAAGGATAGAATTTCAAGTGAGGCTGGAGCATTGGTTATAACCCCAAGCTCCTCTCCACTCAAAGGTCTCTTTCAAATACCCCAGGCCTAGGTAGCAAGTTAAAAACCACAGGGCCTCTGCAAAACTCACCTGTCTGGGGCAAATCTCATCCCTTACTTTTCCTAGTCCAGGAAAAAAAATGCTAAACTATTTGAAAATCACTCATATGGAGGCAGACATTTTACTTTTACCCAGGTCAAAGTTCTGGAACTCTATGGACATCTTTGTCAAAAGGC
Organism: Tolypeutes matacus; assembly: GCA_026826555.1. NCBI lineage: Eukaryota > Metazoa > Chordata > Mammalia > Cingulata > Chlamyphoridae > Tolypeutes > Tolypeutes matacus. The sequence goes on from JAKSZT010054331.1 coordinate 2,458,905, forward strand.
AACATAAAAATGGGAGAAAATATTTGAAAATAGTGTATCCTAGGAGCCTAACATTGGAATATATTAAGAGATGATATAACTCATCAACAAAAATACAAATAATCCAATTTTTAAAAAATGGACAAATTATGTGAATGAACATTTCTCCAAAGTAGATATGCAAATGGACAATCAGCACATGAAAAGATGATCAAAATCATTACTATTCATACATGTAAATCAAAACCACAATGAGATACAAAGTTACATCAAGTAGAATGGCTCCTATTAAAAAAAGAAGAAATTGAGGTACTTTAATATAGGGAAAAGGGATGCCGAGTCATGGATTGGATCTGGCAGAGAACATGACTGTGAAACCCGTCCAGGAAACCCTTTGCTATTAAGAAAGATGGAAAAACCCTGATGAGATCCTAACAATGAGGTCCCATTTGGAATTCTTTCTGGAGTCAAAGGGAAGCCCTGGATACAAAAACATTAGCCCCCTGAAAGCTAACTGTTGGGGTAACCAAACAGAACAGGAATCAGTTGGAACACCTCCCCAGTATTTGGAAAATGGAGGAGGAAAGGTCTTAAAAGACCTATCCCAGGGCCCCACATTAGCATCTTACCTTGTAGCACATCCACAAACTATGTTTTGGGCTGTGTATTTATTTCGTTCTAGTTTTCTCATTTCTTAAATACTTTACTTCCTTGCCTACCCTATGGAATGTCCTTAAATTCTTTTATATGACATAACCAAGAACCTAGAAGCCCAGAACCCAGAGCATTGTGCTATCATTATGAAGTATGGGAGATGACATGGAGAAAAAGGATCTCTAGGCAATTCTTGTTGGGAAAGTAAAATTGAGTGACCACTGTGCAAAACAATTTGGCATTTCCTCAGAAAGTTAAGTTTAGAATTACCATATGACCCAGAAATCTCACTTTGAGGTAAATATCCCAAAGAATTAGAATCAGGGATCCAAACAGCTCTTTGCACACTAATATTCATAGAAGCATTATTCATAATTGGCAAAAGATGTAAGAAAAACAAGTGCCCAGCAACCAACGAATAGATAAACTTAATACACTTAATGAAATATAAAAGAATGAAGGACTGATACATGCTGCAACACGGATGAACATTGAAGACATGTTTAGTGAAAAAAGCCAGAAACAAAAGTACAAATATCTTATGAACTCACAGTTATGAAATAATAAGAATGTGCAAACTCATAAAGTTATAAAATAGAATATAAGTTAAGAGCGGACAGGTAGGGAACAGGGGGTTAATGCTCATTTGGCAGAGAGTTTCTCTTTAGGGTGATGGAAAATTTTTATATTGGAGGGTGGTGATCTAACACATCATTCTGAATATAATTTAACCACTGAAATATACATGTGAAAGGTTTTAAAAAGGGAAATTTTAGTATATGTAAATGTTACCAGAATTAAAAAAAAAAAAAAAAGAACTCTATGATACAAAGAATGAACAATAAGGAAAATTATGGACTATAGATCATAGTATAATTTTAGTAATATTGTTTCATCAGTTGTAACAAAGGGACCACATTAATAAAGAATATTAATAATAGGGAAAACTATTTTGGTTGGGGGTATAAATAAGAACAGTATTTTCTGCATGGTTTTCTTACAAACTTACAACTGATTAATAATACAATGAATATAAAGAAAAGAACTATAAAAATTATTTCCTAATGATAAAATTTAAATTTCAAGTGAAAATTAGAAATTAAGAAAAACTTCTCTCTTCCAGATAAATTTACAGCTTCCCAATTCTTAAAACTCCTGACTGTCAGGTTTGTTGGTTATATTAATAAATATGTCTTATAATGGTAAAATTATATATGTCATATTTGTAAGATCTGTGAACCAATATTTTCAAGATGAACAGTATTTGCTATTACAAAATCATGAATTTGAACCTTACCAAATAACTAAATAAATAATGGATTGATATCAAAGAAATAAGAAAAATTTATTAACAATATTTCAGATACCAAATTGGAACTATTCTTTGAGAAATCACAACTTGTTGAGTTTTGGGGTAGAATATTTGTATTGAAGAAGTATATGAACAATTATATAAATTAATAATCAAATATCCCTAAAATTGTCTACCCATATAAAAGTTTAAGGTCATATTTTCTTCATACTTATCAACTGAAAAAACATATTGCAATATAATAAATGAACTAGATATGGGAATTAAGCTATCTTCCAGTAAGTCATGATTTTCATAATTATCTTCCAGTAAGATTATCTTCCAGTTAGCCATGTAAATATATAATCCAGTAAGACTATCTTACAGTAAACCATGATTATCTTCCTTTAAGCCAGAGATTTTCAAAAGCATAAAATAATGTCTCTCCTCAATAATTTCATTTGGCTTTGGGGAATAACATATTTTAAAAGTATATTTTTGCATTAAAATATATGTTTTATTACTTTTAATAATTTAAATAATTATTTATAATTATATCAATTATAATTCCTAATATGGTAATTTTCAATAGATATAGAGAATTATAAATTAATTAGAGTTTTCAGTAATTAGACCCTAATTTTTTCCTGAAACCAAAAAGCATGAGATGAGTTGATTTGTGTAAATTGCACTAAATTTTGTTTTGCACTATATCGAGTTGTATAAGACAGTGCACTTTGTATGTATTTTGCCTAACATTACCATCTTTTGCATGCAAAATTTGCATGAAAATTTTATAGTATGATATTATTAGGTGTCTGGTCATCATTTCCCTCTTACTCATCTTCAGATGCAAACTTGCCTGTTTCATCTACGTGTTTTGCTTCATGCTTATGAATTATCTTGCCATATCAGTAATCTTTATAGACTCTCTAATGCTGAAGAAATCATCATAGTTTTGCTCTTTTGTCCAAAATAAACATACCATGTTTGGAGTGATTACAAATGTAGGTAAAAATCTGCTAGTGTTCTGTGAAACCCTGAGGGTCCCCATTTGTGTTGAAGTGATAAAAGTCCAATACTAAGTCCAGGGATATTCTGCTATCAAAAATTTAACATCTATTCTCTCCTGACCCAATGCTTGGTGTCAAATTATACAACTATGTTGATAACCTGTAGGCATATGTTGAGATTTCTATTTTTAAGTATTTATTTCCAAGTCTTTCCTTGGAGCTTCTTAACCTCTCACACATACTGATACACTCTTGATTGTCAACTATTAATAGGAATTTTCAGAAACTGACAAATTGACTAGAATCCACAGAATGGCCTTTTTTTTTTTTAAGAGTAAACTAATATCTTAATGATAACTTTCATTTTGTCTCATACTTTTTATATAAATCTCTTCATTATACTTTTAACATATATATTTTAATAGAAAAGTTGTTGAGCTTAAAAAACAATCATACATAATGTGCAGAATTCTCATACATCACCCTCTGCCAATACCTTGCATTGTTGTAGAACTTTTGTTATAGATTATGAAAGAACACCATCAAAATTATACTAGTTATGGTCCATAGCTTATATTTGGAATATTTTTCCATATACCCCTCTATTATTAAAACCATGTATTAGTATTGTATATTTGTAATAGTTCCTGAGAGAACATTCTCATATTTGTACTGTTAACCATAGTCCATTATTCACCACATGGTTCACAGTGTTATATGGTCCCATGCCTTGTACAATCCATCCAAAGTGTATACTATGTGGCTCTAACTTTCATAACAAAGTTGTGCAATCATCCCTTTAGTAAATATTTGAATGTTTTCCTTAGTCCAATAGAAAAATCCCCATACCCACCTATTCTTTACACTTAGTATGGATATATTACCTCCTGTGACATTGATGCAAAAATATTAAAATATTGTAGTTAACTGTTGTCCATAAAATATATTCATTGTATTTTTCCCATGCATCACCATATTCTTACCATCTTGTAATTGTGATGTCCATTAGTTCTATTTCATAGAAGAATATTCTTGTATTTTCACTATTAACCACAATCCTTATCCACTGCTTGGTTTAACTATGTTATTCAGTTCCTAAATTATCCTCTATTATTCTTTCCATTGACATTTATGCCTTCGACTAACCCTTTCAGCCACAGTCACATTTATAAACCAGCTGTGCTGGATACATTCACTATAAAGTGTTTTCATCAACTCTACCCTTTTCCACACCTTCACAGTCAAGCTAATTAAAAATTATACATACATTAAGCAACACTATCCCTTGTCAGTCCTCATCCTATCTTCTAGTTTTAAATCCTTGTATTTATTATTCATTTTTAGCTCATATTAGTGAGACCATACAATATTTTTCCTTTTGTGTCTGGCTTACTTCACTCAGTTTAATGCCCTCAAGTTTCATCCATGTTGTCATATGTGTCCCAATTTCATTTATTCTTAAAGCAGCATAGTATTACTTCGTATGTATATACCACATTTTGTTTATCCTTTCATTACTTGATGTACATTTGGGCAGTTTCCTTTTCAGAGTACTTCGATTAGAGTCCCTTGTTTTGCCAAACATAATTTACTTGTTTTAAAATTTACTTTATTTTAAAATTAATTATAAAATATATTTCATTTTTCTTTAAGGAGCTACTGAGCTTTTTTGCCTGTTCTTGTTGTTGATAATTATAAACAGTGTATGATTTCCCTTCTTTCCTTAATGTTAGTCCATATACTTAGAAATAATTCTACTGTTTCTACACAAGTGTATGGATATATTATAATGTAAATAAATTATTTTTGTGATGTGATATAGAATTTAAAATGCAATGATTCACCAGTGAACTATTAAACTTCTTTGAATACACATCATTTGCTAACTTTAACAACAACAAAAAAAATCCATGCTTATTTTACTCATAACATGCATATTAGGAATTAATCAAGCTCAAATGTATAGCCAAGGGATCTTACCAATCAGGAGTTGAGGGAAAACTGGCTTCTCTCAAGGGTAAAATATTTCTTCTTCCAGGTGTCCTGACAGGAATGACCGACAGATGAGCTTCATAAGGAGTAACCATGTGTTGAAATAATCCAAAAGGAGAATCCTTCATACCATTAAGACTAAATGTAAATCTCCTTGAGAAGGGGATCTGTGACATTTGCTCACTGAAAAAAATAGAATCATGGATCTTGTAAAATTTCTATCACTGTACAAAAGAATTATTCATGAAAGAGAATATAAATGGGATTCATCATTTACCAGGTATATTTCTATGTTTAAGTTCATATTTTTATTTAAAATGTCTGAAGAAAAAATTATCTAAATAGCTGTGATAGTTCTCATGATGATTAGTATACTTTATTTCTGTTACAAAATATAAGTTAATACTCATAGACTATCAAAAATATGGAAAATGTAATATTAACAAAATTACCAAGAAAGTGAACTAGCTTAGGGTACTAAGAATAAAAGATTACTTGAACTAGATTGTAAAGGATAGCTAATATATCAATCCACAAAAGGTATAATAATTTCACTAAAGATACCCAGTGAAGTTTATTTGATAAATACTTTAAATATTTATTTGCTGGATATTAGAAACTAAAGATGACTCATGTTATTTTTAAAATTATGTTGCATGTTTTTAACAATTCATGAGAAGGCAATTCATAAGGATTAATTCTACCACTAAATTTGTTTTATCACACATTTTAAAATTATGAAGTAAATAATTTCTAAATATCCCCAAGGTAATAAAAAGCAGAGAAAATAATCGCTGAAATTTTTTTCTCTCTTTTCCTCTTATACCCAAGGCTATGCATATATCTACCTTGATGCAGTCTGATATAGAATATGAATGGTAAATTTATCCTAGGGAAAGAGAATTTATACGGACCAAGGAAAAAATTAAATCTGAGCAATGTAGGAGAGGAATGAGATTTCTAAGGAACAATCACATGTGATTTCGTAAAGGAAATTTTTAAAAAATCCTCTGCAAGTCTAGATATGTTCAATAAGCTGCCCTTAATTCAATATAATCATTTTTATCCTTGACTTTTGTATTTGATATTTAATAAAATTATCAGTTTAAAGAACTTATCATCTTGATAAAATTGTAGGTAGAATAGACAAACATAAATGAGAGTTTTATAGAAAAAAATTTGAATGAAATATTTTTCAAAAATACTAAAAATTCATACATGTTTATTCACTGAACATAAATAAAATTTAATATTGATTATTATCACATTAGCAAAAATCTATATTTTTAATTGCAAATTGAATATGTAAATAGAATACTGATAAAATATTAATTTAAACATTGTTATACTTATTAATCATTTATTCTAACTTTACCACATATAAAAGTTGAATTTGTCTGAAATGATACTACTGAAGATAATTAGTTTTAGAGTTGAAAGTGTAATTAAGTCTGAAATGATTTGGAATTCTTCAAGATAAGCAGAAGTAAAATAGTTGTGGATATAGTAGCTTTTTTGAAAAGAAGAATTCAATAAAATCTAGAAGGGAGGTAGGCAAGTAATCTAGACAGGAATTTATCCTTCAAATATTGAAATTCATGTCTAATTTCAGGAAAGGCTCTTCAAAGAGGTATAATATCAGGTGGGATGTTTTTCTTAGACAGGATATGTAAGTGAGAATGTAAACTAGAGAGAGAGCAAAGGAAATCTGGTATAAATTGCAAAAGAAAAATGGAATATATTATCTGAATCAAATAAAATATTTTTTGGATTATGAGGCAAAGGAGGAAAGAAAGGGCTCAAGTGGATGTCTTGTAATATAACTGAAATGAAATACTGATGACAACTAATCTACCTGTTTCCTTTGGCTTAATCATCCAAAGAATCATTGATTAACTTTTAATTATTAATTTACCTTGTTACAGGAACATTTTCAAAGTTATCTGGCCAATCAAAGGGATATATCAGCAACCATCCTAGTCAGCTGGCATATAAACAACATCATTAATAACTGTAGAATTTAGAAACAAATGTTTTGCCAGTCAGGAACTGGGTCCGTGAAAACGGTGCCGCAGATGAGAAAGAAACAATAAGACAAAGAGAAGAAATAACTGGGATCAGGGAACTCTGTCCAAAATGAAGAGAAAAGCCCAGCCAAACCATAGAGCGTGGCTTTTATTTGGTTTTTACCAATCAAAATACATCTCGCATATCTAAAGGCAATAGATAAGTGACAGTTTACATTTTACTAAAACCAGCAAGTCTTTAAGGGTTTACATTCCTGCATGTAGCAGATGTTGTAAATCTTATCTAACATACAAAATACACAATAGAAGCTCAGGATGTTTCCCCACCCAGCTACTATAAGATCCTATCTCATTATCTTGAGACTAGGCTCTTATCTCCTCCATTCCAGGGTGTCTCCTACATTCCAAAGTGATCAGTAGTCATGGCCTTTGATTGAAAGTCCATCACAAATGGGATCATATAGAGGCTTTCTTAGCCTATCTGGAATGGCCATTCACTAAAGAAGAAAATGAGAAAATCATCACTAGTGTCCAGGAAGTGTTTTAAAGATATTTTACTGAAATTGTATGAATTTGACTCAGAAACTGAAATACTTATGGGTTTTTATTTTATTTTAAAACATATAATAAACTTAGATTCTCTGATCGTATGAATGTTAAACTTTTTATATTGGAATAATTAGGAAAAAAATAAAAACAGAAATATGGCATTCATCAATTTTAAATAATGTCTTTTTTCTATTTCCTTTAAACTGAATTCCTGATGAAAAAACATATATTGTTACCAATGGTGACATTTTATTCCTGACTAATATGGATTGTCTCCATTTAATTTTTAGCATATTTCATCATATTATACTTTGACTACAGGGAGACTGTGACATATTAGAAAACATGGACAACCTCACCATCTTCACAGAATTCCTCCTCATGGATATCTCAACCTCCCAGGAACTCCAAGTCATGCAAGGACTGATGTTCTTAGTGATTTATCTTTGAGCCCTGACTGGGAATCTTTGAACTATTATGGCCATTGTAATTAATCTACTGCTACACTCTCCAGTGTATTTCATTATTGGCAATTTGTCATTCATAGATCTTTGCTTTATTTCAGTTATACTTCTCAAAATGACTGTTAATTCTCTGACAGGCAATAAGACAATTTCTCTCCCAGCATGTGCCTTTCAGATTTTCCTGTTTATACTCTCTGGAGCAACAGAGCTGAATTTCCTTGTGGTGATGTCCTATGATTGCTATGTTGCCATTTGCCACCCTCTGCACTATGGGCTCACTATCACCCCATGTGTGTGCACACAGGCAGCTGGTGGCTCATGATCAAATGGGTTGGTATATTCCGCTAAACACATGTATCATGCTCAGACTTCCCTTCACAGAGACTAATGTGATTCAACAATATTTCTGTGATGTGTCTCAAATTTTGAGGATTGCATCTTCAGATCTTTGATTTTCTGAGTCTATAGCCTTACCTATAAGTGCTTGTATTGTCTTACTATATTCTGTTATTTGTTTTAAGTCCTATATTGATATTTTTTCCAATGGTGCTTAAGATGCACTCTGTGGAAGCATGTAACAAGGCCTTATCCACCTGTACCCAACAGTTGGCCATTCTCATTTTGTTTTTTAATTCATTGTTGATTGCTTTCTTTGGTTCCACTGAAAAAGAAGCATTTCTAAGTAATCTTCTCATGGCCATGTTCTATTTCATGGAGCTCTCACTTATAAACCCCATCATCTATAGCCTGCAGAACACAGATATTAATAATGCACTTGGCAGAATGTTCCACAGATCCTTTGAGCACCCAAGAAAAGTATTTTAATAACAATTTCTGAATAAAGAGATTGAAATTTCATTCATATTTGATATATTTTCTTAAATGGAATCTATTGTCAAATATCAAGTTTTGTTTAGCATAATTCCTTTTGCTGTATTGCATATGTGATAATGAGTAATAAATTTATGTGTCTTAGTTATTAAAATTCATAATAATGTGTAAATCATACATTTTCCTGGAAACCATTTTATACTTTGTTAAATGTTTTGTATAATGTGTCAGATGATATGTAGCTAACAGCAAATGATGATGTCACATGGAAAAGATCATGGATGTATACCTTAACTGATGCCTATATATTTGAGATAATTTCAAGGTACTGGATACTGCTACCTTGTAAAAGAACACTGAGTGTTTTGAATTAGAATACTCAATACAAATTGCATTTTTGTTTTTACCTTTATAAAAATTTCTCTAACAAGCTTTAAATTGTTTAGAATTGGGAAAAACTGCAGGATAAGGACATAATAATATTAGAAAATTGGATACATGCAGAAGCTGCTTTCCTTATTGAAAAGTGGATCTAAATACCTTTCTCTAAAAACAGAACATGCTATGGATGCTTTGGATGTCTCCATGTGAATTGGCTGTTAAAGTGCATGCCATGCTCAATTCATGCAATCTTTGCACTGTGAAGTACAAATAATACCTAAGGGAAGTTTATGATGGGGTATTCTTACCATGGCCAACTGGCTTTATTTCTGACCCACAATTACCCCCTGTGCTCAGGACCAAGTGTTTTCACTTGGCAGGATAAAACACCATCTCCTACTAGATATGTGCACTGCCAATACATCCTTTCCCATATTGCCCCAAGCATTTTAAAATAAACTCTCGAGCCAATCTGATTCTGGTGTGCATGTTTTCTGACATCAAGCACACACTCTGGTCATATATCTGTCCCTGGCAGGGAGGGAACCAGTTTCCAACCTTAGAACACAGAAACACTGAGAGGTGTGTTGTGCTTAAAATATGTGCCTCCAGTGACTAGGAGTGAGACCTGCTGCCTTTGGGGAAGTTACTCCCAACTGTGAAGCTGAATTTCTGTGTCTTTTCTCTGTGAGTAAAATGTTGCTTCATCCAGTGATGTGTGAAATATGTTTCACCTGGGCACGCTTGCAAGTATTTTTGATTAGCTTGGCATCTCTTTAGGTGTCTCTCTTTCTGATCAACAAATAGGTTTAGTTGACTGGACTGCCAAAAATGTACAACATGCCTTGGTGGGTGCTTAAGTGATTGTCAGTTCAGTCACCCCAGTGAAGTGCCAGTTCCATCAGGGGGGGATTGGCTCACCAGGAGTTGGCCTCACACTGGTCATGTGAGGTGAAGTGGGATGTAAGCAGTGCATCAGTTAACAGGGATGAATTAATGCACCAGGTAAGGGGAGAAATGATGGAGGCAGATTATAGGAAGTGTAAAGAAACCATATCCTAGGTCCTGGCCTCCTTCATCTTCCCCTGCAATTTTCCAATGCTCAAAGTCTTTCTGTTGTTGCAAATGACATCAAAGGAGAGGCTAGTGAGCTCCACTTAGTCTGGGTTGTTTGTAAATTCCAGGTTGGGCCTGTTTGCAATCACATCTAACTATTAATAGCATTGCTAAAACTCAAAGTGTTGTATTTTTTTGTTTTGTTTTTTTTTTAGAGAGGAAAATATAGAAATTAAAAATATATATTGACAGAAGCCAGGAGAGGACCATGTGGTTATGGTTAGTGTATCTTTTATATGAGTAGTTATTGCCGAGTAACTTTTATAGGGCTGAGAATTGCAGTTTGGGAAAGTTAGTTATTGAAATTCGGCAAAACACATTTTGCCCCTATTTTACCAGATAACCAACAGGTTAGAGATATGAAAAAACTCAAGACATTTTTGTTTGGGTTGCTGAGAACATGAGAGTGTTTTTCCCAACTATGGAAGATGTATCAAAAAGTAAAACCCAGTGGAAAACTGTGAGTCTATAAATACCCTGAAGTAATGGTGATTGACATTTGGTTATAGTACTCTTCCTCATGACAGGATGTGGATGCATTCATGAAAGAAGGCCTATCCCACATGAAAAACTGTCTTTCCTTTTTGCTGCTTTCAAGGATGATGATGGGGAAAGAAATGAGAAAGAGTCACCTTAATATCCCACTTTGAGGTAGAAATAATGGGAAGTCACTACCATCTTCACTGAGAGAGGCAACAGAGATGAGACACCATACCTAAGCAATTGGAGGTTGCCCCACATGGAATGCCATAAAGTGAACACAAGTATATCTACATGCATCCAGGCTAGTAGATTCCATTGAGACACTGGTCATCCATCCTAATGATGGCTCCCTACTGACTGAGAGTAAATGAGGCTATTCTGCCCAATGGATGGGGGCTGTGCATCACACTCCAACCACAACTTCCATCTACATATTTACAAAATCATGGACCATGTGAATATTCTCACTGTCTTGATTTTGTGATAATCAGGGTAAGCTAAACATTTGCTATATTAGAAACCATGCATGTGTCCCCAGACCTAGTTTTTCTTCCTAGGTCTGGTTTTTGGAATGCTGGTGATAAACTAAGCCTGATTTATTATATGACCATCCTGTATAGGAAAATACTGTAACTTTGGGTATCTTTGGTCAACCTTAAGAGAGATAACAGGCGCACAGATATGGCTCAGGTGGTTGGGCATCCATCTCCCATATGAGGGACCTGGGTTCAATCCCTGGGACCTCCCAGTAAAAATAAGAAAAAGAAAAATATAGAAGGCACGTGGGTCACCAGGCCCTGTGCGCGGGTGCACCATCATGCCCCACAATCAGGTAAGCCATCAGGCTCCATGAGCATGTGAGCCGCCAGGCCCTGCGAGCCATGCAGCAAGATGATGATGTAACAGGAGAGTGATACAAGGGAGAGCCAAGATGAGATGCATCGAAAAACCAGGAACTAAGGTGGTGCAGGTGGTAGGATGCCTCTCTCCCATATCGGAGGTTCCCGACGATCGAATCCCAGTGAAGACAGGAGGAGAATGATGAGAAAAGAGGGCAGGAAACAGACACAGAGTCACCCAGCGAATTGACGCAGAAACAGCAAAAATGGTGGAGAAGTGGTAAAAATGGATAAAAGTAAATAAATAAATAAATCATTTTAAAAAATGTATAGGGGAGGAAGATATGGACTAGTTAGTAGTAATACTTTGATGATGCTCTTTCATGATTTTTTAACAAATGTTTCACAACAATGCAGGGTGCTTGTGGGTGGGGTGATGTGTGGGAGTCCTGTATGATGTTATACATGTTTGTTTTATAAGTTCACGATGTTTACTGAACACTTATAGTTTATGTATGTTCATGTATGAATGATATACTTCAATAAATTGTTTAAAAAAAACAAAAAAAACAAAAAAAAATCATGGACCATTAAAATGGGTTAGCCATATAGACCCATGACTGATAAAATATGATTAGACTATTAGAAGCTCCCACATATGAGGCCAGGGAATATGGAAACAGCTTATGAGTTGGGAATGAGATCTATTCTTCAAACATGTTGATGTTCATAGCAAAGGGACAATTAAGGAAGAACAAAAATAAAATTTCTGAGCTGACAACTCATTCACCTAAAAGATTGCCATATTTTCCTGCTAGGACACCACCACATGGAACATGGGAGCCCACCTCAGAGGCAAGGATCAGTCAAATCACAAAGACTCACCCTAGTGGAAGTAAAAACCAAAGAGGCAACACAATTCTGTGAGTTCTCTAAATGAACCCAGTGCACAAAAGGTTGTGAGCTGGGACAATGCAGCTGGGTTTATGCTCCAAGTGTGTGGCAGCTCAACCACATAAAACCTATGCCCCTAGATATGGATTGCACTAATATCTCCATGTTGTATACAGATATTCCACATACAGTACAAGTCCTAAGCGCTACTTGGATACTGGCAGCAGGGTTGTAGTCTTAGAGAAAGACCTGTGCCTTTTATTCAGATACCAAATGAAATTTCAATCAAATCAAGCTACTTCATGTACAATGCAAGCCACCCAAAAATGGGAACATAGCTTTTTATGCTTCTTCTCATCCCCAAAACTAATGGAACAATGAAGCTTTAAAACAGAATTCTCAACCATAACTAAATCAAGGCCTTCAAAAGACAAATTACCAATTGGTACTCTCATTTAACTGAATATATTTAGACGTTCAACATGGCACTGTACCAAAAGGAAATACTGAGCTTAGATGGTAGGTTGTACCAGGCAATCTCCTGATTAGGCTAGCTGAGGAGATAATGGGACTACCATACATTCTTTCCCCAATTGCCTGGAGCATACGTAAATATTTACTGGAGACAGATCTGTTGTGCCTGTTTTATAACAACCAGCTCACACCCTGGTCATGTGGATGGGAACCAGGATTGTCCACCAGGAAACACAAACACTGGACAAGGCTGCTGCATTTAAAGTACCTCTCTGCATTGGCCATGGATTTAGACACACTAGTTATGGGGAAGCATGACTCTAGTGAAGCTGAAATTCTATGTCTCTTCTACATGTGAGTAAAACATTGCTCTATCTATTGAGATGTCAATCTTTCTTCTATTGGTGACCCTGCATTTTTTTGGAGTGGCTTGACTACTTGTAGAATGTCTCTTCTTCTGACCTACAGAATAAAATGTAACAACAAATGAATCTGGATTTTGCTTGCAGAGTAGCAGATATTTCCTATATGATACACTTCCTACCAAACATGTATGAAAATCTAATCCACATATGGAAATAGGCATTTTTTAAAATTTGGATTTTCACCAGCTGAGCCAAAATTCCGACAGTTACATTAATTAGTCATTTTTTTTACTCAAAATTGAATTCCGTAAAAGTTGCCTTTTTCTGTAAAAATTTATCTAGAAATGTTTCTACATTAATGAACTAATATGCATGTAACTTCAGCAAACTACATCAACAGGAAAAATAATATTCTATTTCTTCATTCTTTTATTTTCTCTATACAATTTGAAATTATAGTTTATGGATTTGTGAAGTTCTAAAAAGGTATTTCTTTTTGATAAATTGTGTGTTACAGAAAACATAATGCATAAAATACTGAGTTCCCACATATGATACCATTATTAACACCTTGCTTTGGTGGGGTACATTTGCTTCAATTGATAAAAGCACATTTTTATAATTGTACTATTAACTATATTCCATATTTTAGGGTTCACTGAGGAAACTGGTTTTTAATTCCAAATGTTCATAAGTTGCTGTAGCAGATAGATGCTATGGTCCAGTACTATGAGAGGGGGGCACATATGGAAAAGAACATTCACCAAAGACACTTTTCCCTTACCAGTAGATGTCTCCTGCCAGTTTCATGGTGATAAGATCTGGCACTTCATTATAAACAAAGTAAATTTTTTGCTTTTTTTTATTTAAAGAAGTTCTGAGTTATCAAAACCATCATGCATACCATACTGGATTCTCATACATTACCCCACCACCAACACCTTACATTGTTGAGACACATTTGTTACAAGTGATGAAAAAACATTGTCATAATATTACTGCTATCGATAGTCCATCATTTATATTTGGTGTATTTTTCCCATAGACAATCCTATTATTCACACCACGTATAAGTATTGTATATTTGTATATTCCTGATAGAACATTCTCATATTTGTAGTGTTAACCACAGTCCACCATTTACCATAGGGTACACTGTGTTATACATTCCCTGCTTTGTACAATTCATCCAAAGTGTACACTCAGTGACTCTCAGTTTCATCACAGTTTTGTGCTGTTATAAGCTCAGTCCATTTCAGAACATTTTCATTACTGCAAAAGGAAAAACCCCACACCACCTTACACCCCCCATTATTGACCCTTAACATTGATATAGAACCCTTTTTGCCATTGCCATAAAGATATTAGAATTTTACTGTTGATTATAATCTATATGCTATATTAGTTATATTTTCCCATGCATCTCAATATTCGTATAAAATAGATAAATGCAACCCCTTCAAAATCAAACACTTTTGTGCCTCAAAGGAATTTATTAAGAACATGAAAAAGGCAGCCTACTCATTGGAAGAAAATTTTCAGATACCACATATATGTTAAGGGTTTGATCTCCATGTTATATAAGAGATCATACAACTCAAAGATAAAAAGACAAGGAAGACAATTAAAAAGTGGGCAAAAGACTTGAACAGAAATTTTTCCAAAGAAGATGTATCAATGGACTAAAAAGCCCATGAAAATATACTCAACATTACTAGTTATTAGGGAAATGCAGATCAAAACTAAAATGAGAAATCATTTCATGTTTTAAAGAATGGCCATTATATAAAATAATAAAAATAAAACAAAACAAAACAAAAACCCAGAAAACTACAAGCACTGGA
Source organism: Tolypeutes matacus (assembly GCA_026826555.1). Classification (NCBI taxonomy): domain Eukaryota; kingdom Metazoa; phylum Chordata; class Mammalia; order Cingulata; family Chlamyphoridae; genus Tolypeutes; species Tolypeutes matacus. The sequence continues at coordinate 2,474,101 of JAKSZT010054331.1, forward strand.
GAGGATGGTGAGATATGGGAACACTCCTTCACTGTTCATAGGAAGATAAAATATTGCAGCTTCTTTGGAGGACAGTTTGGCTGTTCCTTAGGAAGCAAAATTATAGGAAAGCCATGTAATCTGGCAATCCTGGTACTAGGAATATATTCAGAAGACCTGAAATCAAGGACTCGAACTGACATTTACACAATGATGTTAATAGCAGAATTATTCACAATTGCTAGAAGATGGAAACAACCCAAGGGTCCATAAAACAATCAATGGATAAACAAAATAAGGTATACACATACAATGGCATATTATTTGACTGTAAGAAAAAATTAACTTGGGATATACCTATGTCAACATGGATGAACATTGAGGACATTACATTGAGTGAAATGTACTGCTATTTCTAGGCATGTATGTTAATTAATGCAGCTTACATAAATTAGGCTATGTCAATCAAGAAAATTAAGTTTTTCTAGTGAATAATTTTTCTAGGTTTTAATTTTAATATTTAATTGCTAAATTAATTTTTATCTCAAGATTTGGGTTATCATTTATCCTTGCATATTTTCTATATATTTGTACTTTAATGCTGTATTATGAGAAATAATCTTCAAATCTCTTTACACTATACAAAATGATATTTTTAAGATTTTATATAATGCATACTCATATATATAATTTTCCACAGTACTATAGCATTCATAAATCTGTAATTGGTTTTCTGATTAGTAGAATACGAATGCAAAATCATCCTTTTTCTATTTCAATATATTAATTTTGGTTATACATTTCTCACTGTTGCCTTGTCTCCAACATTTGAAGTCACTTAAAAATGTTTGCCTAAAATGCTTTGTATTTTTAGATATTTGTTTAAAATATGACAGAAGCAACTGAAAGCTTCTTTGGATCTCCATTCCTCGGTGTTAAAAGTCTGGTTAGTATTTGTTTATTGATATGTAGGAAGGCATGACCACAATTTGCTTTGGTTTGATCAATGCCCAAGTAATTTGTGTAGCATAAATATTTCCACTCAATTTTCAATTCACAAAAGCTGCCTAAGATTTCAAATAACAATATTCTCAATTTCTATTTCAATAAAGAATTACCCTCAGATATTTTTAAGCATGCACATGGCAGCCGATGGAAAGGTGAATGTGTTTGGCATTAATATGAGACTAAGCAAAATCTAAATCAACATAAGTGGGTTATAGCTTAGTCTCACAGTCTTACCATTGAAAGATCATTCTCTCTGCAAACAATTCCATATTTCTGAGTTGTCAGATGTCAAAAAGAAATCCCAATTGTTAGAATAATAATGTCTATAATAGAATCATCAATTGTAAAAAAAAAAAATGTACCACAATAATGAAGGATGTTGTTAAAGTTGGGGGAGGGGGAGGAGGGACATACGGGCATCCCCTATATTTTTAAGTAACTTTTATGTAGTCTAAAGCTTCTTTTAAAACAAAAGTAATCAATCTTAGTTTCTGTTTCCATATGTATTATTACCTAAGGTTTCTTCTATTCTTCACTAGGCACTAATCTGAATATGTTGTTGTCTAACTGCATAAACATCAATTCATGTGTATCATATCATTGTCTTTACCACTGAGGATCATAAATTTTGTGTTTATTGACCATAATATTGGTAATGTCTTCATCCAGAAAAAGGGTAAATGTATTCTCTTGCTCTAAAAATCTACTGATTATTTGATGGAAAGATACTGCATGAATGTGTTTATTGAACATGCTTGTTTTTATCTGTTTAAATATCTATATTATTTTGAATAAATAGACAGTTACCTGGAACATGGTTGGATTTTGTCCACTTGATCCAGCCAGGAATTTTTGATACTATCACTGCTATTTTGAATATATTTACACTTGTCCTCAAGCCCTTATTGCCACCTCTTCCTTACATTAATATCTTTCATTCATGGCTTCATTTTTTATTGTACTCTGTGGACAGGATTAGAAACATCACCTCCACACATACTTTTTCAAACAAGAAAACTGGTAGTTAAAATTTGTCAGAGAAGGATTCACAAAATATCCTAGTGGGCTAGTGGATTTTGCAAACCCAGCTCACAAGGTCAGCACTTTTCCGATAGTCACTGGTTGTTCTGTGGTTTGGCACAAAATCTTGAGTAGTGCTAAATGTACAACAGGAGCTACTTCTCAAATACTGAGCAGTTAAGAAGGCACTACTTTGTCCCAGAAACATAGGGGCAATTCATCATTCTCTTATTATTTTTGACACTTGGTTTGATTGTTTTCCATTAGCACGGATTCCAATGTGGAGAGTGGTAGGCAACAGAAAATGGAAAAGAATCTTAAATAACGAAATCTCTTTGCACCGAATATTGGTGGTTCACTCTAGTATAACATAGCTTAACAAAATTCATACATTACAATTAAAATTGTTTGTATCAATTAACAAACACCTCAATAATCTTTGAGAGTTCTCTTTGCTCAATATAAAGTATTATATAATACTTTATATTGTCAGCTCTTTCAAATGATTCTAATGTTCTTAGTGTATGCAAATGTGTTTTAAAGTTTAATGTGCTTTAAAATTAATTTACATTTTCTATTGACAGGTTCATTTCCCCAGTTTGTTACATAGAATTTTCAGTTGTTGTATATCTTTTGAGGAAAATAAATCCTCAATTCTAAAATAATCAATTATTCCCATTGTAGTTTTTTGTTTTACTTCATCTAGAGGGCTGTCGGCGCAGCAGCAGCGAGCAATAGCATTCGCGGCTCTTCTTTGAGAGGCGGAAGAGCACGAGGGAGCATGGCGCAGGCAGAGGAAGAAGACCAAGCGCGTGCGCCAAGCCCAGGACCCATTGTGTCCCAGGCATCCGAGCAGAGCAGCCATCCTGGAACACCAGCTCCTGTGCTGCGAGGTGGAGGCCATCCGCCCGGCATACCCTATACCAACCTCCTCAACGACCGAGTGCTGCAGGCCAAGCTCAAGGCCGAGAAGACCTGCACGCCCTCTGTGTCCTACTTCAAGTGCGTCTAGAAGGAGGTCCTGCCATTCATGTGCAAGATCATGGCCACCTGGATGTTGGAGTACTGTGAATAGCAGAAATGCGGGGTGGACGTCTTCCCCTTGGCCATGAACTATCTGGACCTATTTCTGTTGCTGAAGCCCGTGAAAAAAGGCCGCCTGCAGTTACTGGTGGCCACCTGCATGTTCATGGCTTCCAAGATGAAGGACACCGTACCCCTGACAGCCAAGAAGCTGCGCATCTACACTGATAACTCCATCCGGCCCAATGGGCTGCTGCAAATGGAGCTGCTTCTGTTGAACAAACTCAAGTGGAACCTGGCCGCCAGGAACCCGCACCATTTCATTGAACACTTCCACTCCAAAGTTCTGGTGGCCGAGGAAAACAAACAGATCATTCGCAAACATGCCCAGACGTGTCTCGCTCTGTGTGCCACAGACGTGCAGTTCATTTACAATCCGCATTCCATGGTGGCTGCAGGCCGCATTCCATGGTGGCCGCCATGCATGGCCTGCACATGGAAAGCGCCAGCGGTTCCCTCTCCTACCAAGCCTCACTCGCTTTCTCTCCAAGTTGTCAAGTGAGACCCTGACTGCCTTCGCGCCAGCCAGGAGCAGACCAAGGCCTTACTACGGTCGAGCTTGCGCCTGGTGCGGCAGAGCTTGGACCCCAAGGCCGCAGAAGAGGAGGAGGAGGAGGAGTAAGAAGAAGAGGAGGAGGTGGACTTGTCCTGCACACCCACCGACTTGTGCGATGTGAGCATTTAAGGGCACCAGTCAGGCGCCGCCCAGGCTGTTTTGCAGAGCAGCGACCAGCACCAGGCAGGCACCCCTGGCCCCCTGGAAAGGAGACTGTCTGCCTAAATGCTCCCGGTCCGAACAGCGCTAAGCCAGGGGACACTTTGCTACCTGAAGGGAAAGCTTCATCCTCCTTGCTGTTTTGCCTTTGCCCTTTGTCCCTTCCATCTATGACTTAATAAGCAAAAGGGAAAAAAAAATTACTCCCCAGAATAATTTTCTTTAGGAGGAAAAAAAAGATGAAAATAGTATTTGCATATTTAATATTTGCATAACCCTAAATTGAGGGGGTTGGGGGTTGTGCTACAAAAATAGAGGATTTTATACCCTAATAATCAACTAGTTTTTATATTAATGTTTGTGCCTCTGTGTTATTAGAATAGAAAAAGCATTAACGTAAAGGAAGCGTCTCCAGGAGAGGATTAGATTAGATTTGATTACGTGGTTTTTTTTAAAGGCATAAAAACATTTTAAAAAATAGAAAAATGCAACAAACCATTTTTAAAATAGAAGAGGGATTTAGATAGAAAATCATATTCTCTTGCTTTCCCTAAAAAGCAAGGTTTTAACGCTGTTGTACACATCTGTGTATCTTGTTTGTGCATGTAGTCACTTTATAATTCATTTGTTCGTGCTTCTTTGATATTTTAGATAGGCGTGTAACCTCCTTACCTTATCAATGGTTGCTGTGAGCTCGGGTTAGCATAGGTTAGAATTTGGCATGATGGGAGCATATCCTTTTTAAACCAGTGAAGACTTGTGGGTGGTGTCTAGTCACTGGGGAAAGCCAGCTCCTCCCATTATACTAGATGTGAAAACAGTTTAGTGATGAAATATATTCTATTGTTATAATCTCCATGTTTTAGTAGTTAACCTGCTTATGAAACACTGGGTTTTCACCCTAACAGACTTGCAGCAAGCTCACATCTGAGTTAATTCCATAGCTCTTTTTCTTTTTCCCTCAATATTCTAAAGCCATTCCATTTCAAAGCACTTTCAGTCCAATAGTAGTTCTAGGAAATGCCTTTGCTTATATCCTGGAAGGCAGGGGAAGGTATACATTTTTTTTTTTCAGTTGAATGGTTTGGGAATAGTCACATACTTGTGTGCAAGGAGGATTGCAAAGCCAAGGGCATGTCAGTAAGGTGTTAGTGAAAGGGGATAATTTTGAAGACCATGTTCCATTCAAGAGGGAAAAATTTGTATTCTCACATTGCCAGGATAGGTTCCTTTCCTTTCCTGTAGAAAAGCTGAAATTTAGAAATCCTTTGGTGCTGACTGATGTTTGAAAGTAGGGCCTTAAAGGTTTACCTAGACAGCACATATTTTAAGGATTATCTTTAGATGTTTTACAACTGAAGGTTTTAAATACTAAAAATATACAATTTTTAGTTAAGGCTACAAAGAAAATTTATTGCAAAGGTTGTTCCTAAGGACAGTATGCTTTATAAAGTAACACAGTCTTTCCTTGATGGAAAAACACACAGAAACCTTTCTGCCTTTGACATTGCAGATTTGATGTGGTATGTAAAAGATAGGTCCTTTTTATAGACAAGGAAGAAAACAAAAATAAGCATAACCACACCAAGACATGGATTTGGTCCTGTTTGGCATTTCTCGGATACCAGTTCCATGGAAAATTAGAGTACTTAAATTCAATTTTGAGGTTCTTATCCCCTGCCTCCTCTTTTTAAGAGAAATTTAGCGACAGATAGAAAATTTGCACATCTTGGCTCTGTACATTTTTGTAATTATCATTTAGGAAGTGTTGAAGGGAAGTGAGGAGAGCTTTGAAGTTTGGAGAGAGCACATGAGGGTTTCCACTAGCGGAGAGGGCACGCTGCTGTCAAGGAGACAGCGTGGAGAGGCAGGCTGCAGCTTGGTTTTCTTACTGTGCTGCTATCTATGATTTCCTGGCAAAGTTTGGGAACAAATTCACACGCTTCTCTATATCTGTTTCACTTTGTTTTGATTCTATTGGAAGATCGGTTTTGTTTGTTTGTTTTACAATGTCATATACTACTGTGGTCTAGGATTTTAATTTTCTCATTGGAAATTGTATTACAGATGCCAATATTTTTTTGTAGATTTCTTTTTTTTAATGTGATAAATTTGGATTTAATGTGATTACTGCTCTACTCCAAAAAGGCTCCTATTTCACAATACCTCATGCTTCACTTAGCCACGTGTATGTGGTCCAGGGGGTCTGGTTCTGTTGGCCCGTGGCCTCCTGCTTCGGCAACGGGGCCCACGGACTGGTCCCATGCAGGCATTGCGGAATACCACAGCGGGTCAGTTTCCTTTTCCCTGCCTCTGTTACCCTGGATTCTTAGTCTTACCTGAGGTTTTTCATCACACTCATCTTTAAAGCAGTATCATTCTTTGCGTTTAGCTGTGAAACTTGCATTGTTATGTAACCTGTGCGTCTTGCTTGCCACCATGGTGCTGTATCCTTGGGACTCAGTCATTCAGAACAGTTGGGCTTTTCTGGATTTGTTAAATTCGGGGCATTATCATCTGTTATGATGCCCTGGTGTTCTGTCTGTTGTTTTGTTCATTACATCATGGTGCTAACTTTAAGAGACTATAAATTTCAATGAGGCCAGGGAGCGGCATCGGGTACCCTAGTCCTCTGGTTACACTATGGAACTCAAAGGATGTGCACGGCCTGTGTACTTGGAGACCGTGGCAGGAGCCAGCCGTCCCCACCGCCGGGAACTCTGCTTGTCCCTACCTTAGAACTACTACAGCTGCGGCGTGTGTGTCTGAACCAAACCGGAGCCTTCGGGGGAGGTGTGTCCAGGTGGGGGAAGGCCCGAGTGGGCGACTGTGGCCCACAGTCTGCAGGGCCTGGGCATTTGTCCCGGGAGGTGGCAGCACTGCCGGTCCCCGGTGGGCGCTGCTCCCCACCATGGACAGGTCACCGGCATGTTTCCAGCAGGAAACAAAATGTAGACGTGTAGAATAAATTGGCAAACCATTCACACCCCAATTTTTTTTCTAACATTTTATACCTACTACCCCTCCATTCTGTTTTCTACATATAAAATCAAATTGTTCTGAAATGACACCCTTCAAGGAAATTCATTTTTGTATTGAAAGGATTGTTAAGAAGAACACAATTATTCTTGCTTTGGTATGTTTTAAGAAAAACGTAAGTAAAATAGTTGTGGTTACAATAGTTATTTTGAATGACTAGAAAAGCATGTAGGTAAGATACGTGGACAGAAATTTAGGTTTTCATGAAATATTGCTATTAATGGCTGATGGAAGGAAGCATGCTTTGAGGAGTAGTAATATCAGGAGTGATGCTCTCCTTAGATACTGTGTGCAGGTGAGAGTGTAAACTATACAGAGAGCAAGAGAACTCTGGTACATACTGCAAGGGGAAAATGGAATAATTAGATTCTAATAGAATAAAACATTTAATGGATGATGTTGTAAGGGAGGAGAGCAAGGGCTTAATCTCATATGTTATAGAACAACTGAAATGAAAGAGTGGTGACACTTAATCCATCTGGTCACCACATTAAAACCATTAAAACCATTCTGAGAAAAACCCTTCAATAAATGTGTTACAAAAACTGAGTTTAAGTTAGCTGACCTAAGACTGGGAGTTATAAGAATGCCTACTAGTCACCTGGTACATGAAGAGAATAGCTGTAAAGTGTTCAAATAACTGGGCTGAGGCAGAGGATCTCCTAGAGAGCATTTCTGAGTTGACCATTTGCTAATGAAGGAAATGAGAAAATAATCCCTAAATATGCCCAGGCCAAAATTGAAAAGATATTTTACTGAAATAGTGTACATATGACTCAATAATTCAAAAATTTATTGGCCTAATTTTATATCTTTTAATGTACTTAGATTATCTGAACCTATGGATGTTGAAATTAACATATAAGAGCAAAGTTAGGAAAGAAAGTGAAAAGGGAAATAAGCAAATTCATTGCTTGAAAATACTTGTGCTCCTTTCCTCTAAACTACATTCCTCATAAGAAACCACATTTTGATACCAAAGGTGACATTTTATTTATGAGTAATATAGATTATTTGCACTTAGCTTTGAGAAAATTCTTATCATTTTGTACTTTGACACAGGGAAATGGAAGCATATTTGAAAACATGGACAACCTTACTATTTTCACAAAATTCCTCCTCATGGATATCTCAACCTACTGAGAGCTCCAAGTCCTGCAAGTTCTGATCTTCCTAATGATGTATCTGGGAGCCCTGACTGGGAATCTTTTGTTACTGTCACTTTAATTGACCCACATCTGCATTCTCCAATGTGCTTCTTTTATTTTTTAAAATATATTTTTAATTTTTTTAAAAAAAGGTATTTAGATTATATAAATGTTACATAAAAATAAAGTACTTCTTTATGGACAATTTATCCCTCATAGACCTTTGCTGCATTTCAGTTACTGTACCAAAAATGATTGCAAATTCTCTGATAGGCAGTAAATTGATTTCTCTCCCAAAATGTGTCTCCCAGATCTACCTGATCATCTTTGTATTCACAGAGTTGGCCTTCCTTGTGGAGATGTCCTATGACCATTATGTTGCCATTTGCCATCCTCTGCACTATGCGCTCAACCCATATCTGTTCACACAGGCACCTGGTAGCTCATGGGAAGTGGGTTCACCCATTCTGCTTTCCAAACAGGTGTCATGTTCAGGCTTCCCTTCCCAGAGCCCAATGTGATCCATCAATATTTCTGTGATGTACCTCAAATTTTGAGAATCTCATCTTTAGATGTTCAGTTTTCTGAGTAATTGCTTTTACATCTAATGACTTGTATTACATTATTATGTTATGCCTTCATGGTTAAGTCATATTTTGATATATTTACAATGGTGTTTAGAATGCATTCTGTGGAAGCTCATAACAATGGTCTTTCCACTTGTACCCCACAGTTGGTGGTTCTCATTTTGTTTGTAATTGCTGGGGTGACTGTTGCCTTTTGGTCCCATTGCAAGTAAACCTTCTCTTAAAAATCTTCTCATGGCCATGTTCTATACCATGTTGCCCCCATTCATTAGCCCCATCATCTATAGTCTGTGGAACAGAGAGATTAACAATGCTCTAGGAAGAATGCTCCACAGATATTTTGAGTTCCCAAGGCAGACTTTCCTTGATTAAATAATTCTGAAAAAAATTGAATAAAGTTTAATTTTATTTGATACATGTTCTAAATTTCAATCTACCCATGTTAAATATCCATAGTATTGTACTCTGTATATCTTTTGGTGTTTCATGTGATATTGAGCCATACATCTGCTTCCAATTTTTTCAACTGCAAAGATTTGTATAACTCACAAATTCTTCTAGAAAAGATTTCCTGCATTGTTAAAGTGTTCTGAATAACGTTTATGGTAATTTTGAGCTATGTCAAAGAAAAATAATCTATGGCGAACACCACTGGTGAATACATTATAAGTGCCGCTACATGTTTTTTAAAAATTTAAGGTACAAGATACTGGTGCTTTGGAGGAGAATATTGAGTGTTTTGAGTTAGGGAATTCAATTCAAATTGCTCTCTTTGCTTTTACCTTTCTACAAAGTCTGCACCAATAAAAAAAAGTAATTAAAATTATGGCACAACTGCAGAATTAAGGACACAATAAGGATATAGCACAGAGTTCTGTGTTAAAGTTGTTTCCCTCATTGAAAAGTGAAATATAAAAAACCAGGTGCTCAACATGGAATATTTTTTGGAATATTTATCTCTCTTCCTATAATCTGGCTGAATAGGTACATGCCTAGTTCAATGCATTGAATATTTTTGCATGATGAAGAGCAAGTAGATAGCAGAGTGACATGTAGCAACAAGTGGAATTGGATTTTCCTTGCAGAATATCTGATATTGCTTATAATATGTGATACACATACTTTGACCTTTACACCCCAGGGTCCTGATAAAATTCTAAGTTTTCTCTTTCTACTTCATTTTATTTTTGTCTCTACAATTTTATACTTTATGTTGTGGCTATCTGAAGCTCTATGTTTTAATTTGTTTCTATATTTTTATTTATTTTATTATTTTTGGAAGCTCTATATTGATATTCCAAGCATGTGTTCTTAATTAATAATACCTTTAAGAGGTAATCTATGTCAGCCAAGAAACTTAAGTTTATCTAACTTGAGTAATTTTCCTAGTTTTTTTATTGTAATTTTTCAATAGTCAAATTCATATTTTACCTCAATATTAAAATACTCATTTATTGCTTTCATATTTGCTACATTTTTGCATTTTAATAATATATTATGACAAATGATCTTCACATTTATTTAAACTCTCCTAAATGATATTTAGTGCTTAAATTATACATAGCTTATATATATATACTTTTTATACTTTTCCTAAACCATCTAGAATTCTTGTCAGTGATTAATTTTCAGATAACAAAATATAGATGCAAAATCATCCTTTTTCTCTTTGAGTATATTAACTAGAGATTTCAAAATATCTCACTGTTCCCTTTATTGTCTTAATGGATTTAGAGTCATTTAAATATGTTTATCTTTCTTTTTACTCAAAATCTTAAATCTTCCTGTGCTTTATGACATTAAATGCTGCATAAATTTAAGACTCCTTGTCTCAGTGGACAAAAATAGCAAGCATACAATTTCTATATAGTGAGACTGAAATTGATGTTTGTCCTAGATGAATATCCTACTGTCCAACCACCATAATGTATGCCCATTGTGCATTCATTATACAAATGTTTAATATTAATATAGTATGCTTGGAGTAGATTGAATAACACTTAACTTCCCTTTTCAGTGCTCCCTTCTGTAAGATGAGAGAGCTCCAAAACCTCATTGAAATAAAACTTGGCCTTGTATCAGGCTTATTAAGTAGAAATGACAAAGGAAGGCAATATCAATTAAAGAATTGGACTATTTGCCATAATCTCTTTTCTATTTGGCACTTGGGTTTATGGGTCTCCCTCAGCTTGTGGCCAACACAAAACGAACAGGAATCCTAAATAAGTAGATCTGCCTGAATTTTGGCTGTTCATTTAACAATAACTTAGTCTAAGCCTATTGAAACAAGACTACACTATTCTAAATTGGTAGTACCAATTAATACACACTTGAATAATGTTTGAGAGTTCTCTTTTCTCAACTTCCTCTTCCATACTTTATATTGTCTGATATATCAAGTGTTCCTAAAGTTCTTAGTATTTATACATGGGTATATGTATGCATACATATGCATTATATATATATATCATTGGGTTAAGTTTGAACATGTTAACATGATTTAGTGTTAGTCTAGATTTCTTTTCTGAGAAATTCCTGTCTATTATTTGGGAGAGATACATTTCCTTGGCTTGTTATATAAAATTTTGACTTTTCTATATCCTTTGAGGAAAAGAAATTCTCAACTCTTTTAATAAAATTATCAGTCTTTTATATTGCAGTTTCATTTTGTTTCTTGTATGATAAATACAAGAAATATGTGAGAGAAAGCTTGATGTTATGGAAACATATTCTATGGTTAAAATCTAAATCCATTATACCTTTGCCTTTCATATATTGACCTTTAATCTATACAATTTCTATATAGTGATTGAAATTGATGTTTGCCCTAGATGAATATCCTACTCTCTAACCAACATTAATTGAAATGTATTGATTAACAGAACTACCACACATTATCTCTGTCATAGGTTTTCTTTCTAATTGAGTGGATCTGTATCTTTGCTCTTTATCCTATAGCAATGAATACTGTAGCCTTAGAAACAGGGTTATCAACTGAAAATTAAAAAGACACTTTTTATGACTGATTTCTTTTTAAGTTATGGAAGTTTGCACTCTCCAGAAAAGGAATATTGATGAAATTATAATCAATATATTTCAGTAAACATGGGCCAAAAATAATTCATGTTTTATACCCTAACTCAGAGGAAGTGAATAAATATTAATAGATATTTAATCTTTTTTTTTTTTGAGCAAAACTATAATGCTCTAAGTTTAATCAATATTTAGCAGGGTACTCTGGCTATATACTGTTCATTGGAAAGAATCAGTTATTTTCCAAATCACATTTGATTTCAAAAAGTGATTATAATAATAGTCTCAATGCAATGTAAATAATCCAGGGTACTAGAGTTTTACCAAGTTTCTCTCACTTTTCATAAACTTTTCTTCTATCTTACAGGTAATCATGATCCTGACTGGAAATGCAGAGACATAGCATATGTATTTGCAATTTAATAAAGTTTTATTTGCAATATTATTCAAAATATCCCATGACACTTCTGAGGAGGCTTTATCTGCAATATTCTTTGTAAGATAGGAAAAGCAAGTCAACACTCATGAATAGCAGACTAAGTTACATAACATTTTTTGATCAATAAAATGCAAGCAAAAATAATGTTTGTGGATTTAAGAGCTAACATATGTACTTCTTTACAGGATCTTTTAAACTGGCCATGAGAACATCTAATATCCCATATACAGGTTTCCCCAATAGTCTGCTCTTTGGATGTGGATCATATGGTGCAAAGCTATAGGCAACACAAAATGGTCATGTGTCATAAGCAAAAAATAAGAATCATGGCTCTCAGCACCACCTTAAGGATTATTTGTTACTGCAACATAAAGCAGTCTTAGTTGGCTAAAACACAAAGAAATTGTTCTTCAAGGCAATTTTACCAACCTCTGAACACAAACAAAAAAACATACCCACATATTCTTTGATCTACAAACTCACTAGCAATTGGTAAATCCAGATATACATTTTTCCATTTTTCTGATTTTGTGGTAGTACCATGAGGTTACAAATTTTATTTTCATTCAGTACCAAATGGTGAAGAATATACTGCTATGTCTAAAATAAAATATTTGCACTTCTTCTTTGGAATTCCCTTCTAGGCATTACGAGTTAATTTTTACGTGGTTTATGATATCAAATTCAACACCCTGTTTTGGCTCTAGAGAAAGAAATTACTCATTGTAATGCAATCAAATTCTCAAATATGTTTCCATTGTGTATACTTTTGTAAATTTTCCTCTTACTTCTCTTTTCCTCCACTCTTTAAGCTATTGAAGATATCTAAAAACTTACTATAGTATTGGTATGCTTTCAATGAAATTTTTAATTTTCACTGCAATATCTGATATATCTAAGATATATGACTGCATATGTATATATATACACACACATATACATACATATGTGCTACATATAATTTCAAGATATTATTTCTTTCATATTTTAAATTTTTGTGTTTAATTACTAATTATTTCATGTTTTATATTTTTGTTGATTTTATGCAAGCAATTCCCTTTTTAAAACCTATTCCAATAATATCCTTATATTACCTGTGCAGATTTTTGCTAATGGCAGGACTTTTACTCCTTTTGGAGTTCTTATTCATTTTATTTTCCTTTTCTTGCCTCACAATATTGCTTCAGAAATATGGAAATAATGGTCTTCATTGTCAGGCTATATATCAAACATGTCATGCATGCATTTGCTCTGTGTTGTCTGACTTAAGAGAATTACATTTTTGTGGGAATTTTTCTCATAGTATGGAATTTTTTATTTTTTCAAAATTTTAATAATTATTATTGTCATTTTAACTGACCCATAGCTACACCTTCTATTATGCTTCTTTATAGGCAATTTATACCTTATTGATATGTGCTGCATTTCAGTTACTGCTACCATATTGATTATGAATTCTCTGGCAGACAGTAAATTGGTTTCTCTCCCAGCATGTGATGATCAGATTTTCCTGTATATTTTGTTTGGGTACTCAGATCTTGTGGTGATGTATTATAACCATCATGTTGCCATTTGCTGCCCTCTGCACTATGGGCTCTCCATCACCCCACATCAGTGCACTCACACAGCTCATGTTTCCCCAGCAGGTGGGCTCATCAATTCCATTAGCCAGACTGGAACCACATTCAAGATCCCCATCACAGAGTGGAATGTGATCAATTGATTCTTCTTTGATATTCCTTCACATGTTCAGTTTTCTGAGTCTGTGATTCTAGCTAAAAATGATTCCATTATTATTGTGGTTTGCCTTTATGTTTATGTCATATATAAATATATATTCAATGGTAGTTAGGATACAGTCTATGGAAGCTGGTAACAAAGCCTTATTCACCTGTACCCCAGATGTGACAATTCTCATTTTGTTTGTAATTAAACTAAAGTGTTAACTCCTAGGTACAATTGCAAATAATGCACCTCTTAAAAACTTTACTACAGTCCTGTTCTACTGCAGGGCCTCCATGTTGATAAACCCTATTATCTATTGCCTGTGCTGATAAACAGTGCTTTAAGCAGAATGTTCAACAGATGTTTTGAGTTCTGTATAATTTTGGGCTTAAAATTTCTTAAGTAAAATATTTGAGAGAAGTTTAATTTATACTTCTGTGTTTCTAAGTTTAAATCTCTTTCTGTAAATATCAGCTGTTTCTTTTGTTTCTATATTTTGAATTATTTACATAAGTGATATTGATAGTGATCTGTATATCTCTGTGTCATAGTTATACATATTCAATACCTCAGGTGTATAATTCGTGCATTCTCCTTTAAAATTCTTTCTACATTGTTAAAATGTTTTGGAAAATGTTTTATATGATTTTGAGATAAAGACAAAGAATGACAATCAATGACTTTGAATCAATACCTGCATAGTTGCCTATACCTTTGAGAGATGTTCAAGGTAAAACTGTAAGAGAATATCTGGTCTTTTGACTTAGAGAAACCTAATGCTTACATTTCTTTCCTTACATTCAGTTCCATGCAATGTTTTTGCTGAGTAATAAAGTTAATAGAACTGAGACACAACTGAAGAATGAAGACATGAATAGATTATGGGACTGAGACCTGTGCTAACATGGAACCTGAGAAGAGTTGCTTCACTCTTGAAAATGTGGACTGTAATAATGGTGTCTTCATATGGACTGTAATAATGGTGTCTTCATACAGAATATTTTAGGAAACCTGTTCTCTTCCTCGGCTCTGAATGGAAACATGCATGCCATGCTCAGTTCATTCAAGCTTTCTGCATGATGAAGTACAAAGAATTGGAAGTTAGAGTGGAGTGTGATGGAGCAGTAAACAGAATTAGATATTTCTTTAAGTATTCCATATTTTGCTTACTCTGTGTGACACAATATTCCCAAAAATAATATATAAAAACAGATTTTCTCATGATGGAAAGAGTTTTATTTATCAATTTCTGACAAGCTGGGCCAGCATCCTGATTTATAAATTATTGTGCTTTATTAATATCTCAGAAATGAATACCATGTTTTATATTAAAGTCTATACCTTGAAAAAGATCAATATTAATGAACTAATGAGTATTTAGACTTCAATCTACAACCAGTGAAATGGCATGCCAGGATTATATGGCTTAGTCTGTATTATTCATTGATACGCAAGTAGTGTATGAATATCATCAGCTCATGTTGTCAAAAGGCAATAGTCAGTAAAACTCTGACATTTGATCATATTCATCCAATGCCTAAAATATATCCTTATATTTTCAATATTTGGAAAGTTGAGGACACCACCATGCAGCTTTTTAAAGTAATTGAATCTCCCTGTATGTTCACAGATGTTCCCTAGGAAAAGACATCACTGACAATTTTATATGCAAGTATCACTTCTACAAAGGTCGGAGGATACATTTCAAGACCATCTTAATTAAATATGACATTTTTGCAATATCTTGACTTCTATTTCATTTTTTTATAGAATAATTATCCATAATAATGTCCTCCAGATATTTGAATATGTAGATACACTGATTTCCAATAGCTGGGGATTGATAAAAATATGGTACTGTTCTGTATCTTCATTGCTTTGATTTCTCCCTAAAATTGGATATTGAATTTTGTGGGCTCTGATGCTTTCTTTGCATTGATATTTCTTTGCGTGTGTTTTTAACTTATGTGACAGAATGAGGTCAGCTTTGTCAGAGGTGGAATTTATTTGTTTTTCCTGATGAATGTTTCCTAGGTTTAAAAAACACTTCAAGATCATTTCTACCTCAGGGGGAGGACAACCATTTATCCATATTTGGTTTCAACATTTTTACTTTATTTTTATATTAATAAAATGTTCTTCAAATCTCTTCTAGCATCCTAAGTTATTATTTAATGCCTGAAAATATACACACAAAAATATGTAATTTATGTTTACTCTTTCTAGTATTACAATTATTTTTCTCATAGCAAAATACAGATTCACAATCATCCTTTGTTTAAACAAACACATAAACACACATGCATATATAAATACAAAATTTCAAGCTATTGTCATGTATCTTTAATATTTCATTGTATATTTTTCTTACTAGACTATAAATTATTGATATTTCTCTACTGAATTTTGTGCAGATTGACATCTCAAACCATAATCCAATAATATATTCATAACTGCATTTTTTATCTTCCATATTTACAATTGTATCTGCAGCTATTTGCTGTTCCTTTGCTTTTTGAACTCTCATACATTTTATTTTCCTTTTCTGACCTCAATATGTTGCTTAATAAAGATTGTTATTGTGATATGGTTTATCTGATTCCCTATCAAATGATTCTTCCATTGTGCATTTTAAATTCTATGACTTTTGTCATTGGGAGAATTTCATTTTGCTTGTTACATTTTCTCATGGTGAAGATTTTGCAGTTCTAATCCTTGCTATAATTGTCCATAATGAATAACAATATGTTCCCTCCATGGAAATGACTCAATAATATTTCTCCTTTAAGCTCTATCATGGATTGCTATATTTAATTTGTTAATTTTCAGTAATGTACATTTCTGTGATAAATATAACGTGGCTCTGATATATTATATATTTTAATGTTACTAATTTTTGAGGAAATTGTAAATATATGTTTATTTTCAAAAATTCAAAAGAAAAATCCCATATCCCCTTATTATTGATGCTTAGCATTTATATAGTACCTTCTTTGACGTTGATACAAGAGTAGTACAATATTACTCTAAACTGTAGTCCATAATTTACATTAATTGCATTTATTCCATACATTACTATGTTCTTACTACCTTGTAATAATGGCATACATTTGTTTTAATTCATAGAAGAACATTCTTTTATTTCTATTATTAACCAAAATGCCCATCCACCTCTTGGTTCGTTATGTTATTCAGTCCATAGATTTTTCTCAACCTTTCTTTCAGTAGACATTTGTATCCCTAGATTACCCCTTTAAGCCACAATCCAATTTATAAATGTCATGTTAGTTATACTCACAATAATGGGTTACCATCAACTCTATCCATTTTCACATATTTACAGAGAAGTTAATTGTAAATTCTACATACATTAAGTATCATCACCCCTTTACCATTCTCATACTATCCCCTAGTTACCTATAGTTCAAATTAGTGAGACCATACAGTATTTGTCCTTTTGTGTCTGGTTTATTACACCTAGCATAATGCCTTCAAGGTTCATCCACGTTATCATATGTGTCCCAATTTCACTACTTCTTCTAGCAATGTAGTATTCCATCATATGTATATACCACATTTTGTTTATCCATTCATTAGTTGATAAATACTTGGGTTATTTCTATCATTTGGCAATTGTGAATAATGCATCTATGAATATCTGTGTGCAAATGTCTCTTTCTGACACATTTTTCAGTTCTTCTGCGCATATTCCTACTATATGGATGGCCAGATCATACAGCACTTCTATATTTAGCTTCCTAAGGAAACTGTCTTCCACAGAGGTTGCACCATTTCACATTCTCACCAATAAGGAAAGAGTGTTCATATTTCTCCACATACTCTCCAGCACTTGTTGTTTTCTGTTTTTTATTTTAATAATGGCCATTCTATGAGGTATGCAATGAAATTTCATTGTAGTTTTTATTTGCATTTTCCTAATAGCTAGTAATACTGAAAACTTTTCCAAAATATTTTCTTCCATTGAGTGGGTTGCCATGTCACATTCTTGACACAGTCCTTTGGAGCACAAGTCTGTGTAAATTTGAGGAGGTCCCATTCTTTCATTGCATGTGCTGTCAGTGTAAAGTTTAAGAAACTCCCACTTAGCACAAGGTCTTGAAAATGTTTCCCTATATTTTCTTCCAGGAGTTTTATGGTTATCACTTTTATATTTCAGTCTTATGTCCATTTTGATTTAAATTTTGTATAAGGTGTGAGATAGGGATCCTCTTTCTTTCTTTTGGCCATGGATATCCAGTTCTCCCAGCACCATTTGTTGAATAGACTGTTCTGCCCAAGTGGGGTGGTTTCGACAGTCTTGTTAAAAATCACTTGACATAGATGTGAGGCTCTGTTTCTCACCATCAATTCAATTCCATTTGTCTATGTGTTTATCTTTATGCCAGTACCATCTGTTTTTACCACTGTAGCTAGGTAATATGATTTAAAGTCTGTAAGAGAGTTCTCCAACTTCATTCATCTTTTTAAAGATGTTTCTAGAACTTCAGGACAAAGTGACATTGCCTTAGGTGGGCACTCCTGAGCTCTCTCACAACAAACAGGTGAGAAGGAGCAAAATCTTACCCAAGTGAGCTGTTTTGGGAACCCACAGAGCAGGAGGCTTCAGGGCATCACTCTGGAGGGAACTGGGCAAATAAATAAAGAGCCCAAGGAAAAACCATGAGTTTCTTGCTCTTGTGACTGGAAACAGCAGGTGGCTAAGCCCCACCCTCAAGGCAAAAGTGCCTTCTCAAACCCCCTGACTCCCACCAGCCACCGAGTGGGCAGGAGCATTCTCTGGGAGGAAGAGGGTTCTGGCAAAGGGTGGAAAGGGATTTCCAAAAGGGTCTGGCTACTTGGGCCCCTTTTGAAATTTGGGGAGCATACCAGCTGGCATCAAGATGGCCCCAGGAAGAGGGGAGAGGTGAATCTGCTCAAGCAATCTGATGTACCCAGCTGGCCTGAGAGAGAGGAACTTGGGTAGTGAGAGGGCAGAGCCAGTTAATTGACTAGTCCAGCCCTGAAAACTATCAAAATTCCAATCCCCTAAGGGAGGCAGGTGGTAAGAAACCTCAATAAGCTTTCAAGGGCCTATTTTGGGTACCATGGGAGGAGAAGGAATCTGGAAGAGGGTCAAGAGTTGTTTCTTTGTGGTGAGTTCAGTCACCAAGGTCCCCTTTGAATATTGGAAGGGTTCTCAACCTAACCAGGAGAGGGGAGGTGAGATCCATTCACACAGGCTGTAATGCCCAGCTTTCCTGGGAGAGAAAATGATTAGAATAGAAAGAGGGAAGGGACAGACAGATGCATAAACAACAGGACTCTGGCCAACTGCAAATATTCTAACCTGCCTAAGGGAAAGTGGGTGGATAGCTTTCTTAAAGCTAGAAACTTTCCTAACATGATAAAGGGTATATATGAAAAACCCACAGCTAACATCATATTCAATGTTGAAATTCTAAAGTTTTTCCCTTTAAGACCTAGAACAAGAAAAGGATGACCACTGTCACTACTCTTATTTAACATTGTATTAGAAATACTTATTCAAGTACTTAGGCAATAAAAAGATATAAAAGGAATTCAAATTGGAATGGAAGACATAAAAAATTCACTATTTGCAGATGGCAGGATCTTATATATAGAAAGCCTTGAATGTATAACAAAGATTCTAGGGCTAATAAATGAGTTCAGTAAAGTGGCAGGATATAAGATCAGCATGCAAAAATCAGTAGCATTTCTGTAGAACAATATTTAGCAATCTGAGGAGAAATGAAGAAAAATTTCCATTTACAATAGCAACTGAAAGGATCAAATACCTAGGAATAAACTTAACTAAAGATGTATAGTACTTGTATACAATATTATTATAGTAAATCAAAGAAGACCTAAATAAAATGAATAATATTCCATGTTCATGGATTGGAAGACTAAACATTAAGATGTCTGTCCTATCCAAATTGATTCACAGAATTAACACAATCCCCCAAAGAAATGTAACCACATTTTTATTGAATTGGAACATCTAATCATAAGATTTATTTGGAAGGACAAGGGGCACAGAATAGCCAAAATATATTGAAAAAGAAAAAACAAGATTAAAGGATTCACACTAACTGACTTTAAAGCATACTAAAAGCCTGCAGTGATCAACACTACGTAGTATTGACACAAGGATAGACATACTGACCAATGAAACACAACTGAGTGGTCTTATATAAATCCTCACATATATGGTCAACTGATATTAAACAAAGTCATCAAGCCCAATCAATTGGGAGAGAATGGCCTCTTCAACACATGATATTTGGATAACTGGATATCCATATTCAAAAGAATGAGAGAGGATCACCATCTCATGCCCTAAGTTAAAATTAACTCAAGATGGATCAAGATCTAAATACAAGAGCCAAGACCATAATGCTCCTGAAACACAATGTAGGGAAACATATATGAGATCTTGTAGTAGTAAATGATTTCAGAAACTTTACACCAATAGCATGAGCAATGAAAGATAAAATAGGTAAATAGTACTTCCTCAAAATTAAAAACTTTTGAGCTTCAAAAGAGTTTGTTAAGAAAATTAAAAAGCAACCTAATCAATGGCAGAAAATACTTGAGAACCATTTTTCCAATAAGGGCATAATATCCAGCATATATAAAGAAATCATATATATCAAAAATAAAAAAGACAAACAACAATTTAAAAAATGGACTTAAGACTTGATTAGACACTTCTCCAAAGAAAAAAAAATACAAATTGCTAAAAAACACATGAAAAAATGCTCAATATTGCCAGTTGTTATGGAAATGTAAAACAGAACTACAATGAGCTATCATTTTACACTTATTAGACTGGCAGCAATGAAAAACAACAACAGAAAAACAACAACAGAGGACTGCAAGTGTTGGAGAGGCTGTGGAAGAAAGGGAACACTCATCCACTACTGGTGGGAATATAGAAAGAAGCAGGCATTGTGAAATACAGTTTGATGGTTTCTCACGAAGATAACTACAGAACTTCCATATGATACAGCAATCCCACTTCTTTGTATATAACCAGAAGAATGAAAGCAGGAATATGAACAGATGTATGCACACCAATGTTAATAGTGGCATTAACACTATTGCCAAAAGTTGGAAGCAACCCAAGTGTCCATCAGCTGATGGATAGATAAGCAAATTGTGGTACACAATGGTATAATGTGGTACAATGGAATATTAGCTGTAAGAATGAATGCAGTTATTAACACATGGGACAATATGGATGAATCTTTGAAGACCTTATATTGAGTGAAGTAAGTCAGTCACTGAAGGACAAATATTTCATTACTTTATTGATATGACTTAAACAAATTAAGTGGACTCACAAAGCTAGAGTCAGGAAGATAGGTTATCAGGAGACAGAAAGGGAGAAGAGAGTGGTGAGCTAATACTCAATATGGACAAAATTTATGATAAGGTGGAAGGAGGTGGTTGTGCAGTGAATGGGGGTGATGGTGCTGCAGTGATGTGAATGGGTTTGATGGTGCAGGAATGTGAGGGAATGTAGGGTGAGGGTGTTGGGTTGGACTACCCATGGAACTAGGGGGAGAGTTGGAGGAAGGAGCAGGTGAACTCTGGGGATTAGCAGGCTTGTGGTCAAAGCTACAATGGTGGGAATGTTCTTGTGACAAATATGGCAGGGGAAGGTTAATGGTGCAGGGCATTGGGGATGGGGATAAGCAGGTTAGGGTGAACATGGGGTCTGGACCTATGGAATATGAAAGTGTCCATCTTGTCATAGTGTGTTATCTTAGTGGTTGGAGACCCACACAATAAACAAGTAAATATTAAAGTCCTATCCTGGGGTGTCCTGCTATGTTCTCAATTAGAGGGGCAAGACTCTGTCACAAACATAGACAGTGCATAATAAATAAAACAGACCAATATATCACACCCTCAATATAATGGCATGTAACTATGAATCTTATTCTTTAAAAATTGAAATTTAGTGGTTACTATATGTTCTGAGAGGTGGGGGAGGGAAGAATAGAATAAATGGAATATAGGGCATTTTTAAGGCATTGGAATTGTTCTGTATGACCTTGCAATGATGGGTACTGGCCATTTTAAATCTTGTGAAAACATATAAAAGTATACAATGCAAAATGTAAACCATTATGTAATCCATTGACCATGGTTAGTTTTAATGCTTCAATATTTTTACATCAATGTAACAAATGTGTCACACACATGTAAAATGTTATTAATAGAGGAAAGTGGGAGAGGGTGAGTGGCTTCATTACATGGAAATACCGTATATTTTCTGTGACTTTTCTGTAATCTAAAGCTTCTTTGAAGATAAAGCAAGAAATAAAGCAAAGCAAAACAAAAAAAACTGGAAACATACAGAAGAAATAATCACTCTATGTAAAATACAACAGATCTTATGGTCATGAAATACACAATGAAATTTTTAAAATTTTATTTTTAAATATTTATTTTATAATTTATTTGTTTTTTATTATCATTGTTTTCTTTTCTTTTTTTTGACTTTGTTTTTGGGGAGGTTTTGTGTCACAGAAAGGACACAACTGTGGCAGGAGAGGATCACTGGGGTGGGGTATTGGTGATGGGGTGATGTATGGAGAGGGTTGCACCTGGGGTATGCCTCTATGGCCTATAGATATGTACAAGTAGTCATGGGACATCGTCATGGTGGGTAGAATCCCAGACAATAACTGAAAGAATGTGGAGATCCCATCCTTGGAAATCCTTTTACATTCTCTAATAGAGCATCAAGAATCTCCTAAGTACATGGGCCGTACCCAGCAAAAGAGGAGAGGCCCTTGATATTGAGATTTTACATATGAACCTTTTCTTGTGAAATAGAAACTTAGCCTAGTATTATATACTGCCTAAGAATTACCTTTTGAAAGCCTCTCTATAAGCAAAACTCAGCTTATAAATGCATTACCTTACCCCAGCATGGTACATGACTCTCGGGGATGAGCTTCCCTGGTATCAAGGATTATTATCACATAATAATCCTGATGCCAATTAGTGATGCATCTGGAAAAAGACTTTGACCAGAAAGAGGATATATTAAATATAAATGAGGTTTTTTGGCTAAGAGTTTTCAATCGAATTGGGAGGTCGTTCCTGAGGTTAGGCTTATACATATCACAGCAGGATCAGTTGCCTGCCACATAAACAGTGCATCAATCATCAGGGATCCTGAGGGCTCTAGAGATATCCAGACACTGTAAGCAGGGCAGACAAGCTCAGTGGACCTTACTTTGGAATATATGTTCCCCAATGTAAAAGAGTTAAACACACTTATAATTTCCCTACACATGGCTATTCTTTCCCTTTTATTTGAACCTATAATTAGCACTATACTTGTTAAATATAAGTCCAAGAAACTTAAATTTTCACTATATTCATATGCTGGTTGAGTTCTGAATCTCAGCAGACTTGCAACACCTACTCTCTAGTTCATTGGATTTGTTCAGGACAACTAGCAAAAGGATGATAATGGAAAATGCCCATTCTAAAAAACAGAGTATCTACAATGGCAAGCAAGGCAATTACATCCATCTGTCTCATGGGATTGTAGCCCCCTCTCAATCAGATACAGAGTGGGCATCACCCATCCCCAAACCCTAAAGACTAAGGATTGAACAAACATAAGGGGGAAATGCAACTGTGTACTAAAGTAGATTTTTTATTATTATAGCAATGGAAGAACTTGTGTAATTGATATAAAAGTAGTGGCCACCAGAGTTTTTAAGGGGAAGGAGAAGGAAGAATAGGTGTTACATGAGGGCATTTTGGGGACATTGGAATTGTCCTGCATGACATTGCAATGATGAATACAGTCCGTTATACATTTTATCAAAACCTATAAAATCATGTGGGGCAAAGTATAAAATATAATGTAAACTATAGTCCATGATTTGTATTATAGCAATGCTTCAATAAGTTTTCATCAACTGCAACAAATGTACCACGCTAATGAATTATATGGTTAATGTGGGAAAATGTGGGAGGCAGAGGGGGTGGGGTATATGGGAATCCCCCTATATTTTTTATGTAACTTTTATGTAATCTAAAGCTTCTTTAAAAAAAGAGTTAAAGAAATAAAGAAATTCCATGTTCAAAATGGGATTTTAATCAATTTTGTGGTGTTTTATATAACTCAATAATTTAAATTTTGATTCATTTCTACTGAGAAAAGTTGTACTTGCTTTGCAGTAATTATTTCCCTTCCTTTTACTGGTGAAATTGTCCCACTCAAAGATATGTTCACATCTTAACACCTGGCCTTGTGAATGAGAAATTATTTGTAAACATCATCACCCAATATCCTCTTACTTAAAGTGTGGCCAGTCTAAATCAGTATGGGCCTTAATTCACAATGACAGTAGACCTTAAAGTAGAGGAAATTTTGTACACTTTTTAGTTATTTGCGCACAGTATGGAAGACTAATTGATACAATTCTTTTGGAGGCTACCTTGCTCTCTAAGGAGGATGCTGATGTGTGTGATGACTTCACTATGCGACGACACTGCCAGTGGGGTATATTTATGCACTGTGAATGCAGAAATAACTGGGAAATATTTGGAACTACAGAAGCTGCTGGTCTGTCGTGTGTGATTTCAATAATCCTGGGTGGTCATGTTTATTTTTCACCTGGCTTCCTTGCATCACTTGAGAGTATATACATCATGAATCCCATGAGGTGAGCAAGGACTTTAAAGTTTTAAGAAGGACATTTCTATCATGCAAGCCTCTGTCAGAGAGTGTTCTTCAGTATTGCTCCTTGGACTATGCAGTAAATATTTTCTGGTATTGAGGGATAGGTAATAATCTTATAGATGGACACTCCCTTTTCCTGCATTATTAGATTATTAATTTCTCCATATATGTTTTCTGAAAAAGTTGTTACAGCAGCAATACAGCAAAAGGAAATGTAATACTAGTGCATAAAATATTAAATGTAATGTGAAAATCAGGGGCTCTTTTGTAGAAAACAGTGAAATCTAATGAAGATATATCAAAGACAATTTGAATATTCTAGGAATAAATGAATTTTCCTAATTTATACTTTTGATATAATTGAAATTGATATTAAATATGAATGTTATCATTTTGTCCTAAGAGAATGAATTTTATCTAAAACATGGAAAAGCAACAGTTCTCTAACAACATAAGATGATTTTTCTCCCATCCAACATCCGAGATATGAAATTGATAATTACATTATAATGGAAAAACAAAGGGTTACTCAGTAGCACATGCTGGGTTAATATTTAAACTATTTTGGGAACAGTGAAAGATAACCACTTCATTATATAGAAGCCACCTAAAAATCAGAGCAATTAAAATGTGATAAATTAAACTAACGTACAATAAGAAAAAATCATAGAGTGATATTTCCTTATTTTATTACAAAAATCACTTTCCTGAAAAATTTTAAGTAACAAAAAGACCAGATTATAAATTTCACATCACATAAGTGAAAAATATCTATTAATTTAAAATATAATCAAGATGAAAGAAAAATTACCTATTTGGAATATATTTTCAGAACTTTTATGATGTATTATTAATAAAATAAGTAAGTAAAGTATAACAGGAATGGTATAATATAACATATGGAACTCATTATCAGTTGAAAGTCAAGAGGCAAGTTCATAAGAGGTGAGAAGAGGCTGAAAATTGCTCAAGAAAATTGTATATCAAAGTGGTGTTGGGATTTAATGGACAAATAAAATAAAACCCTTTTTCCTCTCCAGGTTCTAACAAATATAAAGATGATTTCTGAAATCAGATCTATGGAGAAAATGAATTAGCTTTAATACTGCTGAAGTGTAAAATGAAGGACACAGATTTGGCCTGTGACCAATGGGCACCTCTGATGAACTATCCCACAACTTAGCGTAGATTTTGGAAAACACAATGAGGCAATTCCTGGGTCTAGAAGGCAGACAAATAGATCCAGTATTACTGTGAAGAGAGAAGAAAAAGACAAAACAAACAAAAACCCTTCCCTTAATTTCCTAGGGCTGGCCTAACAAAGTAGCACAAAGCAGATGATTTTAAATAACTAAAACATCTTCCCATAGTTTATAGACAGGAGTCTGAAATCAAGATTTTGGCAGGGTCAAGCTCACTCTGAAAGCTCTAGGAGAGAATCCTTTCTTGCCTTTTCCTAGCTTCAGGCAGTCAACTGAAATCTTTGTTTTCCTTGGCTTGTAGAAGCACAAATCTAACTTCTGCCTCTCTCTTCACAGAGCTGTTTTCCTTCTATGTCTGTGTTTTCTCTGATTCGAATAAAGGCACTTTTCATTTTGGATTCATGCCCCACCCTAATCCATTATGACCTCATCTTTACTTGATTACATCTTCAAAGACCCTATTTCCAAACAAGGTCACACTCATGGGTGCGGGTGTGAAGATGTCAACATAACTTTTGGGGGCCACAATAGCAGCCCCTTACTACTCACATCTTCTTTTATATTTCACCTACACAAAATCATATCACTTATCTGAGAATGCACTCTTCTTTTTAGAGGAGAATGGATAGGTCAAGAAGAAATTTGCTGAAGTAACTGAGTAGCAATTTCTCCCACTTGAAACAGAAGATGCAGGTTCAAAGCCCCTTTGTCCCCACCCTCTTGTGGCTGCTCCTTATTATAGACTATTGTTCTGGATTTAATTCTGGGACAACTAGTTGGCCTGTTAAATTTTAACCAGATAATTTTCAAAAAATAGGAGAAACTGTCTCATTCATACTAGCCTGAATTTCTCAGATCACTGAATTTGAAAATCCAATAACTATTATTTAACGTTGAATTTTATATAGCCACAAAATCCATATTAACTCTTCTGAATTTAAACAATGAGATAACAGGTCTTGAAAATATTACAATAAACTCACAGCAGAGAGACAATCAATTATCACATTCCATTTTCTATTTCCCAAGAGGGAAATTAAGAAGAAACATAAAATGCACTTTCACTTACAAGACAAAGAAATCTAAATTTTTAATCTGCTTAGTGGCAGAATTTCTATTCATGCTTTAGACATTGTTGATTTCCCTCACCTTCTACTGCCTGGAATGCTTTTCAAGTGGAATAGAACACTTTCTTTTAGAGATTTACAAATTAGGGAACATTTCCATTAGCCACAAAATTACCAAACACAGTACTACAGCATTGTACTCTTATCCAACAATGTAGCATACATGAATAACTGAGCAAAATGAAATTTATGTTCTTTGAACACAGTAAAATGGTAAAATTACCAAAGATTGTATTCAAGGGAAGAAAAGTATATTGAAAAATTCTTCTGGATATGAACTTGTACATGATTATGAGTTTCTAGAGTTTATGACTTTGGAACTTAAATTCAGTGGCAGAATTTTCCCAACGAAGATTGATTTTGTTATCCATTTTCTATATCTGGAGTAAAACAATAACCTACACATAATTTCCATACTCTTTGGAAAATTTCATTGAATTATTCATTCCTTATTCCTAGTGTGGGAAATTAGCAAAAATGGCCAACCTTATGAGCAGATTTTATTTCTTGTGCTTTCTTTTTACTTTCTGCATATTTTTAAACTTTTACAAATCTTTTTTTCCTTTAAAGACTCCTGTTTCCAGTCTTGGCAAGGCAAGGATTATTGTAAAGTTCTGAATTTTTCTGGTTTGTGATTAATTTCTTACTATTCCACTTCTTTCAGAAAGGCTGAGTATAGTTTCTCAGTTTGATCCCTTTTCTTCTTTGCTATATGACTAGCACTGTTTTATTTCTTAGCATTCTTTATTGGCCCAGGTTTTTCTCAATTTACACATTCTGTATGGAATTTCCTCCTCTGAGAGATAAAACATCTATGAGCTATGGCTCATGGACAGCATGCACTCATCAAACAATCTTCCCCAATTTCCCCTCCCAACTGAGATATTCACTACCAGGAAGTCTTTTTTCCTATTTTCATAACATCTGTAAAAGGCTTTCTTGCTTTACCCTTTTGCTTTTTCTTTTTTGTACATTTCATAAGATATTTTAATCTCTTCATTTTTGTTTGCTTTCTCAACAAACTATAAATGATATATGACCTTTAAACTCATTCAGTAGTCCATTGATCATTTTATGACTCAAAACTGCCTAGATTTTTTTGTAAACAGCTTATGCTTCAGTATTTAGAGAAATGTCCTCAACTTCTCTTACCTTCACTGAGTACTTATAGGGAATTAAATTTGTACTGTATGTCATCAAGTAATTTTTTCAACATTTATTGAAAACTGTTGTGTGAAACATGTCTATTCAGAGAAGTAACAGAATTATAAGTGCACTTAAAGTTAAGTTATTTTCACTACACCACTGTTTAATATTTGGGAGACAGTTCAATTATTGTCATTCAGTTGCCTAAATCTACAAAATCTATCTTTTTTATCTATATAAAACACATTAAACTGGCCAGACTCAGTAGTAACAAAAAAACATAAAGAGAAATAAACTGTAGGACATTACAAAGTAGTGGTTATATGTATGTGTGTATACATATGTATGTATAAAACTATACGTACATGCTTATGTATATATGTACATGGACACACATTTTAAAGTTAAATAAGCAATTCTAGAAAATCAGTTTACCACAAAGATTCCTGGGAGGATAATGCTTAAAAAATAAGGCCATGTTGGTGCTGTTTCAAAATCAACCAATGAGGAGATTCTTAATGAAATTAATGAAATTGGAGATAAGATATTCTTTCTTTCCAGGTTAGCCATTTCTCCCTATTTATTTTCCTCTAATTTTTCTCCTGTTGTCCATATTAATCTTTCCTCTGCTCTTAAATGTGGCTGTTGTGTGTAGTGTTCAGAGTCCTTATGGATAAGGTCAAATCACAAACCCACAAGTCAGTGCCGTGCTTTGGAGGAAATCATTGAGAAACAAAGACAAGCTGTAGGTATACTGCAACTTCCCAGTGTACTTGGAACTCTGGTGAAGGAGTCCTAATTCTTTCAGCAGCTGAAATACTCGCTTTGGTCTTCAAGAGATACTTCACTTGCAGGTGAGACTGCCACCCCTGGTGAGCTGATGCCCAGTCCACCCAGCCTTAAAGGACAGGAATGTGGTGGTGGCAGTCATTCTTTGTCAGCAGGCAGATCTTTGGCCACTCCATGAGAGGCTCCTCCAGATAGCTGACTTCAAAGTCACTGGAGTTGAACTTGAACAGTCTGAACACTTTTACCTTTACTTCAAGAGAGTACCCAAGTATAAACATGTCAACCTGCTATAACCCACATGTGTCACCTATAGAATTCAGGTGATTTATCATGAAGCTCAAAGGATCTGTTGTTGTTTCCCTGGAAAACAAGAGTTTAAAAAGACTGGGACAATTGTTTTTGTCTTCAATTGTTTGTACACTTCAGTGACTTGATACAGCACGATGAATTTTAAAGCTTCATAAAGTTGATATTATTCCAGAATTGCATTGGAAAAAAGGATGTTGCACATACTGTCTCTCTTATGATTCCATTACATTCAGTCCACAGCATTTTCAATAATTCCACGTATTTATGTAGGTTTCCAAACATGTTTGTACCTGTATATTTCTCAGGACCAAAACTATTGCTGGATACAATTACAACTTTGTGAAAACAGCAGTTTTTCAGGAAGCTTAATTATGTCTTTTTCTTTCATCCATGATGGAAAGGGGAGGCCCTGGATGAATATCTGAAATAACAGTGATCCCGGTGCATCGTAGTTATTTCTTTTTATTTGTTGAACGCATTTAATATGATGACACCAAAACAGTTCCTCATAAGCCTTCTTCCTCAGCTTGGCCTGAGGCATTTCTGCTTTTGATTCTCTTGCACAGTAAGTGAGCAAACCAACTTCTATCACACTGAGGTTCCTTCTGAATTTTCCCTGCAGGTAGCCAATCCACCGCACTTCAGCCACTGCCCTAAATATAAATACAGCCTTCGAAGCAGTAGAGGCAGGCACCAGAAATGAAACTGCTGGCATCATGAACTCTTTTGCACATCTCCACACATTGCCAAAAGCTTGGCTTGTAACTAGTGTCCAGCAGGGAACTTTGTCATTTCTTGCTACAGAGACACCAGGCCCCTTTCGCTCCCATCTGCAGGGCACTCCTTGGTGCCTCCATGCCAGCCCCGCGCTGCAAGGGCAGGGAGCCTCCACCAATGTGTACCACAGATGTGGCTGCTGCCTGCTGGTTCAGCTCACTTCCTGGTTCAGCTCGCTTCCCAGCCACGAGTGGGTGCAGGTGGGCACGTGTTTAAAGTAAACTTGAGATGAAAATGAAGCATATTTTCCAAGCAAGAACAATAACTTTTTTCTTTTAGGAAATGGAATAGTTTGAGATTTTAAAATTTTTGTTAGTTGTCTGTATCTTCTTCTACCACATGATTTCACTGTTTGGCAATTAGAAGATTCAAATATTTTTCATATGCTCTTAAGAATTTGGTGTTAAAAATTGATTGATGCATCTTTTACTAAGAAGTAACTTGGTCCATCTTGCATTTTATTTACTAAGGGTCTTTTTTTTCAGTATCTGAAAGTTGAAGGTATTTCTGTCATAACTGTAACCATCATAAAAGTGTTTAAACATATTCTGAATACTATTATTTGATTATCTTTTTGGCCTGAAAATCTGAAGGCTAATTCAAACCGGCATGATTCAGAAGATTCAAAAAGAAAATAACTACTTTTCATACCAGCCTTTTTGATTTCCTGAAAATTTTAGTGAGAAATAATAGAACATACATCAACACTGACAAAATTTTGGAAGTTCAATAAAATATAACATCTAAAAAAAGTGAACATTACATATATGCAATATTTTAATAATTATAATAAAATGAAGGTCTGTGTCCCCACCACCCATGATAGCAGTTAGAATAGTAGTGCTAGTTCCAGTGCCTCTCCCCGATGGCATTTACACCCACACCTCACCACACATCCATTGCATCCTGAATTTTGTACTATCCCATTATTTCTGTGTAGTTGTACCACAGATCTGTGTTACCCTACATAAGATATAGTTTTGTTTTGCTATTTCCAACTTTAAATGAATGGAATCATAGTGAATTTATTCTGTGACTTGTTTCTTTGGTTCTGTGGTTTTAGTTTGTATTTCTCTATTACTAATTAATCATAATGATTATATTTTCACATATTTATGGTCTATTATTATTTAGTATAATGTGAAGTACCTTGTTCAAGTCTTTTACCCATTGTTCTGTTTTTTGAAGTTTTTTTTTTTTTTTGTGTGTGTGTGTAATTCTCTTTTTAATTTTTAGGTGTGCTTTATACATTCTTTATACTATCCTTTTGTCAGTTTTATGTGTTGCAAATAATTTCTCCTAGTTTGGGGCTTGCATTTTCCTCCCTCCTTTTGGTATATTTTGATGACCAAGTGAAAGGGGAACAGACATCTTTCTCCCTGTTAAGAGAAAATGGAGGGGGAGTCAGGATACTTTTCTTCAGTGAATTTGGCCAGCAAAGCTGGCTTTGAATCTCAGCTCTGGAGATTCAACACAGAAACAGAGGAAAACCAAGACTGAACACCTCTGTGGAAAGGTGCACTGACAAGCACTATCTGCTGATTGGTCTGGAAATTGCAAAGACAAAAATTGTTCTCTGTTCTTTTGGTATCATACCCCTAGGAGAAGTTCTGCAACTCACTAGTGAGTCCTTGCCATGATTTTGATAACTTAAGCTGGGCAATTTCAAAGACTTAGAATAAGTTGAACCAAATATCAAAGCGAGCTGTGAAAGAAATAAGCAAGAGAGAGAAATCAGCCAACAGAGTAAATTCACCAAGATATTCAGATGCTGAGATATCAGTAAAAAAAAAAAAAAATTACAAACCATACTAGGAAATAAGAAGAGATGGCTCAGTCAAAATATCCTAAAGAGATACAGGATTTAAGACAATTAATCAGAAATAATCACACAACTCTCCTAAATCACTTAAAAGGATTTAAAGAAAATATGACTAAAGAAATAAAGGATATTAAGAAGAAATTAGGAGAACATAAAAATTTGAAAGCCTACAATGAAAGTAACAGACTTTATGGGAATGAAAGACACAATGAATGAGATTAAAAACAACAAATATTTTCTAGATCTTCAAATGGAATTTGATTACCATAGTGATCCGTCTATAAAAATAAAATTGATAATATATATTTAAAAAAAAAACATTAGAGGCATATAAGAGCTTATTTGAATTGCTTAAAGACAGAAAATGATTAAAATGAGAGGATAGTACATATCATATTATGAAAACAACACATGAGAATTATAACAGACATCATAAAAACTGATGCAAGCCAGAACAAAATAGAGTCATGTTTCAAATACTGAAAGGTAATAACAGTCATTATAAGATTCAATACTAATTTAAATATCTTTGAAATATAAAAACAAAATTAAATCTTTTCCAGGAAAATTAACACACACACATACAGAAAAATATATATTCAGCAGATTTGTGCTTTAAGAATTTCCCAGGTGTAAAGAGAATGAAAACAGAAGGTTTACACAAAGAAATAATAACATATATATAAGACTGAAGATAACTATATCAAATACTGGATTTGTGAAAATTTAATTGCTCCAAAATAATGGTCTACGGGAAAATTATATTGATTTATTTTGAGGCTTGAGACAGATAGAAAGTTAAAATTTATCATAAAAACATAAAGAATGGGAAAAATGAATTGCATCTCTACTACTCCAAGGTTAATCATCCTTAGGGCAACCACTGTGAAAGGAGGAGACAAAATTGCCAATGTAAGGAATGAAAGAAGGGATAACATTGTAGTTCCCCCCAAATTTTAAAAGGATAGTAATAAAATTTTGTAAATATCCTCTTGCTGTTAAGTTTCATTTATTAGATGAAATATACAACTTTTTAAGATGTTCACCCCAGAAACATGAGTTACGTGAAAACGTCTGCACCTATTCAAGGAATTTAATTTTCCCTAAAAAAATTCTACATGAAAAAAAATTATTTTCCTGACGTGAAAAACTCATGTTTCCCTCAGACTGTGGAATGTGGACAGAGTGCTATGTAATACATGGAGAAGAGGACAACATCTTGAAAGATGGTAGGGCAACAACCTAGAAAAACCTGGGGACCAGGATTAACTCATGGAAATGAGCTACCACAAACCCTTGTAAGCAAAAGCTTACACTGTTACATCTAAGGACTATACTTTCCCCATTGTTGAGCCCTTCTGTTTCAGAAACCCTTTATTTCTATTTATTTTTATTTTTTTTGTAAAGAAGATTTAGATTACATAAATGTTACATTTAAAATATTGGAGATTCCAATATACCCCACCCCCTCCCTCTCCCACACTTTCCCACATTAACAACATCTTTCATTAATGTGGTACATTTGTTTTAACAGGCAAACACATATTGAAGCACTTCTACTAGCCATGGTCTGTAGTTTACATTACTGTTTACAATTTGCACTTCACAATTTTATAGGTTTTGACAAAATGTATAATGGCCTGTATCCATTACTGCAATATCATGCAGAACAATTCAAATTTCCCCAAACTGCCCCATGTTACTCATATTCTTCCCTCTCCCTCCGCTCAGAACCTCTGGTTGCCACTGCCTTTATACCAATGCTGAAATCCTTTCTTATACCAGGACAGCCTGTACCTGACTAATACGGGCTCTGTCCTTATCCATATCAAATCACCTGACATATCTTTCTTTCCATTACAAAGTTCTTTTTTTCTGAAAATATATATGTTTGAAAATAATTTGGTGGTATTTCCAATATCACACTGTCTTCTCTCAGCATCTGGAATAGATTGTCTGCCAGCAATATACACCTGGAACAAACATGGTTATTTTTGTTAATTTTTTGAAAAATATAATAAAGAAATGGATTATATTTTATCTCTGACAAGAGTATTATACTTTTGTAGAAAAACAGTCATACCATAGAATGGTGATGAAGAACATGAACTCTACTCAGTCTATCTGGTTCAAATATGAGCTCATTCTTAAACCTACTGACTAACCATGATCAAATTCTTCATCTCTCTATGTCCCAGTTCTATCCTCTGTAAAATTCAGCCATTCAAGTATATTTATTGGAATCATTCTTCTAGGTCATGGGGATACAAGAATGAACCTAATTGGCAACAATCTTGTTCTCAGAAAGCTCTCATAGTGGAATAAAACAGAGGAAACAAAAGGCATAAGCAAAGTATAAAATATTATTTGGGTTTACTGTTATGACAAACAAATTCAGCAAGTATGAGGAAAGGAGAAGATGTGTGGTGAGGCCTGATCTTATGAGGAAGAGAATGAGAAAATATCCAGTAATCAGGGCAAAGCAAATTTCAGGAAGATTAAAAAATGGAAAACGTCTGCCCATCATCATGACTAATGAATACCGTGAAGGAGAAGTTTGAAGAGGTTCATGTGGCCACACTAAAGAAAGCCTGGCAGACAAAAAGATGAAGGATTCATTCAGAAAATTAAGGAGAGGCAGGATCTTGTTGGCCCTGGAGGCTCTTATGTTTTGATTCCTACCTTTTTGGAATTTTGTAGGTTCTATGAAGCAAAGTGACATGATCCAACTTACATTTCAGAGTAAAAGTCTAGCCATACATTCAGATTAGACTCAGAAGGGATAAGGCAGAAAACAGAGAAGTAACCTAGAAGCTTCAACTATGACTTAAAGATGGAGATGATGGGTCTTTTGGCCTGGGCAGCAGCAGGGATGTTGCGCAATAGTCACAATCCAAATATATTCTCTAAGGAGAAGCAATATGATATGGTGATGGACTGGTTGTGAGGTGCCTGACATAGAAAATATTAGAGGGTTATTCTTAAGACTTTCCTGAACATGTAGGAGGATGACTTTCCATTTTCCTGAACAATTAGGAAATGTTTCAAGAACCTACCTGAGAGTTATCTTGAGAAGGTAGTCTCTGTTAATCGTATATCTAAAGTCCTTTGACTTTTGTCTAGCACTCAGTAGGTACTCAGTAAATAAAACCCATTTTTCACCATTATTATATAATATCAATTATTTGCAAATAGAAGCTAATGTTCATATTTTGTCATGCTCTATTCCAGACTTATTTTATTTAACATTATTTTTTACATACCACCATGAATAAATTTAGTCTTAAAAAATACCGCAGACCAAATCTTACATAAAATATGGTATGCAATGAAATACAGAGGGATAACAGGCAGCTGCAAATGATCTAGTGTTTTCATATTTTCCAAAATTTACATTACATTTATTTAGTAATAACATAAAAGCTCTCTAAATTGTGGAAGGATAGGATTTTCTGTATTGATTTAAGACAAGGATTCGCTGTCTGACGGCCACCTGGGTAGAAGGTAGAAGGGCCGACTGTTAGTACCCAGGGCTAGTGCTGCCCAGAACCATGTGCTGGGGAGGGGCCGTCCCCCATGGGGTTCTTAGTGTCCTGGGGCCACCTGGGTCCAATGCTAAGCCACCGGTGTCCAGGCTGTCCACCACCAGCACCAGCACCACCACCACCACCACCACCACCATTGGTCAGTATGTCTATCCTTGTGCCAATACCATGCAGTTTTCAGCACTGTAAATTCATAGTATGTTTTACAGTAAGGTAGTGTGATACCTCCAACTGCATTTTCCTTTTCAATATGTCTTTTGTGATACGGGGCCTCTTACCTTTCCATAAATTTTGTAGTTAGTTTTTCCAGTTCCTTAAAAAATACAGTGTTGATTTTTATTGGAATTGCATTAAATCTGTAGATTATTTTGGGTAGGACAGACCTGTTGATGATGTTTACTCTTCCTATCCATGAACAGGGAATATCCTTCCATTTATTTAGGTGTTCTTTGACTTAACAGTGTTGTGTAGTTTGCTGTATATAAGTCCTTTGCATCTTTAGTTAAATTTATTCCTAGGTATTTGATTCTTTTAATTACTATTGTAAATGGTATTTTTTTCTTGATTTCCTCCTCAGATTGCTCATTAGTAGTGTGCAGAAATGCTACTGATTTTTGAGCATTGATCTTATAGCCAGCGAAATTGTTGATGTCCTTTATAAGTTGTAGAAGCTTTGTTTTAGATTTCTCAGGGCTTTCTACGTATAGGATCATGTCATATGCAAATAATGAAATTTTTACTTCTTCTTTTCCAATTTGGATGCCTTTTCTATCTTTTTCTTGCCTCAGTGCTCGAGCAAGTACTTCTAAAACAATGTAAAATAGGAGTGGTGATAGTGAGCATCCTTGTCTTGTTCTTGATGTCAGAGGGAAGGCTTTTAGAATTTCAGCAATGAAGATGATGTTAGCTTTGGGTTTTTCATATATACCCTTTATCATATTCAGAAAGTTTCCTTCTATTCCTATCTTTTGCAGTGTTTTTATCAGGAAAGAGTGCTGTATTTTGTTAAATGCTTTTTCTGCATCTATAGAGATGATCATGTGATTTTTTTTCTTTTAATCTGTTTATGTATTGTATTACATTGATTGTATATCTTATATTGAAGCATCCTTGCATACCCAGGATGAAATCCACTTGGTCATGGTGTATATTTTTTGAAATGTTGTTGAATGTGATTAGCAAGTATTTTATTGAGGATTTTAGCATCTAGGTTCATTAGAGAAATTGGTCTGTAATTTTCCTTTCTTGTGGTATCTTTGTTTAGCTTTGGTATTAGGGAAATGTTGGCATCATAGAATGAGATAGGCAATATTCCTTGTACATCTATTTTTTGGAAGAGCTTAAGCAGGATTGGTGTTAGCTCTTTCCAGAATGCTTGGTAGAATTCAGCTGTGAAGCCATCTGTTCCTGGGCTCTTCTTAGTTGGGAGGTTTTTGATGACTGACTCTATCTCTTGTAATTGGAATGTTTAGTTCATCAATTTCTTCTTTCATCAATGTAGGCTGTTTTTG
The DNA here is from genome assembly GCA_026826555.1 of Tolypeutes matacus. Classification (NCBI taxonomy): domain Eukaryota; kingdom Metazoa; phylum Chordata; class Mammalia; order Cingulata; family Chlamyphoridae; genus Tolypeutes; species Tolypeutes matacus. The sequence continues at coordinate 2,510,846 of JAKSZT010054331.1, forward strand.
AGTTTCTAGAAATTCGTCCATTTCCTCTAAATTATCATTCTAGTGGGCATATAATTTTTCAATGTATCTTCTTATGATGCTCATTATTTCTGTGTGATCAGTAGTGATATCCCCTTGCTCATTCCTTATTTTGTGTATTTGCATCTGTTCTCTCTTTTTCTTTGTTGGTCTGGGTAAAGATTTGTCAATTTTTTGATCTTCTCAAAGAATCAGCTTTTTGTTTGGTTTATTTTTTCTAGTGCTTTCTTATTCTCTATTTCATTTAGTTCTGCTCTAATCTTCGTTATTTCCTTCTTTCTACTTCCTTTAGTTTTAATTTGTTGTTGTTTTTCCAGTTTCTCCAAGTGTGCAGTTAGGACTTCAATTTCAGCTTTTTTTTTTTTTTTTTAATATATGTATTTAAGGCTATGAACTTCCCTCTCAGAACATCTTTGGCTGCATTGCGTAGGTTTTGATATGTTGTGTTTTCATTTTCATTCATTTCAAGGTAGTTACTTATTTCTTTTGAGATTTTCTCCTTGACCCACTGTTTGTCTAAGAGTGTGTTGTTTAATTTCCATTTCTTTGTGCCTAATCTGTTTCTCTGGCCATTAGTGATTTCCAATTTCATTCCATGGTGGTCAGAGGAATTACTTTGTATAATTTCAATCTTTCTGAATTCATTGGGAGTTGTTCTGTGGCCTAGCATGAGGACTATCTTGGAGTATGATCCATGTGCACTTGAGAAGAATGTAAATCCTGCTGAATTTGGGTGTAGTGTTCTGTATATGTCTGTTAGGTCTAGGTCCTCTAATGTATTGATCAGAGTCTTTGTTTCTTTATTGATTCTCTGCCTAGATGTTCTTTCTAATGGTGACAATGGTGTATTAAAGTCCCCTACTATAATTGTAGAGGCATTTATTTCTCCACTTAGTTTTTCCACAGTTTGCCTCATGTATTTTGATGCACCATGATTAGGTGCATAAAGGTTTATCATTGTTCTCTCTTCTTGAGAGATTACCTCTTTCACTAATATATAGTGTCCATCTTTGTCTCTTACAATAGCTTTGCATTTAAAATCTATTTTGTCTGATATTAGGGTAGCTACTCCTTCCTTTTTTACACTATTGTTTGCTTATAAAATTGTTTTCCAGCCATTCACTTTCAGCCTCTTTGAATCCCTAGGTCAAAGGTGGGTTTCTTGTAGACAGTGTATGGATGGATCTGTGTCTCTTGAGTGGTGAATTTAATCCATTAACATTCAGTGTTATTACTCGTAATAAATTTCTTATTTCAGCCATATTTTCTTTGGGTTAATGTATGTCATATGTTGTTTTTATTTATCTTTTTGTCTTTTTAGTTGTTTTTACACTCTCCTCAAACTCTCTCTCCCTTGTTTTTTCCTTTCAAGTTGTAGAACTTCCTTTAGTATTTCCTGAAGTGCAGGTTTCTTATTGACATACTCTTAATTTCTGTTTATCTGTGAATATTTTGAACTCTCCATCATTTTTGAATGCCAGTTTTGCTTGATAGAGATTCATGGCTGGAATTTTTTTTTCTTTAATACTTTGACTATGTCATACCACAGTCTTCTTTTCTCCATGATTTCAGATAAGAAATCAGTACTGAATCTTATTGTGCTTCCCTTGTGTGTGGTGGTTCTCTTTTCTATTGCTGCCTTGAATATTTTTTCTTTGTCTTGAGCATTGGACATTTTGACCAGTATATGTCTTGGAGTTGGCCTATTGGGACTTATACTCTTTGGTGTATGCTGTGCTTCCTGGACTTGTACATCCATCTCTCTTAATAGGTTTGGGAAGTTTTCAGCCATTATTTCCTTCAACACTCCTTCTATTTCCTTTCCCTTCTCTTCTCCTTCTGTGTTTCCTAAAATGCATATGTTTGTGCATTTTGTGTTGTCAGTTAAATCCCTGAGTCCCTGCTGGAATTTTTCTATCTTTTTACCTATCTGTTTTTCTATCTGTTTGATTTCAGATGTATTGTCTTCCACATCACTCATTCTTTCTTCTGCCTGTTCAAATCTGCTGTTATATGAATCCAGCGTCTTTTTTATTTCTTGGATGATCACCATCATATCCATTATCTTTTTATGTATGTTTACAATTTCTTCAGTATGTTTTCCCAGTGTCTTCTTAATATCCTTAATCTCTTCCTTCACTTCATTAAGTTGGTCCATGATATTTGTTTGGAAAGCTTTGATTAGTTGTTTGATGTTCTGCATCTCTTCCTGATTTTTAGTTTGTTCATTGGACTGGTCCATGTCTTTCTGTTTCTCAGTGTGGTTTATGACTTTTTGTTGCCCTCTAGTCATCATTTTATCTTGGTGGGTATTTTCAGTTGATTAGCTTCTCTCTTTGCTCTAAAGTTTTATTTAGCTGGTGGTTCTGTGTGTGTTTTAAGTTTTCTCTTTGAGATTTTTGTTCTTATTTTATTTCCTTGCTTTTTTTGTGTGTTCCCTTGAAGGAAAAATATTAGGGTCAGAGGAATTGAAAGATATGAAGAAGGAAGTAATAATGATAAAAGTCAGAAGAGGGACTATATAAGACTTAGTGAAACAAATATTTAACTCATGTAGGAAGTGTAGAATAATAGGGATAAAATTGGAGTTCCTACAATGGACTGGAAAAGCAAATAGTGTAAAATATTTATAGTGATTTAGAAGGCTAGAATGATTAGGAGAGAGAGAAAGTGTAAAGAAAGGGCTGAAAGGAAAAAGTTAATAATAATAAAAAGAAGAAAACAGAATATATAAAATAGAAATTGACACCCTTAAATTGTGGGCTAATGAAAAAAGGTCATATGTAAAACCACAACAGAAAGCAGAAGGAAGATGAAGGAAGGAAAAGAGATAATGTTGGGAGACAAAATCAATATAAACAGAGAATAGATAGTCACAGAAGCAGCACAGCAAAAAAGAGACAAGCTAACAGCACAAATTCTTCCTGAGCAAATCCACCTCGCCATCCAGCAATCTCCAGATTGCTATTCCCAAATTTCTCACTTTGTGAACCCCCAGCACAGATCCCCTGGCCAGGACCCTGTCCCAAACAGCCGTCCACAGAGAGGGAGTCAGCGAGTGCCCTCCAAAACTAAAGCTATCTAGACCCTGCCTCTGTCTTTTTATTTTTGAGGTGTAGGATTTCTTTATAAATGCAGGATATTAGGCTCCTAACAGCTAAATTGTTGTCAAATATTTTCTCTCATTAGTTAGGCTGCTGCTTTTTCATTTTCTTGATAACATCCTTTGAGGTGCAGAGATTTTTAATTTTGAGGAGATCCCATTTATCTATTTTTTCTTTTGCTGCTCATGCTTTGTGTGTGAAGTTCATAAAACCATTTCCTATTACAAGATCCTGTAGAAACTTCCTTACATTAACTTCCAAGGTCTTTATGGTCTTGGCACATATATTTCGATCATTGGTCCATCTTGAGTTGATTTTTGTATAGGGTGTGAGATGTTGTTCCTCTCTTATTCTTTTGGATATGGATATACAGTTCTCCAAGCATGATTTGTTGAAGAGGCCATTCTCTCCCATCTGAATGGTCATCGAATATCAGATGTCTGCATATGCGAGGATCTATATTGGAACTCCCAATTTGGTTCCATTGGTCAGTATGGCTATCCTTGTGCCAATCCCATGCAGTTTTGATCACTGTAGTTTTGTAGTATGTTTTAAAGTCAGGTAGTGTGATATCTACAACTTCATTTTTCTTTTGCAATACATCTTTGGTGATTTGGGGCTTCTTACCCTTCCAAATAAACTTGGCAGTTATTTTTTCCAGTCCATTAAAAATAGTGTTGATTTTTATTGGGATTGCATTAAATCTGTAGATTTGTTTGGGTAGGATAGACATCTTGAGGATGTTTAATCTTCCTATCCATGAACAGGGAATACCCTTCCAATTATTTAAGGCTTCTTTGATTTCCTTTAACAGTGTTGTGTAGTTTTCTGTACATAAGTCCTTTACATCTTTAGTTAAATTTACACCTAGGTATTTGATTCTTTTAGTTACTATTGTAAATGGTATTTTTTCTTGGTTTCCTCCTCAGATTGCTCATTATTGGTGTACAGAAATGCTATTGATTTTTGAGCATTGATCTTATAGCCTGCAAATTTATTCAACTCCTTTATAAGTTCTAGAAGCTTTGTTGCAGATTTCTCAAGGCTTTCTGTGTATAGGTTCTTCTCATCTGCAAATAGTGAAATTTTTACTTCTTCATTCCAATTTGGATTCCTTTTATATCTTTTTCTTTCCTCAGTGCTTGAGCAAGTACTTCGAACACAATGTTAATTGGGAGTGGTGATCGTGGACATCCTTGTCTTGTTCCTGATCTTTTAGAAATTATATTTTTTTTCAATTTTTTTAGTTGTGAATTTTGCCAACTTTTCTGTTCAATGATCAACATTTAAAATGTTAATTCTTTCTTGAACAAGCTTCATTTATTCCAGAAATAATAATATGGATATTGGAAAAAGCTTAAAACATAATTAGAAGACACAATACAAGTTCCTCCATTAAAAATAACTGACTGTTAAATTAGTTTGCAGAAAGCTTGGGTTTCTATATTGTAAAATGATGATTGTCATTGGGTTATTGTAAAGATTTAGTAAAGTAGTGCAGGCGCTGAGAATTTTATTAGCTAATTCTTTGAATCTAAATATAAAATAATAGAAATTTTAAAATAATAGAAATAACATTAATATTTGCCTTTTTTTTCATTCTCTTCCATTTTCTTTATTTGATCTTTCATATGCAGGTGAAGTCTATTAAAATTTTCATATTAATGTTGAATTTGTTAATATTTCTTTGGAATATGTTATCTTCCTACCATCTACCACCTTTTATATATTTTGGGGCTTGCTTTAGGTGTATAGTTTTTTTTTGATGTCAGGAAGAAAATTAAAAAGTATTTTACAGAATGCCTTGAGAATAAGTTCTGGAATAGATTCCTCCAACAAAGTAAATAAATATAATAATAATTTTATTTGTCACCCTCAAAATTTCCTCACACTTCTTTTTAATTCCTTCCTCTTGCCACTTTACTTGGCCCCTCAAGCAACAACCACTTATTTGTTTTCCATCACAGTAGCTTTGTTTGCATTTTCTAAAATTTTACATAAATTGTATCATCTAGACTGTACTTTTTGTCTGACATATTCCACTCATCATAATTATTATGGTGTTCATCTATATTGTAGTGTGCATTAGTAGTTCATTCTTTCTTTTGCTGGATAGTATTCCTTTTACAAATTGGTGGACATTGGGGTTGTTTCCAGTTTTGGACCAATACATACAGCTACTCTGCATTTCCATATTAAACCTTTGCATGTTCATATGGTTTCATTTATTGTTTGAAGCAGTGGCTTCAAACAAGAAAAAAATTTATTGACTCCTTGGAGAGCAGGAAGATACTTTCACATTTCCCACCCTTTACAGCACAGTCTCCCCCACTTTAAAAGCCACCAGGAGGGTTCTGGCTCTTTCAGCTTCATGGGGTAAAACAATGCTCCTGGTAGGAGGACCCCAATGGGAAGAGAGGAAGGAAAATACATTAGACAACTGTATATGTCCTCAAAGTGCACTTTTTTTCATTGATGCCTGCTTTAACGCTTCCTTTAGCCCCAGTCTCCACCTGGACTCCCCTGTGTCTCGATGTTTAAGTTCCACATTGTGAAGCTCAAGCCAGGGAGCCCCTAAATTTGGTATCATTTTCTTCCAGATAGGAGTACATCCCAGGAGCTGGTCTTCCTTTTCCTGCTTGCAGGGGTCCTTCCTGCTCCTCCTTCTTGCTCTTTTTCAACAGCAAATGGAGGGCCCTCCTCACTATATTCAGTCTATTGGCTTTGGTGACCTCCTGGGTGTTCTTTTCTGGGTCTGGTGGGATCATGGAACAAAGAGTGTCAGGAAAATCTCTGTTCTGGTTGGGGGCTTCTCTTCCCTTGGCCTTGGGGTCCCTCAGCCTTTTTCTGGTGGACATGTTCTAAGGTGTAGTTTATATTGCCCTCCTATTTGAGAAGTGTATGGAATGTAATATTATTACAGTGTTTCTTTGTAAGGATTTAGGGAGTTCCTGCTGCCAGAGGCTGTGTCCCCTGATCTCCCTAGAGTCCCCCACCATCTGCGAAGCAGCCAGGACCCACTGGTCCCACTCCAGGCATGGTAGTGAGAGACCCCAGAAGACAATTTACCTGATTCCACGATCAACTCAATTGGGCAGTTCTGGAGCTCTGGCTCTAGATCCACTTTCATTCCAACCCCAATGGAAGGGATGAATGCTAATGACTGTGAAGTGGGAGCAGCAGTAGCTGGCACTTTAGCAAGGGTGAGTAGTACAGGGTGACTGCCCGGTCCACCCGTGGATTGTCTAGGATTGGCCGTGATGTTACTGGTGTTACTGGCCTGATGGAAAATCAGGGAGAGAGCAATTGGATGGGGTGGAGGGATGTCTCTTGCCCGTGACCTTAGCAGGTGCACTGCTGGCAGATAGGTGGGCAGAGGGGAGAGTCAAGGCAAGGAAAAGGAAGAGGAGAGCAGGTGCAGGGGAGGCAAATGGTCAGAGGATAAAGAGTAGGACTGGGATGAAGGTGAGAAAAGGGAGAAATAGAGGGAGGGAAGGTGGAATGGGTCAGAAGCCACTTGAGGCAGAGATGGAACAGCTGGTGGCAGGGGTGACAGGTAGACAAAGCAAACCAGAAAAGAGTTGCGGGGTGAGGGGAACCCAGGAGGCAGGGATGAGGAGGCTCTCAGGGTGAAGCTAAAAAACAGGTATGGGAATGTGAGCAAATGTTAGGTAGGATTCGGAAGTCAGGGATAAGGGAACAGATGTTAGGGACGGTCTTGTTGAGGGATGGCCAAGGTGGGATAAGGGAGGAAAGAGGAAAAGGGAGGGAAAGAAGAGAGAAAAGAAAGGACCAGGATGGTGCCTTCAAAGGGATGGTTGGCTTCCCCAAATACCACCTGGAGGGAGCTCTTCAACCCCAGCAGTGCTGCTGGGGCCTCCCACAGAAGGGTGGGTGGTTTCGTCCCTGGAGGGAAGAGTGAGACAGCAATGGCAAGGACAGGGGACCCAGCCAGAGATGTGACAGGCTGGTCACTCTGCGGGTATGGAGGCAGCCTGGAGGCCAGACACGGGATGCCAAAGGGGGTGCAGAGGGAGTGCGTCCTCTACAAGGTCCCCCATCCACAGATTGCCATCCCTGGGAGGTGGAAAAGCCCATGGGTGACAGGTGATGTCAGAGTTTCTGGCCAGTCCAGGTTGCTTGTGCAGGGGGCTGCAGGAAACAAAGTAGAGGCTTTAGTCAGAGGAAGAAGGGGGCAGGAAGCTCTAGTAGGCCTGGCTGTGGGAGGGGCTGCTGGTGCCTCATATCCCAACTGATTCCTTGCATCCCTGACTTTCTAGCAGACATTTTACCAACTCCCCATGGCTTTCTTATGCATTTCTTCTCTCTGTGGTAAACTCACTTATCTCCCCTGCTCTGGAAACCTGAATAGGACAAGCCACACTCAGGAGGGTGAGCAGTAAAGGAGGAATAAAGATGAATCACCTTTTCTGAGGAGGACTCACAACTGGTTTCCCCATGGTGCCTCCTTGGCAAGCTCCCCAAGCTGGGAAGTCAGGAGACTGGGTTACTTGAGGTGAGAGCAGAAGTAAAACACCCTCAAATGGGCTGCATGTCGCAGCCCATTGGGTGAGGTTTTTAGAGAAATAGATTCTAAGACCTCCAAGGATGAGGCTACAATGTCAAATGGTCAAGGGTAACAGTGGAGAGGCTCACACATGTTTAACATGCAATCCTTTTTCAAGGACTTTCACACTAATTGTATCATGTGATCCCTGTAAATATCATGTAATTTAAATGGAAAAAAAATTTCACAGGAGGAATCTCAGGTTTAGAGCAATTAAACTTTGTCCCTAGCAGGCTGCACAATTCCAATCTTCCCAACCCACCAAGATTTGTTTCAATGTGTCTCACACATGCTGCATCTCCAGCACCTTCCCTCTTTCTTTACAAGGATGAGTGGGATGTAAAAGTGTCCCAGGGTTTGATTGTCATCCTTGAGATCATGCCCTCTGGGACCTTTGATGTCTGAAAGAGTCTTTAACAACTGACAGGCTCAGACTATGAAGGAGACTTGGGCTGTCAGGGATTGGGACTTCGGTTCACCCTTGGAGCTCGTGTTTTGGAGAGCAGAACATTACCTGTTAATTCACTCTTTTTCTCCACTTTCTTGCCTCTGCACTGATGCTGTAAAACCAAGAAGAAGATACAATTTTCATGGGATAAAATCTGTCTTTTCAAGGAAACCTTCAGAACCTTATTCATGAATAACATATCATTTGTATTTGTTAAACATTTTACATGGGTTAATTCCATTGATTATTTTTTCATCTTTTGAATAACAAATAAATTTTTTCTGGATGAGATATCAATTGACTTTTAGTTAGGAGTCCTTTTTCTGCCAGGAGTCCTCTTATGAAACCAGAACAAAACCTACAACCCACAAGAGTGGGTCCCTGACATCACAGCTTGTACAAGAATATCTCCCTGAGACTTCCAGAGGCTCAGCACTGCTCTCACTATGAGCCCTACCATGGTGAGACCAGGATTGACCCAGAGATACCAGATGTGGGATATGGACAGTGAGCAAGTGTTGAGGGATTATCTTCAGTTGAATACCCTGAACTTCCTAAATATTACAATCCATAGCCACAAAATGTGTTTAAGAATTTATTCTTGAGCCCTCTGCCATACCCACATGCATGATCTGTGAGGTTTGGATTGAAATAATTGCCATACTCCAATATTGCCCTCCTCTCCCTGCTCCCTACATGATGGTCTCTTCTCTCTGAGAGAAAACAGTGACTTTCTACTGTAGACTAATCTCAGGGTCCCTTACCTCACTCAAATCCAAATATTGCTTGAATCTCTGGAATATTAACTTCTTCTGCCTGTAGTGGAGGAAGATGTTTAAGAGCTCCACTACAGACAGGAAGAAGAAAAGGGAATCCAGGACCCAGGTAGCTGAATAAGGGCTCAGGCCCTGGGTCCTGATATAAATCACAATGATGAAAACACTCTGCATCATCCACAGCCAAGCGCTGACTCAGGCAACTGGCACTGAGAAAGCACATTCCAGCCTTGAGTTCTGAGGTGACATCACAGGGCTTGGAACAGCCACAGAGATTTGGTGGGTGGGGGAGGGAATACTTAGTGGAAGGTGCACTCAAGGCCCATCCCCCCACCACTTTGCTTCTCCTTTGCCCCCACTGACACCCTTCCTCTCAGCCTCTTATTCTCTTCATATTTTTCTGTGGCCTCCTATTTTACAAATACCTCCTATATTTACTTCATAGGTAAAATTTCAGTGTGATTTTCCATTTCACTCTGTGCAGAAATATCTAGGAACCAGTGTACTAATTCACCTATTCCATGGTTTTTGAAAATGTGAATTTCTTCCAGAAATTTTGCTTAAAACTCTTGATTACACCTAAAGACTCCTCTTCTCTCAAATTTAGTGGCCTGTTTTGTATGTGTGTGTGTGTGTGTGTGTGTGTGAAATATCTCAACTTATATCAGAGCTTTTCTCCATGGTCACTATTGAAATTTGGGGTTAGATATTTCCTTTTGGTGATATTTTTGTCAGATATTCTTTTAGGGTGTGAATTTTCAGAATTGACAGATCCTTTCTCTGCCTGATTTTCTACCATGTTGTTACCTTCCCCACCATCTCCTTTAAAAAGAGAATTTAATATTCAAGCCATATCTTTCAAGTATTCTCCCTTGACCTCAGGAGGGTTCTGTGTTCTTTTTAAAAAAACATATAAGGGGGGATGGCCCAGAGACTGACGCTTTATCAGTGGGCTCTATTTTGGAATCTGTGCTCCTTAGAATGATAGAATTGGACTCAAATAAGTCCTCCCTGCACATGGTTCATCAGTCCCTTCTATTCAAATCTATATGTGATGCTGGAGTTTTTAAGTATACTTCCAGAGACTGGAGCCTCTGGCCTACCTATGTGCCAGGTGTGCATGGAATCTCGGGGGAGCTGCAACTCCTACCCTACAGCTCAAGGGACTCATCCAAGTCACCTAGTGAGGAGACAACGATGGGTAATAGCTATCCCAGGGAATGGAGAGGGCCTGCATCTGCAGGCAGGATCATCCCACCCACCATATCCATGGGATATAAGCCCTCTCTCACTTGGAGGTGGAGTGCACATCACCATCCCAGTTCCCTCAGGATTAGGGGAAGAACAATGGACTAGAGTGGACTTGATGGTATTCGGTTGTACACATATGGTGATTCTAGCAATGGAAGAAATTATAACAATGAGGTGGAGCCAGTGGCCACTTGACACTTTTGGGGCAGGGAGGGGATGAGCAGTTGAAATACAGGGGCTTCTTTGGGATTTGGAGGTTGTCCTGAGTACCGTTGCGGCAACGGATGTAGGCCATTTTAAATCAGCACTCACCACTCAGAACTGTGTGGGAGAGAGTGTGGTCTACGATGTGAACTTTGGTCTACGGTTGGTGGCAAGGCCCCAGGATGTGTAAGTCCATTGAGGGTGGTGGGCCACACTTGTGGGAGATGTTTGTGTGGGATGTGGTGGGAGGTGTGGGAGGTGGGCAACAGGGGAATCCCAGTGGGTTCTGTGTAATATTTTCGGTAATCTAAGCTCCTCTTAAAATATATTTATATATATAAATAACATTTTTGTAAGCAAATGCACATATATGCATATGTATTTATATATCATTTTACAAATATTGGTATGTATTGTGAAAAAATTAGATTTTTACCCACAATAAAAAATTAATTAATTAAAAAAAAAAAAGATACCATAAGAGGTAAATAACAGTGAAATTACTGGATAATTGGGTAAGTGGTTTCTCTTCATAAAAAACTGTCAGATTGTTTTCTAAAGTGCCTGTATCAGTTTGACATCCTATCAGCAACTGTTGGGAGTTTCAATTGCTCAGTAATATTGTAAGTGTTTTGTATTATCAGTTATTATACATTTTTATTTTAACCATTTTAACAGTTCTGTGGGATCACATTGTGGTTTTAAATTATATTTCCCTATTATGAGTGATATTGAATCTCTTTCTGTGGGCTTAGATAATATCTATGTGAAGTATGTTCAAGGTTTTGCACATTGATAATCATTGTCCTTTTCTATTATCTTCATATTTTTGAGTTTGAATGTTAATCATATATTATGAATAAATATTTTTGTCAAAAAAATACATTAGAGTGCTTGCTTCGGCAGCACATATACTAAAATTGGAACAACACAGAGAAGATTAGCATGGGCCCTGTGCAAGGATGACATGCAAATTCATGAAGTGTTCCATATTAAATAAAAATACATTAGATGATTCTGGTTATCAAGTTTTTCTGTAGTGCTTGTGAGCTGTGATTTCAGAATCATTAACTTTTGTCCATGTAACTTCACTCATGGGTAACTTCTAGGTAAAAAGGAAGGCAAGAAGAGATGAAGGAAGTGCCAACATTTCTATGGTACATAATGATGCTATGGACATTCTTACCCATAATGACAGTAGCTACGGTTACCAAATTAGCAACAAAATGATGATAGAAGTAAAATTTGCAAGAAGATAAATCTGATGAATAAAAGGTTAAGATCTGTAAATTACATTTGTTTCAAAAACAATGAATGAATCTACTCTACAGTAGTATGTATTTATTTACCTTTTGAATATTAGTGAAGGGCTGGGGAAAAAAAAACAAGATTCTTTTTTCAAAATAAAACAAGGTCTTGGAAAATCTGAAAAAAAAACGTGTCCTAACAAACCCTGTCATTTAATATTTAATTAATTAATATAATGTTTTAATATATTTCAGAATTACACTAGATTAAAGTATTAGAACAACAAACACACTTATACAAATTTAGTGTACTCAGAAGAATAATTACCAACTCATAATAGTATAAATAAAGAACAAAATTTCACCAAAATTGAGAAAGGATATTTTAAAAAATGATTATTGGGTTATAATGAGATTGTGAAAGACAAGTCCTTTCTGACCACACTAAAGGATCAAACTAAATGACTAAAATTAATAAATAATGCAATCATGATTTCAACAATATTTTAAAATATAGAGGTCTATATTGACTACAAGAGCTGATAGTTTAAAGAAGTTGCACTTGAGAATTAACAGGTACAAGAGACTGTGAGATTCAGTGTTTTATTATATTTTTTATTAGTTTTATAACAGGACTTGATATCTAACCATCTTTCTCTGAATAAAATTAAAGTTATTAAAAAAAAAAAAAAAAACAAGTGACTGCCCACAAGTGTTTGATATGGATTTTATTTTAAAATTTCTGTCAGCCCAATACAAAACCATAAGTTCTTACAATCAAAATGCAATTTAAGATGACAAGACATTCAGAAATGACCTCCTACTGGAAAAAATCACAATGCTGGATTATTTAGAGGGAGGACATTTTGAAAAATATTTCTGAGCTCTCAAGAACTTATAGCAAGTTCTCAATGGACAAAAACAGCCACCATCACCACAACAACAAAAAACTCAACAAACAATGAAAATCAAAACAGTATAAAACTTATGACTGGAAGTCAACTGGACAAACCACGCTGGAACCAGGTAGCCCTGGAGTTGTGCTCAATCCATAATTCTCATGCTTCACTGGATTTGAGCCCCACTGAGGAGCTGTCCTTCAACTTGGTTAATTGGAGTTGCTGAATATGAGAAAGCCCCACATGTAAACAAATGTCATATATCTGCTGCATGGAAAAATCTTTACCTTTAATTGAAAAGAGGACCTTCAAAAAATTTATATGATGCCCAAGTTTATAAAAAAACTAAACTTGTTTTTGTTGCAATTTGGTAGGAATTTGATACTATCAAAATCTTCCCTAATAATTCATATCTGTAGCCCTGCTCTCATATAATCCAGACATTTGAATTATACCAACTCTCAGAACAAGGATCCCAATGAAAGAAACCACATTAAATTCCATCGAAATTGTTGTGTCCATATTATCAGGCAGAAACCAGGTCAAATCACCTTAATACAACTTCTGAAGATTCCTTAAGTTAATACTCAAAAATATAGCTCATATTTATACTTAGAAAATAGATGAAGAAGCCATTTATCCTGAGGAAGGGTGAAAATAAACTTCAGCAAACAGCAGAGGTTGTTTACAAAGTGGAGATGCTAAACAAGTATGAAGCAATATACAAAAGAATTACACATAAAGAGTTTAAAAACAATCTTCGGTTTTAAGAAGCATAATGAATTCCAAAATTTATTTCTGGTCACATTATAGTGGAACCAAAACATAAGAATGTGAAGAGAAAACTAAAGCATCCACATTTGAAATAAAAGACACTGTGTGATTGCTTCAAAAAGCTAAAAATTATTTCATTTTCAATTAAAATTGTTTAACAGACATAACTATCAATGATGAAGGATGGATTCTGAGAAATTGGCAGAAATGGTGGCAGAGTTTAAGAATTCCCTCATAAAATTGAGGGATATTAACAACAGCAACAGCTAGAAATAACAACAAAAATCATATGACATTCCCATGGAAACAGATGGCAAGGCATTATGAAGCATTTCCAAAATGCAAGAAATAGGACAAAGTACCAATAACCATCAACAGTTCATGTTATCCATGTCTATGGAGGGAGAAGCAGAAGGAAGCCACCGAGTCTCAGAGGGACCTGAGAACACGGGAAGCACAAAGGAGTCAATGGATGTTCAACAGAAATCAAATTGACTGCGATGGTGTCAGGCACCAACTTAGTCACAGTGAAATGTGGAAGAAAAGTAAAAACTTAATGGAAAGGAAGGCAGCATTAGTAGAGATAGAGAGAAATTACCCAACATGAGAATAATGGATTGTATCTAGCAGCAAATCTAACAAACAAACCAATGAAGTATTAAAGAGATGTGATTCATTTGTGATTAGGACAAAAAGCCAAACTTATGGGACATATTTCCATACGTATAAGGGAAATTGTCAAGGAATAATTGCCAGTTAGCCAGAAGTGGCTTCGTTATTGATCTTGAATAGTAAAAGAAAGAAATGTTCAGGCAACAGCAGAAAGAGCAACTTTCTTTTCAGGGGAGAATCAAAAAGCCATCTCTCAAATCTTAAATCCAGAAGTTATAGAGACTGGTTTGAAAATTGTGAGGAAAGTGCATTCTTTTTTTTTTTTTTTTTTATTATGGGTAAAAATCAAAATTCTCACAATACATACAAACATTTGTAAAATGATATATAAATATATATGCATATATGTGTATTTGCTTACAAAAATGTTATTTTTTATATATATATATACATATATTTTAAGAGGTGCTTAGATTACCTAAAATATTATACGGAACCCACTCGGATTCCCATGTTGCCCACCTCCCACACCTCCCACCACATCCAACACAAAGTGCATTCTAATGATAGTCTCAATCAAGTTATTATTCAAGTACAAAGGCAATGAGCAAACATTTAGCTATTATATTAACTAAGACCTATAATACATTTGTTCCCAATGTCAACAACAACAAAAAATATGGGAGTGAAAAATTCAGCTAATGAAGAGTATCATCAAGTCAAATTCAGAAATAGAACAGGTATGGAGGAAAAAGGAAAAGACTAAGAAAGATTTCGTATTGTACATAGGTTATTTTTTGCCAACTCCATCTGTAAATTTAGTTACATCAATCAAATTACCAGCAAGAGTGTGTGTGTTTGCTTAAATATATTCATAACAGCATTATTGATAATAGCCCAAAGTGAAAACACCCAAATGTCTATCAATCAATGAGCTGATATCAAATATCTTATATCCAAAAATGTAATATTAATCAGCAAAAAAAAAAAAAAAAAAAAAAAAAAGGAATGGTGTGCTGATACCTGTTGCAAAACGAATGGCCCTGAAAATGCTAAGCTAAGTGAAAAGAGCTAGATGCAAAAGGCCATATATTGTATGATGCGTTTTACATAAAATGTCCTAAATTGATAAATGTTTACATAAATAAAGAAAACTATAGTTTGCCATGGTATTGGGGATAAAGGAGTGTAGAGTAACTCTATGGAGATGGAGTTCCTTTGTGTGATAATGAACGTATTTGAAATTAGACAATGGTACTGGTTGCACAAGTTTGTAAATTTATTTTAAATCACAGAATTGTATATGCTAAAAGTATGAATTTTCTGGTATGTGAAGTATATTTCAATTAAAAATGTAGGAGAAAAAAATAATTTTTAGTCATTCATTAGGAAGATATAAGTAGAGAAGGGATGGAAATGAGAATAATGCTATGTGGCCACTCTTGATTGAATGTGTAATTTTGTATTTAAAAAAAAAAATAATTGCAAGATTGAGAAAGTGTTCCTATAGGTTGGAAAACTTTTTGAAACTTTTAAATATCCCAGTAAGTAGAAGACTGAAAGTGTTCTGCAGTTTGAAAACAATTCTAATAATTTTTCATGGTATTTGCATATGTCTGCAAATTTTATGTTATGCTCACTTAGAAAATAAGACCTGGAATGATCATGAATCATATTTTCATATAATATAATTTCCATTTATAGCCAATTGTTAGATTGCTAAGACATATTTTATTTTCATTTCTCATGTTGACCTTTCTGCATCTCTCTTTGATTTTCTTGATCAGTCTTAACATACCCTTATCAATTTTATTACTTTTTAAAGAATCTATCTTTGCTTCCATTCATCCTCTCTGTTTACACTTGTTTCCTATTTCACTAATTTGATTTTTCATTTTCCTTATATTTAAATCCTTTGACTTGTTTTTCTATCAATTCTGGAAAATTCTTGTGATGGATATTTAGATAATTGATTGCAAGTTTTTCTTCTTTATATCTAAATCATGCATTATAGGTTATAAATTTTCCTTCAACTCTTCTTTTTTTTTTTTTTTTGCTGTAAGCAATATATTTTTATATATAGTATTTAAAAATGAATTCCAACATATTATCTAAATTTCTTTTTGATTTCATATCTTAACTATATGATATTTATGATAATATATTTTAATTTCTAAATATGTGGGGAATTTTACTTTACTCTTTATTATCAATTTCCATTTAATCATATTTTGAAGAGAATCTAACCTTCCTGTGGCTGTGACATTTTGATATTGTTAATAATAATTTTAAGTTCCATATATTCTTTTTTTTTTAATCCATTGGTGCTTCAAAACAAAATTCTTGTTTAAATCTTCTAAATAATTTTAGATTCTTTTCAGGTTAATGTGTTAATTGCTGAAAAAGTAAATTGCTTAAAGTAAAAAATGTGAAAAAATACCATGCAAAAATTAACAACAACAACAACAACAACAAAAAAAAACACAGCAAAGCTACTAGAACTAATAGATAAGTTCATCCTTCTGACAGGGTGCAAGATTAATCCTCAAAAATCAGTAGTGTTCTATACACTATTAATGAAAAATTTGAGGAGGAATTCAGAAAAACAAATTCCATATAAAATAGCCATAAAAGAATAAAATATTTTGGAAGAAACTTAACAAAGGGCATAAAGGACCTGTATTCAGAGATCTACAAAATACTACTAATATAAACCAACGATGTCCTGAATAAATGGAAGGACATTCCATGTTTATGGATTGGAAGACTAATTATGTTAAGATGTCAGTTCTATCTAAAATGATTTACAGATTCAATGCAATCCTTATAAAAATTTTGTTGATGTTCAGGAACTGGGTCCGTGAAAATGGTGCCATGGATGAGAAAGAATGAGGCAAAGAGAAGAAATAACTGGGATCAGGGGACTCTCCATCCAAAGGGAGAAGAAGAGCCCTATCACATAAAAAACCGTGGCTTTTATTTTGCTTTAGAACAAAGAAAATACCTGTGTGCATGTGCAAAGGCAATAGCTACATGACAGTTTACATTTTACTAAAGTCAGCAAGTTTTAATGGTTAATAGCTCATTTCTCTTTACATTCCTGCATGTAGCAGACCTTGTAAATCTTTAGTAGCAGACCTTGTAAATCTTTATCTAACATATACATGTTACTCTCTCTGAAGCTCAGGATGTCTCCCCACCAGTCTCCTCTCAGATCTTATCTCAGTGTCTTGAGACTAGAAGTGCCTGTCTCCTACATTCCAAGGCATCCTGCTTTCTATCAGTTGTCATGGCCTTTATTTGAACTCCATCAAATTTCCAACAGCCTTTTTTTTTTTTCACAGAAATGGGAAAACAAATTAACAAATTTATTTAGAAGGGAAAGAGACCCAAAATAGTCAAAAATATTTTAAAAAAGAAGAACAAATTTAGAAAACTCTCACATCCTGATTTTAAAGCATATTACATAGCTATAGAGGTAGAAAACAAAACAAAACAGCATGGTAGTGGCATAAAGATAGAAATACTGAGTAATGGAACCAAGTTGAGAATTCAAAACTAGACCCTCACATCTACAGTCAAGTGATTTTTGACAAGGCTATCTCATAACCGCCCAGCTAGGTCAGATGATTCTATTCAACAAATGGTGCTAGAGAACTGGATATTCCTATACCAAAGAAAGAAAGAGGACCTTGTCTCAGACCTTATACAAAAATTAATTTAAAATGAATCAAAGACCTAAATATAAAAGCTAGAACCAAAAAAATTCCCAGAAGAAAATGTAGGGGGACATCTTCAAGATCTTAGGGTAGATTGCGGTTTCTTAAATCTTAAAAGTAAAGTATGAGCAATAAAAGAAAAGAAAAAAACAGATAAATGTGACCTCAAAATTAAATACTTTGGTGCTTCAAATGACTTTGTCAAGAAAGTGAAAAGGCAGTATAGCAGTTTGATATGGTTTATGAATTCCAAAAATAGATAATGGATTATGTTTGTAAACTGGTTTGTACCTGGACATGGTTAAATTTTATGATTAGGGCTTTGATTGGGTCACATCAGTAGGACTTTGAGTTCCCACCCCTCTCTTGGTGGGTGGGGACTCACAGATAAAACTGCACACCAGAGCAGAGGAGTTCATTGGAATTTTGATGTTGGAGTTTTTGGATCCTTGAGTTTTGAGCTGGAGTTTGGGTATTAAACACACAGAGATGCAAAGCAGCTAAGCCCAGAGAGAATCAAGCCCCAGGGAGAGAGACAGAGCCAGTTGCCTGATAGTCTATAATTGGCCTTGTGGAGAGAGGCAAAACCTAGAGAGCCTCATAGTCTACAGTTGACCTTGTGGAGAAAACAGAGGAGCTGAGCCCAGAAAGAAATGAGACCTGGGAAGAAAGGAACCCAGGGGCCTGAACTCTGGCAGACCTCAGCAGCCATCTTGCTCCAATACATGACAATAGACTTTGGTGAGGGAATTAAGTTATGCTTTATGACCTGGTAACTGTAAGCTTCTAACCCAAATAAATACCTTTTATAAAAACCAACAGATTTCTAGTATTTTGCATCAGCACCCCTTTGGCTGGCTAATACAGGCAGCCTACTCATTTAGGAGAAAATTTTCAGAAACCACGTAACCCATAAAGATTTGCTCTCCATATTGTATTATGAGATTATACAAAACAATGATAAAAAGACAAGCAACCCAATTAGAAAATGGGCAAAAGAATTCAACAAAGATTTTTCCAAAGAAGAAATACAAATGGTCACAAAGTACATGAAAAGATGCTCAACATCAATAGCTATTAGGAAAATGAAGATCAAAACTACAATGAGATATCATTTCATATCTTATGGAATGATTATTTTTAAAAAGGCAGAAAACTACAGGTGGTTGAGAGTATGTGGAAAAATGGGAATACTCCTTCACAGCTGGTAGGAATGTAAAATGGTGCAGGTTCTATGGAGGACAGTGGATTATTCAGAAATCTCTAGGGAAACAGAACTAATGTTCTAATCTCTATAAGCCTTTGGATCCCCTCATCTACAGTATACCAGGGCAGTTCTGGTATTTTTGACCTCAGGCAACATCAGCCATCCTTTGGCCCATGTTTCAGCCAGCCACCCAAACAAACATTTATAGCTCTTCTAACTACTTGAGCTACAACATTGAATCCAGAATCTCTGCTAAGTGGTCCCATATCAACACATGCAATCTGATAAAACTGTATAATTCTTCCACCATTATCACACTTACTTAATATCCATTCCCAGATATATTCCCTTGAATTCTGTCTATAAAATTTGGAAAATTTATGCATTTCTTTTAGAGTATATAATACTTCCTCATGGATTACACTTTGTACTTCACATTTGGGAGCTTGTGTGACTTTAGTTATGGGACTTGGAGAAAGGAGGTGTACTGAGGTTGGATAATGAGAAGCATTAGAAGTGTCTTGAAAGTCAACTAACTCAGGGCATTCCATTGCAGCTTCATCTGGTGAGACAGGATTAACAGCTTCATGATGGGGTTGGATTGCAGTATCCTCAAGGCAGAGGGAGATTGGGTGATGGTTTCCTCAGAGCAAGGAGGAGGTCGTGACTCCTTGGGGGAGAATGAAGTTTGAGTGATAGTTTCTTTATGGAAGGCTGGAAGGCAGGTGGCCATTTCCTCATGAAAGCCTGGAGGTTGAGTGCATTTTCCTCAGGGTGGGGAGCAGGTTTGGTAGCTGTCTCCTCAGGGCATACAATTACAAGTCTTTCTGGCAAAGTCTCAGCAGAATTTAGGGTTTCAATATCCCCACTACTATCATCATCAACCCATATTTCTCCATCCCATTATTCAGGATTCTGCAATTTCCCAATCAATGCCCTCACTTTAACATCAGGCATCCTACAAGGTTGTTGGTTTTTTAACTCATAAGTTCTCTAAATAAATAAATAAAAATCAAAACCAAAAATTAACCAAAAGAAAGCTGGTCTACTGTAGCTAAAATCAACATAAAATATATTTTGAGGTAAAAGTATTTCTAATGATAAAGAATACCTCAAAATGATCTAGTACACTAGTAAGAGAATAACAATTATAAATTTATATGCAATTAGTTAGATACAAAATATAGACGTCAAAAATTGGTGGAATTAAAAACAGAAAACCATAAATACCCAAACATTGGGTGAGATTTTATTTTTTCAGGAGAAGGCATTGAAGGGACACTGCTCAAGGAAAGTGCTTCTCTTCAGGTTTGCAAAGTGCTTTTGCTTCTTTTGCACTTCACTGGCAGGTAAAGCCCACAAGGGTGTCCACTCCCAGTGGGTTAGACTGCACCATTGAAGAGGCATTCTCCTGACTGCCAGTGGTGCCTGACTGCCTTCCTGAGATGGTGCTTTCTGCTCACTAGGCTCAGCTTGCAGCACCTCAGTGAATGTTTCCTTTATTTATAATTTGCCTGATTCAGACCCCAGCCATTGTGTTCCAGACCCAACCTCTTGACAAGTATGCTCCTATATGCTGATTGTTTGATGTTTCTTAGTAAGCCAGCTACTGATATATTTGGGGCTTGCTGCATACCAAGACCAAATAAGGTGTCCGTTCAGACAGCTTGTTTAAAGAATAAAGTCAATCAGCATTAGAATTCCAAGAAATTATGTCTATTCACAGCAGACTTTTAAATAATATTTTAAATGAAGGTTGTTATTATACATGAGCATTCATAAACAATAAGTGTATAGTAAAAGTTGTGAACTTACAAAACAAGCATGCATATCATCATACAGGTCTCCCATGGATTACACCATGAACAACAATTTACATTGTAGTGAAACAATTGTTTCAAATTAGGAAAGAGCATCATCAAAACAGTACTACTAACTACAGCCGATGTTTTACATTTCGTGTATTTTCCCCCAATGCACCTGGTTAGTAACACCCTTTATTAGTATTATATACTTGCTATAAGTCATTAGGGAATGTTCTTATATTTGTTCTGTTAACAACAATGGGAGCTGATACTTAATGTATGTATAGTTTTTAATAAGGTTTGTTGCAAATGTGTGGAAAAGAGTAGAGTCGATGGTAACACATTATAAGGAATATAAATAACACTGCTGATTTATAACTGTGATTGTGGCTGAAAGGGGTAGTCTGCAGATGTAACATTTCAACTGAAAGGAAACTAGTGAAAATGTACGGAAAGTGTAACAATGATTTGGGTAGTGCATGAAGATTGTGGTTAATAGTATACAGATGTTCTTTTACAAAGTATTAAGAATATGCTGCTACATGGGAAATTACAACTAATATAAATTATGGATAATAGTTAACAGTAATATTGTAATATTTTTGAAGCAATGGCAAAGAAGATATATCAGTTCTAAAGGAAAATGATGGGGTGTATAAAGTAGTATGGGATTTTTCCTTTAGCAGTAATGAAAACTTTCTAAAATTGACTGAGATGATGGCAGTACAACTCTGTGATCAATATGAGACCCAAGAAGTATACACTTTGAATGGATTATACAAATCAAGGAACTCTATAGCACAGCACACATTTTAAAGGTAAGGCCAACACAACTGGAAAAAGACCTTGAATAAAAGGGGGAAAAGGTAAAGACAAATGAGTTCAAGTGGCTAAGAGACTTCAAAGAGAGTCGGGAGGTCATCCCAGTGGCAACTCTTACGCACACCTCAGTAGGAGCTCATAGAATGTCAAAGTGCCTATCACCCCACACAGAGGGGCTCCTGAGAGCTCTGGAGACACCCAGGTACTATATAAGGGGGGATAGCCTCAGAGACTGACGCCTTATCAGTGGGTTCTATTTTGGAATCTGTGCTCCTTAGAGTGATAGAATTGGACTCAAATAAGTCCTCCCTGCACATGGTTCATCAGTCCCTTCTATTCAAATCTATATGTGATGCTGAAGTTTTTAGGTATACTTCCAGAGACTGGAGCCTCTGGCCTACCTATGTGCCAGGTGTGCATGGAATCTCAGTGGAGCTGCAACTCCTACCCTACAGCTCAAGGGACTTATCCAAGTCACCTAGTGAGGAGACAATGATGGGCAACGGCCATCCCAGGGAATGGAGAGGGCCTGCATCTGCAGGCAGGATCATCCCACCCACCATATCCATGGGATATAAGCCCTCTCTCACTTGGAGGTGGAGTGCACATCACCATCCCAGTCCCCTCAGGATTGGGAGAAGAACAATGGACTAGAGTGGACTTGATGGTAGTCTGTTGTACACATATGGTGATTCAAGCAATGGAAGAAATTATAACAATGAGGTGGAGCCAGTGGCCATTTGACACTTTTGGGGCAGGGAGGGGATATGCAGTTGAAATACAGGGGATTCTTTAGGATTTGGAGGTTATCCTGAGTACCATTGTAGCAACGGATGTAGGCCATTTTAAATCAGCACACACCACTCAGAACTGTGTGGGAGAGAATGTGGTCTACGATGTGAACTGTGGTCTATGGTTGGTGGCAAGGCCCCAGGATGTGTAAGTCCATTGAAGGTGGTGGGCCACACTTGTGGGAGATGTTTGTGTGGGATGTGGTGGGAGGTGTGGGAGGTGGGCAACATGGGAATCCCGGTGGGTTCTGTGTAATATTTCGGTAATCTAAGCACCTCTTAAAATATATTTATGTATATATAAATAACATTTTTGTAAGCAAATGCACATATATTCATATATATTTATATATCATTTTACAAATTTTGGTATGTATTGTGAAAATTTTGATTTTTACCCACAATAAAAAATAAATTAATTAAAAATAAATAAATAAATAAATAAATAAATAAATAAAAGTGCTCCCTAGGAAATAGAAAAACACTACATAATGATAAAGAGGTCTGTTAAAGACAAGGAAAACAATTAAATATATTGTTGAACAGTTAAACAACAACAAAAAAAAGGTAAGGCCAAAATCAATTACTTACCAAGATAGTTAGAGAATTTGCCATATCTGCTATTGTGCTACTATTTTCATCCCATTTTTTATTAGAGAAGTACATTTACAGAAAAATCACACAGAAAATACAGTTCCCCACACCCTCCATTATTAACATTTTGTATTACTGTGGTACACTTGCTAAAATTGATAAAACAATATTATTATAATCATACTCTCAACAACAGTGTTTGTTTTATATTATGACTCCTTCTCTATATTGTACAATCCTAGGTTGTTTTTGGTTTTTAAAATTGTTATTCTAGAAATGTATATAAAATCTACAAATCCCCCTTTTAACCACAAACAAATATTTAATTTAATATGGTTCATTTTATGCATAATGTTCTGCTACCATCACCACTATCCTTCACCAAAACTTTCCCATTATACAAAATAGAAACTATACCATTTAAGCATCAACTCCCATTTCATGCCATACCTACAATTCCATATCTCACAACCTTTATTATAGATTCTGACACTTTTAATTTTCTTATTCTAATTATTTAATATCAGTACTATTTAATATGTGTACTTGTATTAGTCAGGGTTCTCTCGGGAAACAGAATCAGCAGGAGATATCTGTGAATAATATGGAACTCTAAAAGAGTCTCTCACGCGACCGTGGGGACTCACAAGTCCAGGTTCCTCAGGCAAGCTGCAAACCAGGGGCTCCGATGAAAGCCCGATGAAAGGTAGTTGATGAGTCTCTGGGAGAAGTTGCCTGTCCAACGACGAGCTGGGAAATTCTCCCTGAATGTTGAAATCACTTCCACTTTTAAGTCATTCAACTGATTGGGTAAAAGCACCACTCTTTGATAATGTAATCTCCCTGATTGATGCAGATGTAATCAGCCATCCACACAGTAAACTCACTGGTGATTGAAGTCCATAAATGCTCTTGTATTACAATTAGCCCAGTGCTTGCTGGAACAAATACCTGGACACAACTACTTGGCCGAGTTGACACATTAGCCTAACCATCACAGTACTTTTAACCACAATCTTCATGCACTACCGAAATCACTATGTTATACATTCCTTAAATTATTCACTAGCTTCCTTTCTATTGAAATGCTACATCCACAGACTACCCCTTTCAGGCACAATCATACTTATAAATCAGCAGTGTTTGTTATGTTCTCTATAATGTGTTACCATCAACTCTATTCTTTTCCACACATTTGCAACAAACCTTATTAAAAACTATACATACACTAAGCATTAGCTCCCATTGTGGTTAACAGAACAAATATGAGAACATTCTCTCATGACCTATAGCAAGTATATAATGCTAATACAGGGTATTACTAACCAGGTGAGTTAGGGGAAAATACACCAAATGTAAGATAGGAACTATAGTTAGTAGTACTATTTTGATGATGTTCTTTCAGAGTTTGTAATAAATGTTTCACAACAATGTAAAGTGTTGTTCATAGCGTAATGCGTGGGAGCCCTGTATGATGATATGCATGCTTGTTTTGTAAGTTCACAACTTTTACTCTACAATTATTGTTTATGAATGTTCATGAATGAATAATAAACTTCAATAAAAATGTTCTAAAAAGGTCTGCTGTGACTAGACATAATTTCTTGGAATTCATATGCTGTGTGACTTTATTCTTTAAACAAACTGCAAACAATTTCTGAATGGACACCTTGTTTGGTCTTGATATGTGGCAAGCCCCAAATATATCAGTAGCTGGCTTACTAAGAAACATCAAACAATCAGTGTATAGGAGCATACTTGTCAGGAGTTTGGCTCTGGAGTAGAATGGCTGGGCCCTGAATCAGGCAAATTAGAAAGAATAAAATGTTCACTGAAGTGCTGCAAGCTGAGCCTGGTGAGCAGGAAAGCACCATTTTGGGAGGGCAGCCCTCACAAGAAGCCCTCTGCAAGGGTGCAGTTGAACTCACTGAGAGTGGACACCCTTGTGGGCCTCACCTGGCAACCAAGTGCCAAAGAAACAAAAGCATTTTGCAACCCAGAAGGGAAGCACTTTCCTTGAGCAATGTCCCTTCAATGTTCTCTGCCAAAAAAGTAAAATCTTACCAAACAATTGGGTATTTGTGGGTTTCCCTTTTTAATTCCACCACTTTGTGATTTCTATGTTTTGCATCTAAATGAGTGCATATAAATTTCTAATTGTTATTTTCTTACTAGTGAACTAGAGCATTTTGAAGCATTCTTTATCATTAGAAATATTTTTCCTCAAAATATATTTTCTGTTGATATTAACTACAGTAGACCAGCCTTCTTTTGTTTACTTTCTTTGTTTATTTATGTATTTATTTATGCATTTATTTATATTATTAGAAAGCTTATGAGTTAACAAAACAATCATGCATACCAAAGAGTATTCTCATACATCACCCCACCATCAGCACATTTCAATGTGTTGACACATTTCTTATAAATGATAAAAATAAATCATATTATTATTACTGCTATTTATAGGCCATAGCTTATTTTTGGTGATTTTTGTTTTTTTACAAGAAACTATCCTATTATTAACATCATGTATTAGTATTTTATAATAATTATAGTTTAGGAGAGGACAGTCTCATATTTGTTCTATTAATCACAATCCATCATTCACCATGGGATTCACTGTGTTATATGGTCCTGTGCCTTGTACAATCTATCCAAAGTCCACACTCTATGGCACTCAGTTTCAACACTGAATTGTGTTGTCACCAGCTCAGTCCATTTCATGACATTTTCATTACTCCAAAAGGAAAAAGTCCCATATCCCCTTACATAGCCCTATTATTGACCTTCAGAATTGATACAGAACCTTCTTTGCCATTGCTGTAGAAATATTACTGTATTACTGTTAACCATTGTCTATACATTCTGTAAGCAGTATTTTTACCATATATCTCTATATTATTAACACCTTTGTAATAGAAGAGCATTCTCATATTCATACTATTGACCACAATCATCACCCACCACTCAAATCACTATGTTACACAGGTCCTAGATTCTCTAGCATTCTTTCAACTATATTAGCCTCCCTAGACTACCCCTTTCAGCCACATTTAAATTTTAAATCAGCCTAGTCAATTAGTCAATATAATGTGTTACCATCAACTCTAACCATTTCCCCACATTTAAAATCCCCTTTATTTAAAGTCTACATACATTCAGCATCAGCTCCCCCTTCTCAGTACACATTCTATCTCCTTGTAACCTATAACCTGTAGTTTAACTTCATGGCTTTACTCATTGTATTTAGTTCACATTATTGATGTCATATATTATTTGTCCTTTTCTGTCTGGTTTATTTTCCCCATGTTGTCATATGCACCCTAAGTTCATTTCTTATAGCAGCTGGATAGTATTCCATTGTAGGTACGTACCACATTTTGTTTATCCATTTATTGGTTGATAGACACTCAGTTTGTTTCCATCTTTTAGCAATTATAAATAATGTCCCTATGAATAATTGGAGTGCCGACATCTGTTCTTATCCTACTTTTCATTTCTTCTGAGTATATTCCTAGTAGCGAGATTGCCAGACCATGTGGCAATTCAATATTTAGCTTCCTGAGGAATCAGCAAACTGTGATTGCTAGGCAAATGTATCAACTTGTCCAGGTAATGATGCCCAGTTATTTGGCCCAGTAAGCTCTGGACTAATTGAAATGCAAAGACATTTCATGGACTTTAACCATCAGTGAGTTGATGGCATCTATAGCTAATTACATCTACAATAAATTGAGATTACCTTCAGCAATGAGTGACAACTCATCCAGTTAGTTGAAGGCTTTAAAAAGAGAAAGGATTTCAGCAGTAAGAAGATTCCCACATTTAACATCTCCTGGGGAACTCACCGAGGACCTTCAATGGAGTTTCTGGCTTACAGCCTGCCCCATGAGAGCTTTGGACTCATGCATCCTTGAAGTCATGTGAGACAGTTCTATAAAATCTCATACTATTTACAGATATGTCCTATTGTTTCTGTTTTCCGAGAGAATCTTGAATATAACAGATTGGTACCGGAAGTAATTATTGAGAAATAGAATCTTAAAATGGGATTTCTGAAGTGGTTCTTGATTTTTGTAATTGGCTCTCTACTCTGCTTACATTCAAAGGCACTTTTGCCTATTTCAATAATCAAGAGGTCACTGAGAGTCCATGGGGTGAGTTGACAAAAGAAATATGCAAAATATGACCACTGGGAGTCATCTACTTCCATGCTTATAATAAACAAGACTCTTTGTAAGAGAGTTTCACACTTAGCAGAGTGTTGTGGAGTTATAATGTTCAACAATGTTTGCTGGTTGTTCCTAAACATGCTAGGTACTGTTATACAAGAAAGGAATGAGCTGAAGTCTTCAAATTTGCAAGGTAACTCTATATGATGGTGTAAAAGTTTGTTTATTTGTGTGCCTTGAAAGAAAATCATTCAGTGGCAATCTTGAGATATCTGAATACCAGACCTGTCCTGGCCCGCGGGAGAGTCAACTGGGGCTCCAGCTCCTATGAGGGAAGAATGGTATGGGACAAGAGACACGAAGAATGACAGCAAGACAGGATTCTGATCAAGCTGCAAAAGTTTATTGAAGAGGCAGGGTATATATACTCTAAAGGAAGAGGGGGTGGCTAATAAGGACAGGTGGTGATTTAGGATTGGTGGATACTGTTGCTAGGGTAGGTGGCGGCTGCGGACGTTAGTGCTTTTGGCACGAACTTTGGGTGCGAACTATTCTTTTGGCGCGAACTATTCTTTTGGCGCGAACTACCGAAGAAGGTTAATTATGGCTTAAGCTGTTGTTTCAACCCTGGCGGCCATGTTGCATGTTACCGGCATCGCTGAAGGTGAATAGACATGCCACCTTCGTTGCCCCCAACATCTCCTCCCTTTGTTTTTTTTAAAAGGATGGAGGAAGATTGCATTTTAACATTCTTTTGGCATTAACCTGCTGGGGGAAACAGAGGCCTCATTTGATTTCGGGTGCTGTGCCTGCCTTAGGTCAGGACCATGCTGTACAGATGCTGGATCTTACCCATCATTGGAAACCATGGCAGCAATCGGCCAGGCCCCTGTCTTAGGTTGATCCAGCGGTTTTGCCACAGTGAAGAAAAACAAGGGGGGGGGGTCCATTTGCCTGTCACTGGCTAACCAGTCCAGCTCCCAAAACTGTTGGCCAGCTTTTACCACTGGTTGCAGTTCGCTCTTAGCGAACCCTTATGCAAATGAGGCATATTTCTCAAGGAGCTCAAAAACGGCCTGTAGTTGTTTTTTTGGCCCTCCTTTGCAGTGCTTTGCCTTACACCAGTGGTACCAAGCATAGCAAAAGCTAGCAGCATACTTTTGAGTTATATGCTCTTCCCGTAGGAGGGGGTTTCTTACCCTTCAGGGTGGGCAGCAGCCAAGTATTCTGGATTTACACCTTGATCAGCGAGGTGGAGCCGGTGATAATGCACTTGAATGGGCTTGCCTAGGGCAGAATCAATCTGATCCTTAATTAGCTGTATTATTATTTTTATGGTCCAAGGTGCAAAGGATAGTATAAGAAGTAGGGTTATCATGGGGCCTAGTATAGGGAGGAGATAAGGGAGGATTCTGTTGAATCCCCAAGAGGGACCCCCTTGGGCCTCTCGTTCGCGTTTGCGATTTGCTATTCCTTCCCTAAGTTTGGTAATGGAATCTTTAATTATTCCTGAATGGTCAGTGTAGAAGCAACACTCCTCGCCCAATGCAGCACAAAGCCCTCCTTGTTTAAGGAAAAGTAGGTCTAAGCCCCTCCTATTCTGGAGAACAACCTCTGATAGGGACGTAAGGGGTTTTTCAAGATGGGTGATGGAGGTTTCAATGCGGGCTAAGTCTTCGTCTACTGCAGCTCTTAGGTAAGAAAGACCTTGTTGTTGGAGGATGACAGAAGCGGTTCCGGTGGTTAGGCCGGCAATACCTAGAAGAGAAGTGATGGTAACAGCCATAATAATTTCTCTTTTTTGTCTAGTTATAGAAGGTTGCACGTCCCAATGTTGATAGAGGTCTTCTTCGCTATGGTAAAGAACATGCGGGAGAATAACTACTAAAATGCACACCTCTCCCGATTTATTGAGGGCCGTCGTGGCTACACAGGGAGTGAGCCCTGATGAGGATCACAGCCATTTTGCCCCGACAGGGGGGATGTAAAATTTACCTTGAGACGGGGGAAGATGAATGTGCTCAGGCCTTAGTCAAGGTGGTAGAAATGTTATTAAAGATATTACCCATGCACTGTCCAGTGTGCAGGACGGACTGTATAGTGAGGCCACTGGTTTTTTCTTTGTTCCACCGACATTGGGGAGGGATGTCATCAGAGGAAGTATTAAAGGTGGCATTAAGGGCTATAGCATCATAATAAGGGGGTTTAACAGAAAGACATAACCAGCAATTGTGAGTAAGGTTGGGTTGGGAAGCGTTTAGATCAAGAAAGGGAGCATTAAGCATTTGCCAGAGTGGGTTATTGATGGCCAGTTTAGGGGTGGGAGGGGTAAAATTGGGTGTAGCAGGCGCCCCTGATGCGTTTGCAGACTGATTTAAAGTGAGATGAGTGGCAGGAGAGCTGAGCGAAGGGGGGGGGGGGCAGAACTTCATTAGGGCCTATTGGACCATGGTTTACTTCTGCCAGTTCCTTTTTTATAAGCAGGAGCATGCCAGGGTCGGAGCCGGAGACATATAGCCTAATTCCCCAGGTTCGACCGATGATCCAGGAAGGATCTGTAGATTTTCGGGCGGAAAGAGTGAGATTGGTACAGGGGTTTTTTGTCTGTTTTGAAGGAAGACAGTTATATGGTCGAGTGCATCCAGTGGGAGTGAATTGTACCGTGAGGAACTGGTCAGCAATTGGGGGTGACCACCCAGTAGCCAATGTTTCGCATCCCCAGTGGGCACAATAGTAGTGTGTGGGCTGATTGCAGTACGAATGCCCCTGGGCAGAGCTGGGACAGAGGTAAACATCCTGAATATTGATATATGAGTTACCAAAGTCCCGGAGCGATGGACGATAGAAGAGCTTGCTAACTGGGGCAGTAAAGGTAGGAGAGTTAGTAATATTGGGTAGTAAGACTGAAGAATCATCCCATCTGGAGAGAGTCCATTTGTAAGGTTGATGAGGGTTGCCAGTTTCCCTATACGCAGTGACAGTAAGGAAAGAGAGGTAGAGGGTTATAAGCTTGAGTGGTGAGAGGCTTAACATGATTGTGTCGCTAAAGGCTTGTTTGAGCCGTAGCTGGTTAAGGGAAGGGGGCAACCTGTGAGCAGGATTTTTTCTTTTTGTTTTTTCCTTCTGACTGTCAGGCGTGCATAGGTGAAGAAAATCGCATTAAGACTGGAGGTGTACTGGAAGAAAGAAGGAAAGAAAAAAGCTTCTCAGGGAGGGGAGACTGTACCCTGGAAGAATTATTATTCGGGGGAAGGGGAATTGGGTGGAGAGGGAGATGCATTTGGGGCGGGCTCCAATGGTGAGGAATTAACATGTCTTATAAGTCTTTCTGGGAGCCAGCAGGGGCCTCCTTTTTCCTGATCATATATGCAAGCAGAGCCTCATCCCCAGATAATGACGGGGTCAGGCCGCTTCTACTTTGATGTCATGGGATCATTTGTGTTTTAGGATGCCAATGCCTGTCAGCAGCAGAGTGTCTATTGATATCTAGGGTTAGGAAGTTAAGGGCAAAAAGGGCATGGTGCAGAAGGTCTCGGGGATGTTGTTTAGTGAGGTGAAGAGTACTCTCGGCCATGCAGCACAGAGCGTTTTTTAGAGTGCGGTGTGCCCATTCTACCATTCCCTGACCTTGGGGGTTATATGGTATTCCTGTAATATGTTTGATATTCAATTGATGACAGAAGGTTAGGAAGTTTTTCCCAGTATATCCAGGTCCATTATCTGTTTTAAGGAGCTTAGGTTGGCCTAATATGGTGAAACAATGTAGCAAATGAGAGATAACATGTTTTGAAGCTTCCCCTGTTTGTAGGCTGGCCTGAATGAATCCACTAAATGTGTCAACACAAACATAAACATATCTAAGTTGTCCAAAACTGGCAAAATGGGTGATGTCCATTTGCCAGATTTCATTTGGGACAAGTCCTTTTGGGTTGACTCCCAGGTGAGGGACCGGTAGCTGTGTTATGCAGCCTTTACAGGCTTTAACAATGTCCCTTGCCTGTTCCCTTGTAAGGTTAAATTTTAGGCAGAGAGTGTTTGCATTTAAATGGTGTTGGGCATGAGCTTGGGAGGCCAAGGTTAGAGGATCACAAAGATTGGGGCATATGAGTTGAGTGGCAGCATCTGCCAATGCATTGCCCTCCGCTAGAGGGCCTGGTAAGCATTGATGGGCACGGAGGTGTCCTATGAAAAAGGGGAGCTGTCGGGTAAGAATTAATTTTTGTGATTTCAAAAATAAGGGGACTGCATTGGTGGATGGTTTAATAAATAGGGTTGTTTCTAATAACGGAACAGACTGAGCTATATACGCGCTATCAGTGTATAGATTGAAAGGTTGGTCTTGTAAATGGAAAAAGACCTGTATGACCGCATAGAGTTCGACAAGTTGAGCTGAAGCATAGGGGGAGGTTATGGAAAATGTCTGACCCTGGATAACATATGCCGCGGTTCCATTAGCTGAGCCATCAGTAAAGACTAGGATAGCTGAGTCTATCGGTTTCATTTTTGTAACCTTGGGAAAGGTAAACTGATGAATTTTAGGAAACTGAATTAATGGGTCGCTTGGGTAATGATTATCAATATCGCGCTGAAACGAAGAGCATGCAATTGCCCACTCGTCATCGGTTTGGAAAAGCCAATGGATCTGATCTTGGGTGTATGGAACAATAAGGGAATCAGGATCTTTCCCAAATAGCTGGCGACTAGTTTGTCGGCCTTTAATTATGAGGGCAGCAGTGAGTGTAGCATACGGTGAGAGCACCTTTGTTGGAGTAGCGGGGAGGTGAACCCAGAGTAGTGGATGACCTCGGCCGTTTGGCTGTTTTAAATTAGATTGCCAGAATACACCTGTAGGCGCGTAAGTTGAGGCAAAAATTATGAAAAATAAAGGCTGATGGTAGTTTATTTGAAAGCAAATTTGGTCTTGGAAAGCTCAGTTTATGATGGTAAGCGTCTGCAGTGCTTCTGGAGTTAAGGTTCGGGGGGAGGAGGGATTTGCGTTTCCTCTTAAAATGTTATAGAGTGGTAGAAGAGTTTCAGTGGGTAGTTTTAGGTAGGGGCGAAGCCATTGAATATCTCCTAAGAGTTTTTGGAAATCATTGAGCGTTCACAGATGTGAGAGTTGTAGCTGAATGCACGGTGTTAAAACTTGCTGGTGCCAGAGTTCGAACCCCAGATAAGAAAAGGGGTTGGAAATTTGTACTTTGTCAGAGGCTATCTGAAGACCTCTCACTGTGAGACTCTTAAGGAGGTCTTGAAAGCAAGAATATACTGTGAAACATTTTGTCCTGCCAACAGGACATCATCCATATAATGGAGAATATGTATCTGTGGCCACAATCGTCTGATAGGGTTAACGGCTTCGGTGACAAATTTCTGGCATAAGGTTGGACTATTTGCCATGCCCTGTGGTAGGACTTTCCATTGAAACCAGGGCATAGGCGCTTGAAAATTGATTTGAGGGACACTAAAGGCAAAATATTGTCTGTCTTCTGGGTGAAGAGGTATAGAGAACAAACAATCTTTTAAATCTATAACTATTTTGTGAGAACCGGTAGGGATGGCGACTGGCTAAGGAAGACCGGGCTGTAATGCTCCCATGGGTATCATAGCTTTATTTACAGTGCGTAAGTCTTGTAGCAGTCTCCATTTACCTGATTTCTTTTTTATAACAAAAATAGGAGTGTTCCAAGGGGACTGAGTAGGTTCAACATGGCCGGCATTAAGTTGTTCCTGTACTAACCTTATTGCTGCTAATATTTTTCCTGAGTTAGAACCATTGAGCAACCCATACTGGCCCTACGGATTTCCAAGAGATTTTTTCAGCATGGGGTACAGGGATGTCAACAGCCGTCAGGCTAAATTTTGGGAAAGCCCGAGTCCCATCTTATCTGTTTTTTGTGCCATGGAAATGGGCTGTTTTATTCCTTGATTAGTTTTGCCTAGGCCTTTGCCAGGGAGAAAATTCATTTTGAGCATTTGAGCAGCAACTGTATCTTTAGGACTGCACATAAAAAGTTGCATTTGGGCTAGGATATCTTGACCCCAGAGATTAATAGGCAGATGGGGGATAACGTATGGCACAACTGTACCAGTGTTTCCCTTCCTCATCTTCCCATTTTAGGACTTGTGAACTTTGCAGAGGGTCTGTGGCTCCACCTATTCCACTTAGGTGAGTGACATCGGCCGTGAGGGGCCAGGACTTAGGCCAGTGGTTTGAGGATATGACCGTGGCGTCTGCCCCTGTATCTAAAATTCCTTCAAATGTTTTACCATTTAGTTTAAGTTTTAAAGTGGGCAGATGATGGGATATTGGCTGTGCCCAAAAGACATCGGAATATCCAGGCCCTTCTGTGGGTCACTGGAGGCTTTTGAAATTTGAGTTGATATGTTGGAGGGGGAGTATTATGAGCTGTGCTATTCGAGTGCCCTGAGGAATAGGGATAAGATTGTTTGAGGTGGCTGCAATTATTTGTATTTCACCTTTAAAGTCATTGTCCAGTATTCCCGGAACTATTTGTATTCCACGCAGGGCAACACTGGCTCTACCTAAAATGAAACCAAAGGTATTTGGGGGCAGTGGTCCATAAACTCCTGTTGGTATGGTGAGAGGACTATTTTCTGCGGTTAATATTGATTCGGAGGTGGCACAGAGGTCCATTCCTGCACTCCCTGCTGTTGCTCTCCATAAGTCTGAGATACGGCAGCATGGTTTATGGTCAGGAGCGCAGGCACAGTGGTGGGGGATGGCTAGACAAACCGTATTGCCCCTGGGTTTGTCTTGAGTGGGGCCTGGGGCCAGCCCCATTGGGAATTTCCCTGGGGTTTAGGCTTGAGGGGTTGGCCATTTATGTCTGTTCGAGAGTGGCATTCAGATGCCCAATGGAATCCTTTCTTACAGCGAGGGCAAATGGATGGCGGTAACGGGGGTCTGTTGACAGTGGGTAGGGGAGGTTTAGCCTGTGGTACAGGACAATTCTTTGAAAAATGGCCAGGTTGTTTACAGTTGTAACACAGTGGAGATTTGGGCTCTACAATTTCTGAAGGGCGGCACCGATAGCTATTCCCAGTGTTTGAGTGGGTCCAATATTAGAGCAAAGTTTTATGTAATTATTAAGATCGGTACAGTGAAAAGGGCGGATAGCTGCTTGACAGGCAGCGTTAGCATTTTTGTAGGCTAGGTGTTTGATAAAGTCACTTTCATTTTCGCTAGCCCCAAACAAATGTTCAGCCATGCTTTGCAGGCGGCCGAGGAAGTCACTGTACAGTTCATTGGGCCCCTGTCTGAGTTTAGCAAGACAGGAAGTGGCAGCGCCCTTTTGCGGAAGTTTTTTCCACGCTCTGAGCATGGCCATTTGTACTTGCACAAGGAGACCTGGGGGGAATTGAGCTTGCTTATTATTTTGATGATAAGGGATCTGACCTAAAAATTTATTTAAAGTCCAATTTTTGGAGGTGGGTTTTTGAGCATTGAGTGTGGCATATTTTTTGCAATGCTCTTCATAATCCGATTTCCATAATAGGAAATTGCCACCGGACAGGGTGGCTCTAGCCAGGTGTGACCA
Source organism: Tolypeutes matacus (assembly GCA_026826555.1). Taxonomy (NCBI): domain Eukaryota; kingdom Metazoa; phylum Chordata; class Mammalia; order Cingulata; family Chlamyphoridae; genus Tolypeutes; species Tolypeutes matacus. Next base: position 2,545,421 of record JAKSZT010054331.1, read on the forward strand.
ATCGTTAGGAATAAGTTCCTTTTCACTGATGTTTTCTAATAAGGCGAGCGTGAAAGGGGCAGTAGCGCCATAATCATTCACTGCCTTCTTCAGTTTTTCTAAATGTTTTAAGCTGAGTTTTTTATACTTGGCAATGGAAGTGGTACTATCCTCTCCCTGCTCATTTTCACTGGAGTTATGGGCCTCTGACTCATCACCTTCTTCGCTTTCACTGCTAGAGCTGCCATTTTGGGAATCAGCGACGCCATTTTAGGAGCCAGCGCGAGAGGTAGAGGGTAGAGTTTGACTGCGTGTGACCGGGAAAGCGTAAGTGTGGTGGGTGCAATGGGGGTGAGATGAGAGGGCGTTCTCTGGGAGTGCAAGGGCTGCGGTACTTTGGGTTGCCGAGCGGAGGTCAGCGAGCAAGTTGACAGCCCGCAGACACTCCTGCTGAAAGGCTTCTCTGAAATTATAGGCGTGTAGCTGGAGATTTTCTGTGGCCTCTTCTAGGGCATGGAACTGAGGCAGGATGTAATTGGGAAAAATTGAGGACATGATGGTTGTGAAATGGCAGGCGCGTAAGGAGGTGGTCGGAACAGGGGGAGGGAATTACCCTCCAAAGGGGAAAAGGTTTCAGCCTTTGTTTCATTTCTACACTGATTGGATAATAAACCAGCCTGAATGATGGGGGTGTTTGGTCTGCTTTTATTTGGGTCGCCCATACACTGATCAGGCAATGAGCCAACCTGACTGAAAGGGGTGTTTGGTTTACTTCTACTTGGGTCCTCGTTAAGAGGTTTCTCAGGTATATTGGACATGTCAATGATTACTGAGTTGATTTCTGAAGCGGGGCAAGAGTGCTCTTTTAAAACTTCTTCCCCTTCTCTACAGAGTTTTTGAATGTCTGGGGCGAAGGAGTGGATTTTTAGAATTTCATTAATGATGTTCCAGTAGGTGAAGGCGGTGATGGGGATTTTTTCAGGACCAAAAGTTCGATAGTAGTCTTTTAGACAATCTCCGACTCTAAGCCAGCATCTATGATCTATAGTACCTTCCCGAGAGAACCAAGGGCAAGTTCTTAGTAGAAAATCAAAGAAATACGTGAGATCTTTTTTCTTAACTCTAGTTCCCTGTGCCTTGAGCGATTGTTTGACCTGACTAACATATAATTCATGTTGGGAGGTTGCTTGTCCCATGATGGAGATGGGGGCTTACCTTTACTTCTTTTCTCTTTTCTTTCTTTGTTTTGCCGACACTGATCGACAGCTGAATGGATCTGTCTCGCGAGCGAGTCCCTTGCGGCGATTCTGGTTGCAGTGAGTGTGAGAGCGCTCTCTCCTTGAGTGCGGCGATCTTCTCCTCGCAGAGTTAGGGCCCCACATTGGGCGCCAGGTGTCCCGGCCCGTGGGACAGTCAACTGGGGCTTCAGCTCCTATGAGGGAAGAATGGTATGGGACAAGAGACATGAAGAATGACAGCAAGACAGGATTCTGATCAAGCTGCAAAAGTTTATTGAAGAGGCAGGGTATATATACTCTAAAGGAAGAGGGGGTGGCTAATAAGGACAGGTGGTGGTTTAGGATTGGTGGATGCTGTTGCTAGGGTAGGTGGCGGCTGCGGAGGTTAGTGCTTTTGGCGCGAACTTTGGGCGCGAACTATTCTTTTGGCGTGAACTATTCTTTTGGTGCGAACTACCAAAGAAGAAGGCTAATTATGGCTTAAGCTGTTGTTTCAACCCTGGCGGCCATGTTTCATGTTACCAGCATTGCTAAAGGTGAATAGACATGCCACCTTTGTTGCCCCCAACACAGACCCAGAGTCTCATTGGGTGAATAACAGAGTTATGGGAAAACTAAAGTCTCACCCTTGCAGGGTGTCTGCTTTTGAAGTGAGGGCATTGATTGGAAAGGAGTGGAATCCTGAGGATTGAGATGGAGACATATTCATTGATGATGATGGCAGTGGGAACATTGAAACCCTAAATTGTGCTGAGACTTTGCCAAATAAACCTGTTATGCTATGCCCTGAGAAGACAGCCACCCACCCTGACCACCAGCCTTCCATAAGGAAACTACCACCCCACCTCCAGCCTGCCCCAAGGAGTTATAATTTCATCCTTGCCCTGAGAAAACACTCACCTAACCTCCACCCTGCCCCAAGGTGTCTGCTTTCCAACCCCTACCTGAAGAAGTTAATCCTCTCTCACCAGATAAAACTGCAATGGAATTCCTTGAGGTAACTTGCTTGCAAGACACTTCTAATACTTCTCATTACCAACCTTCACCACCCCTCCTTTCTCCCAGTCCTATAACTAAATTCACAACAAACCCCAAAGGTGAAGTACAAAGTGAAACCCATGAAGTATGATATACTCCAAAAATTTTCTAATTTTTATAGACAGAATTCAAGGAAATATATGTGTGAATGGATATTAAGAATGTGTGATAATGGTGGAAGGTATATAAAATTTTATCAGTCTTAATTTATTGATATGGGAACACTGAGCAGAGATTCTGGATACAATGTTGTAGCTTGAGTGTGTAGAAAGGGCTCTCTTAGTTTGGGTGGTTGGCTGAAACATGGACCAAAGGATGGCTGATGTTGCCTGAGGTCTAAATGCCAGAATTGTCCTGGTATACTGTAGATGAGAGGATCCAAAGGCTTAGAGAGATTAGAACATAAGTTCTGTTTCCCTAGAGAGCCCTGACTAATACATTGTCCTCCACAGAGGCTGCACCATCTTACATTCCCACCATCAGTAAAAGAGTATTCCCTTTCTCCATGTACACTCTAGCACTTGTAATTTTCTGTCTTTTTAATAATGGCCATTCTGTAAGGTATGAAATGTTTTAGAGGTGCCCCCTTTTGAGGCTTGCAATGACTAAAATGTCATAAGATTATGAATCAATACTCTGGTGAAAAAAATTGAATAAAGGCATCCTCTAGCCATAACCCACCTGACCAGTTGAGTAAGCCTTAGCTTACAGGTTAAGAGGCAGCCCATCCCCTTCAAGGAATGAACAAAGGAGCCATATAGCAAAGGAGCAGATAGGAGCCTTCACCCCCTCTGGGCCCAGGCACCACCAACCTCTCCTACATTCCAAGAATACTCTACCTCCTAGCCCACTACCCTCTAGCCATTTGGTCCCAGGCTTTACTTGGTTTCCCCGCCTATTGATGTGCTGTATAAAGTCATATCCACCACCTTCCATGGGTGGGCTGAACTCTCTCTGCAGACCCCCATCATGCTAGCAGGGATGCTGAAAGTCTATTCTTCAGACCCCCTCCATTGGCAGAGCTTCCCAATAAACTTTCTGCCTGCAATCATCAGTCTCTGCATCCCACTGAGTGCTGTTTTTCTCTAACAAAATGATATCTCATTGTAGTTTTGATTTTCATTTTCCATGAGCATCTTTTCATGTGCTTTGTGGCCATTTGTATTTCTTCTTTGGATGAATATCTGTTCAAGATTTTTGTCCATTTTTAAATTGGGCTGCATGTCTTTTAGTCATTGTATTGTATAATCTTTTTTATATAATATGGAGATCAAACATTTATCATATATGTGGTTTCTGAAAATTTTCCATTCAGTTGAATCATTGTGTGTTCCCTAGTGACAGCACTCCTCCTTTTGGAACTAAGATCTGTAGACTGACAGAGTTAAGGTTGCAGGGGCAGCAAGAAAAAATTTCCTACTGGATCATTAGTAAAATAGTAAAATGCCACTCCCATTTCCACCCCTTGATTCCTGGACCCATGAATCCTGGCCATGGGAGAAACAGTAGCTTAGAGTGGACACTGCTTTAGAGCATACACAGCCTCCTGGAGAACATTGCTCCATCCCTGCAAGGTATTGACACCTAGTTGGTGCATAACTGAGGCTTCAAAAGGCCATTCCATCATTCTATCAATCTAGCTGCTTCAGAATGATGAGGAACATGGTAAGACCAGTGAATTCCATGGATATGTGTCCATTCCCACACATCATTTACTGTGAAATGAGTTCCTTGATCAAAGCAATGCTGTGTGGAATGCCATGGTGGTAGATAAGACATTTGGTAAGTCCATGGATGGTAGTTTTGGAAGAAACATTGGAAGGAAATGCAAACCCATATCCTAAGTATGTATCTATTCCAGTTCAAAAAAATCACTGCCCCTTCTATGGTGGAAGTATTCCAATATAGTCAACCTACCACCAAGTAGAAGGCTGATCACCTTGGGGAATGGTGCCATATTGGGGGCTGAATGTGGGTTGCTGCTGGCAGATTGGGCACTCAGTAGTGGCTGTAGCCAAGTCAGCCTTGGTGAGAGAAAGTCCATGTTGCTGAGCCCATGCATAACCTCTATCCCTACCTCCATGGCCAATTTGTTTATGAGCCCATTGGGCAATGACAGTAGTGGGGGGGGGGAAAGTCTGAGCATCAGCCACAGAGCAAGTCATCTTATCCACTTCATTATTAAAATCTTCCTCTGCTGAAGTCATCCTCTGGTAAGCATTCACATGGGACAGAAATATTTTCATGTTTTTTGCCCACTCAGAAAGGTCTCTCCACATACCTCTTCCCCAGACCTCTTTGTCACCAATTTTTCAATCATGTTCCTTCCAAGTCTCTGATCATCCAGCCAAACCATTGGCAACATCCCATGAATCAGTGTACAAATGCACCTCTGGCCATTTCTTCTTCCAAGTAAAATGAACAACCATGTGCACTGCTCGAAGTTCTGTCCACTAGGAGGATTTGCCCTCGCTAATGTCCTTCAGGGATGTACCAGAAAAGGGCTGCAGTGCTGCAGCTGTCCACTTTTGGGTGGTACTTGTATATCGTGCAAAACCATCTGTAAACCAGGCCAGAGTTTTCTCTTCCTCAGTCAACTGATTGTAAGGGACTCCCCAAGAGGCCAAATAAGCTATTATGGAAGGAAAGGCTTCCACTAGCTCTTACTCCACAAGTCAGGGATCCAATGTGGGGATTCTGCCAGTTAATTGTGTATGTCTATTCCAATTATGCATTCTGGAACTGGGGAAATAACCACAGAATTGGCCCAGGGACCCACTGGACCCACTGTGAGATGGACGTGAGCTAAAACTCCATCAATCACCTGACCTCCATGAGCCCCTACTCTGACTGGTGAATCACGGTGACATTTGGTTCTCCTGGAAATAATGTCACTTCTGAGCCAGTGTCTAATAATCCCTGAAAGGTCTGATCATTTCCTTTCCCCCAATTCACAATTAGTTTGGTAAAAGACTGTAGGTGTTCTTGGAGAAAGGTGGGAGGAGGATTAACAGTATAAATTTTTGGCAGTTTAACAGGATTCTTCACCAAGGGGACATGGCTTTCTTTTCATTCAAGGGTCTCTGCATCTGTAAACTGTCTCAAGTCTGGGAATTGATTAAGAGGCCATGATTCTCTGCATCTGTAATTTGAGTTAGGGTTTTGTTCAATTGACCTAGAACCCTTCTGCTTATATAGATCCAGAAGAAAGTTTTAGTAGATTGCCCATTTATTTCACTTCTAGCTACCCCATGATCTATTAGCCAACGTCATAACTCTATGTGAATCGGACTATTTTGAGAGTGGCTTTGGATCTGCCTTTCATTGCAGTAACCCCACCCACCTTGTATTTGATGATTAACTGCTGATACTTGACCTTTACTGGTCCCACATCTGATCATCTCCATAATGTTTAAGGATTCTAATTCCATTACAGCCCTCCCTACAGTATTATCTGGACTACAGAGAAAAGCTACCACAGAGCTCTTCATGGAAGATGGAGTTAGTTTTACAAATTTATTCCTCACAGTCCTGGTTAAAGGTGTGCCCTGTGGACATTCCTGGGGTGGGTAGGCAGATCTCAAATGGTGTATACATTCTAGCATTCCAATCTGTCTAAGCCTTTGAATCTCCTCATCCACTGCACCAGGGCAAATTGGGCATCTGAACCTCAGACATGCTTGGCCAACTTTTGTCCATACTTCAGTAAGTTACCCAAACAAACTCTTAGAGACCTTTCTAACCCCTCAAACTTCAGCACTGAATCAAGAATTTCTGCTTAGTGGGTCCATGTCAATAAATTCCTTGTGATACAACTTTATATTCCTTCCATCATTATCTCACACTCTTAGTATCCATTTGCCCACATATCTCCCTGATTTCTGTCTATATAAGTTGGAAAACTCATGAACTTCTTTCAGAGCATAGTGTACTTCCTCTTGGGACACAGTTAGAGCAAAAAGGTGCTCACTAGGATGCAGAGACTGATTGCAGGCAGAAAGTTTATTGGGAAACTCTCCCAATGGAGCAGGTCTGAAGAATACACTTCAACACCAACCCCCTGCCAGCATGGTAGGGGTCTAAAGAGAAACTTCAGCCCACTTTCAGAGGGTTATGGATAAGGCTTTATATAGTACATCAATAGACTGGGATACTGAATAAAGCCTAGGGCCAAATGGCCAGGAAGGAGGGGGTTAGAATGTGGGAGGGGTTGATGTTGTTTGGAACCAGAGTGGTCAATGGCCCTTATCTTCTCCACTTTGTTTATTCTTGGGAGGGGAAGGGCTGTGATGGCTTCCTCAATTGGTCAGGTGGGTTATGGCTGGAGGCTGCCTTTCCTCAACGTATGCCACAGGGGCATTGATTCACCAACCTATGACCTGCTAATCATTGAAAACCTCATAAAGGGGAAATTCTAACAGTCACACTTTGTATTTCACCTTTGGGGGCTTGTGATTTTAATCTAGTAATAGGTCTCGAGGAGAAGAGGGGTAGTGGGGTTGGGTAAGGAAATGCGTTAGAAATGTCTTGCAAGCAATGACTTTGGGGCATTCCTTTGCTTTTTCTTCTGTTGAGATAAGATTAATCTCTTCAGGCACTGGTTGGATGGCAGTTTCCTTAGTGTAGTGTGAAGTTTGGGCAGTGTATGCTGGAGTCAGGCTGGTGCCTGCCTCAGGGCTTGGAAGAGGTCTAAACTCCCTGGGGCAAGTCAGAGGCAGGCCAGTACAGGCTTCAGTTTGACTAGTACACATCTCAGGGCAGGAAGGAGGTATGGACTCCTTGGAGCAGGCTGGAGGCCTGGTTGATACAAGGTTGACAGTGTGGTCTCCACAGGCAGGCTATTACAGGTTTATCTGGTAAAGTCTCAGCAAAATTTAGGGTTCCAATGTCCTCATCAATATTATCACCATTCCATATGTCTCCATCCCAATGCTCTGCATTCCACTCCTTTACAATCAATACCTTCATCTTAACTGCAATAGTCTGTGGGGCTGAGATTTTAGTTTCCTTCATAACTCTGCTACTCATACAACGAGAGTCTGAGTTTCATTCTCAGATGTCTCAAGACTGTGGCTACAAGACAAGATTTTCTTTCAGAGCACACATAGAAAATTTCACATCATTCATGTGGTGATTCAGTTTCAAATTTGAAGCCTTTAGCTCATACTTAGTTCAATACTAAGTCCAGGGGTATTCTGGTATTATAGATTTAACATCTGTTCTCTCCTGACCAAATCCTCCATGTCAAATTATGCCTGTGTTGATAACTGTGTGAGCATATGTAGAGATTTCTATATTTGAGTATTTATTTCCAAGTCTTTTCTTGAAGATTCTTTACCTCTCCCACATTCTCATACACTCTTGATTGTCAATTATTAATAGCAATTTTCAGTAAATGACAAGTAGACGAATCCTCAGAACTGACTTTTATGAGAGTAAATTAATATCTGAAAGATAATTTTCATTGTTGTCTTATACATTACATGTGAATCTCTTCAAAGCACTTATATATATATGTATATATATATATATATATATATATATTAGAAAACTTGTGAGCTTATAAAACAAACATACATAATATGCAAAGTTGTCATATACCACCCCTTCACCCTTAACTTACATTGTTGTGGAACATTTGTTACACAATATGGAAGAACATTATCAAAATTATATTACTAACTATGGTCCGTAGCTTACATTAGGTATATTTTTCTATACACCCCTTTATTATTAAAGCCATGTATTAGTATTGTACATTTGTAATAGTTCATGAGAGAACATTCTCATATTTGTACTGTTAACCACTGCCCATCATTCACCATATGGTACATGTGTTATATGGTCCCATGACTTGTAAAATCCATTCAAAGTGTACACTCTGTCACTCTAACTTACATCACAATGTTGTGCAGTCATCCCCTTAGTAATTTTTTTCATTTTTTCCTTAGTCCAATAGAAAAAAAATCCAATACCCACCTATTATTTACACTTAGCATTGATATAGTACCTTCTTGACATCGATGCAAGAATATTACAATATTGCTGTTAATTGTTGTCCATAAATTAAATTAATTGTATTTTCCTATGCATCACCATATTCTTTCCATCTTGTAACTGTGATGTACATTTGTTCTATTTCATAGAAGAAAAGTCTCTTATTTGTACTATTAACCACAATCTTTATCCACTGCTTGAGTTCACTATGTTATTCAGTTCCTAAAATATCCTCTAGCATTCTTTGAAATGACATTTATGTCTTAGACTACCCCTTTCAGTCACGGTCACATTTATAAACCAGCCCTGCTAGTTATACTCACTATAAAGTATTACCACCAAATCTACCTTTTCCACAATTTTACAGTCAAGATAATTAAAAATTCTACCTTCATTAAGCCTCACTACCTATTCTCAGTCTTCATTCTATCTCCAAGTAACCTATACTCTAATTTTTTATTTAAATGACTGAAGAAAAATTATCTGAATAGCTGTGATAGGTGTCTTAATGATTAGTATACATTATTTCTGTTCCATAATATAAATTAATATTCACAGACTATTAAAAATGTTGAAAATGTATTATTAGCAAAATTACCAAGAAAGTGAAATAGCCGGGGGCACTAAGAATGAAAGATTATTTGAACTAGACTGTAAAGGAAAACTAAGTTATCAAACCACATAGGGAATAATAGTTTCACCAGAGATATCAAGTGAAGTTTTTCCCATGAACACTTTCTTATATTTATTTGTTGGATATTAGGAACTAAAAATGACTCATGTAGAATTAGTAAAATGATATTATATTTCATGATTTTAACGATTCATTAGAAAAAAAGGTAATCGTGAAATTTAATTCTTCCACTAATTTTGTTTTACCCCACGTTTTAAAATTATGAAGTAAATAATTTCTAAATATCCCTCAGGTAATAAAGAGAAGAGAAAAAAAAATTAAAAACTCAGAACTGTCTCTCATTTTCTCTTGCACCCAAGACATGATGCCATCTGGTATAGAATATGAATGGTAGATTTATCCTAGGGAAACTTGAGAATTTATAAAGACCAAGGGGAGAGTTGAAATCTGAACAATGTAGGAGAGGAATGAGACTTCAAAGGAACAATCATAACATGTGGTTTTGATAAAGGAAATTTTAAAAAGATTTTCTAGGAGTCTAGATATGTTCAATAAGATGCCCATAATTCAATAGAATCATCTTTATCCCGATTCTTTTATCTGGTATTTAACAAAATTTTCAGTTTAAAGGACTTTGCCTCTTGATAAAAATGTAGGTAGAATAGACAAGCATAATTGAAAGGTTTTTATAGAAAAACAATTTGGATGCAATATTTTTCAAAAATACTAGAAATTCATATGTGTTCATTCAATGAACATAAATAAAAATTAATATTATGGTTATATCCACATGTAAGCAAAATGTATACCATTTTAATTAAAAATCATATACATAAAGTATTGATAAAATATTAATTTGAACATTGTTATGCTTAATAATCATCTATTCTAACTTTACCATATATACAAGTTTAATATGTATGAAATGATACTACTCAAGATAATTAGGTTTAGAGTTGAAAGTGTAGTTAAGACTGAAAATATTTATTTATGAATTGGAATTCCAAAAGATAAGCAGAAGTAAAATAGTTATGGAAATAATAAATTTGGAATAAGAAGTATTCAGTAAAATCTAGAAAAGGAAATAAGTAATCTAGACAGGAGTTTGTCATTCAAATATTGAAATCCATGTATGATTTCAGGAAAGTTTCTTCAAAAAGAAATTATATTAGGTGGGATGCTTTTCTGAGACACTGTGTTTGTGAGAAGGTAAACTAGAGAGAGAGAGAGAGCAAGAGAAATCTGGTGCAAATGGCAAAAGAAAAATGGAATAAATTATCTGAATCAAATAAAATATTTTTTTGGATTGTGAGGTAAAGGAGGAAAGAAAGGGCTCAAAAGGATGTCTTGTATTAAAACTGAAATGAAATACTGGTGAGACATAATCTATATTATCTCCTTTGGCTTAATCATCTGATGAATCATTGATTAATTTTGAATTATTAACTTTGTTATAGGAACATTTTCTAAGCCAGCTGGCCAATCAAAGGGATATATCAGCAATCATCCTAGTCAGCTGGTACATAAACATCAAAAATAACTGTAGACTTTACAAACAAATAGGGCTATACAGAGGCTTTCTTAGAGAGCATATATGGGCTGATTATTTACTAAGGAAGAAAATGAGAAAATAATCACTAGGGTCAAGGAAGTGTTTTAAAGATATTTTACTGAGATAGTATAAATTTGACTCAGAAACTGAAATGTTTGAGTTTTAATTTTATTTTAAATCATATAATGAACTTAGATATTCTATGAATGTTAAAATTATTATATTGGAATAGTTAGGAAAAAAAATGAAAACAGAAAAATGGCATTCATTGATTTCAAATAATGTCTTTTTTTTCCATTTCTTTAAACTGATTTTGTGATGAAAACCAGGTATTGTTACCAATGCTAACATTTTATTAATGACTAATGGAGGTTGTCTCCATTTAGTTTTTAGCATATTACTTAGACTACAGGGAGATTGTGATATATTTGAAAATACGGACAACCTCGCCATCTTCATGGAATTCCTCCTCTTGGATATCACAACCTCCCAGGAGCTCCAAATTTTGCAAGGTCTGATGTTCTTGGTGATTTATCTTGGAGCCCTGAATGGGAATCTTTTAACTATTACAGTCATTGTAATTAATCGACATCTACACACCCCAATATATTTCTTGACTGGCAATTTGTCATTCATAGATCTTTACCTTATTTCAGCTACTCTTCCTAAAATGACAGTTAATTCTATGACAGGCAATAAGATGAAGTCTCTCCCTGCATGTGCCTTTCAAATTTATCTGTTTATCTTGGTTGTAGCTACAGAACCGACCTTCCTTGTGGTATTGTCCTAAGATCGCTATATTGTCATTTGCTACCCACTGCACTATGGGATCACTATCACCCCACTTGTGTGCATACAGGCAGATGGTACTCGTGGGCAACTGGGTTGGTATATTCTGTCATCCACAAAGGTATCTTGTTCAGGCTTCCCTTTACAAAAACTAATGTGATCCATCAATATTTCTGTGATGTGTCTCAAATTTTGAGGATTGCTTCTTCAGATGTTCAGTTTTCTCAGTCTATACCTTTACAGGTAAGTGCTTGCATTGTCTTATTATGTTCTGTTATTTTGTTTAAATCCTATATTGATATTTTTTCTCTGGTGCTTGGGATGCATTCTGTGGAATCCCATAACAAAGCCTTATCCACCTGTACCCAACAGTTGGCCATTCTCATTTTGTTTTTTATTTCATTGCTGACTACTGTCTTTGGTTACACTGCAAAGAAAGCATCTCTAAGTAATCTTCTCATGGCCATATTATACTCTGTGGTGCCCCCACATATAAACCCCATTATCTATAGCCTCCAGACTAGAGAGATTAATAATTCACATGGAAGAATGTTATACAGAACCTTTGGGCACTCAAGAAAGGTATTTTAATTAAAATTTATGAAAAAGAAGAGATTGAAATCTAATTCATATTTGATATTTGTTCTTAAATAGAATGTATTCTTGTCAAATATCAGCTTTTGTTTAACATAATTCCTTTTGTTTTACTGCATATATTATAATGAGCTATAACTTTCTGTGTCCTAGTTTTTCAAATACATAAGTAAAGTGTAATTCATACATTCTCCTGGAAAATATTTCCCACATTGATAAAAAATGTTTGTACAATGTCTCTCATGGTTTGTAGCTAAAAGCAAATGTTGATATCACATGGAGATCAAGGATGAGTACCTTAACTGATGCCAATACATTTGAAACAATTTCAAGGTACTGGATACCATTACCTTGTAATATAACAGTGAGTGTTTTGAATTAGAATATTCAATACAAACTGCATTTTTGTATTCACCATTATACAAACCTCTGTACCAAGCTTTAAAGTGTTTAGAATTGAGAAAAAGTACAGAATAAGGACACAATAATGTTTGAAAACTGGAAACATGTAAAAGCTCTTTTCCTTAGTGAAAAGTGGATCTAAATACCTGTTCCTTAAAACAGAACATGGTATGGATGCTTTGGATGTCTCCATGTGAACTGGCTGTTAAGGTGCATGCCATGCTCAATTCATTCTACACTATGAAGAACAAGTAATATCTGATGGAAGTTTATGACAGGGGATGTTTTTACCATGGCCAATTGGTTTTACTTCTGACCCCTAATTACCTCCTGTGCTCAGTACCAAGTGTGTTAACTTGGCAGGATAAAACACCATCCCCTACTAGATATGTGGACTGCCAGTACATCCCTTCCCATATTTCCCCAAGTTTTAAAAAAATATTATCTGGAGACAATCTGATTCTGGTGAGCATGTTTTCTGACATCAAGCACACAATCTGGTCATATATCTGTCCCTGGCAGAGAGGGAACCAGCTTCCAACACTACAACACAAAAACACTGAGAGCTATGTGGCACTTAAAATATATGCCTCCATTCACCAAAGATTGAGAACTTCTGGCTTTGGGGAAGTTACTCCCACTTGTGAAGCTCTACTTCTCTGTTTCTTCTCTATTTGTGTAAAATGTTGCTTCATCCAGTGATGTGTCAAACGTGTTTCATTTAGCCACCCTTATAGGTGCTTTTTATTGGTTTGACCTTTCTTTAGGTGTCTCACTTTCTGATCAACAAATAGGTGTAGTTGACAGGATTGCCAGAAAAATACAACATGCCATGGTGGATGCTTAAATGATTGTCAGTTCAGCCATCCCAGTGAGGTGTCAGTGCCATCAGGAGTGATTGCCTGACCTGAGCTTGCCTCACACTGGTCATATGAGGTGAAGTGGGATGTAGGCAGTATATCTGTTAATAGGGATGAATTAATGCAGCAAATAAGGGCAGAAATGAAGGAGATAGATTCTAGGAAAAGGAGGGAAACTTTGTCCTGGGTCCTGATCTCCTGCATGTTCCCCTGAAATTTTCCAACCCCTCAAATTACTCTATGGTTGTAAATGACTTTAGAGGAGAGTCTCCTGAGCTCCACTTGGTCTGAGTTGTTTGTAAACCCCAGGTTAGTCCCGTTTGCACTCACACCTAACTACCAATGATGCTGAAAAATTCAAGCTGTTGTAATTTTTTTGGTTTTGTTTTAGAGAGTAAAATATGGAAATTAAGAGATATATATTGACAGAAGCCAGGAGAGGATATGTGGTTTTGTGTGGTGCATCTTTTCAATGAGGATATATTGCAGATTAATATTTCTAGGGCTGAGAATTGCAGTTTGGGAAAGTTAGTTACTGAACCTTTTCAAAACACATTTTGCCCCTATTGCACAGGACAACCAACAGGTAGGAGATATGAACAATCTCAAGACACTTTTTGTTTGGGTTGTTGGGAGCATGAGAATGGTTTTCCCAACTGTGGAAAATGTCCCAAAAAGTAAACCCAATGTAAAACTCTGAGTCTATAAATTCCCTGAAGGTAAAGGTGTTTGACACTTGTCTATAGTACTCTTCCTCATGACTGGATGTGGCTGAAACTCTTGGATAGAATTCAAGACATTCATGAAAGAAGATGCATCTCAAATGAAAAACTGCCTTTCCCTTTTGCTGCTCTCAAGGATGATGTTGGGGAATGTGGTGAGAAAGTTCCCCCTTAATGTCCCATTCTGGGATAGAAATAATGGGAGGTGAAAACCATCTTCTCGGAGGCAGGTCACAAAGATGGGACAGCACAGCTGAGCAATTGGAGGTTGCCCTACATGGAGTACATAAAGTGAACACAAAGAGTAACCAGGGAAAGAAAATTATGGAGCCAGGCCCAACCACTGGGCAATGTGGCTTTGGTTAATAAAGCAAAAGATAAACAGAGCAAAATTTAATGGAAATCCTGTGAAAGAACTAACCAACACTATTGGGAATCTAATTTAAGGAATCTAATTTAGTCCTTCTAATTTAGGGGTTAAGAACCCAGTGTGATCCATAAAGGATTAGGAAAAAGAAGGTCCGATGTACTGAAAAAATTTAGAATTCAGCATAACCACCCTCTGAGTCTCTGAACAAAGTCAAAAATGGGGGAGAAAAAAACAACAGTTCATAAGTCCTCACTGCACCTGAATAGAACAATAAGGAAGATAATTCTGACTGTGAGAATGCTGTGATAGATAGGAAGGAAGATTCCACATGACTATACCCTGATATTATTCCTATAAAAAATGACTAAGCATAGGAATAAGGTTTCAGGATCCGTGCTGGGGATTGACAGCCTTATGCTCCTATTTGAGTAAAAGGGAAATGAAGAAAGATCCAGAAATTAATGGGTCTAATATATACAGGGAACAAGTGGTGATAATCTAAGGGCCCCTCAGGGGCACTGATATACTAGTGACTTATGGAACTTAGAGTGGACTCATTGACACATGACAGGCAAGGACACATGTGCTAATAGGTGGGACACTTTTGGCCATTTCAGGTGCCTGTGATCATGATCCCCATTGGTGAGTGCATTATAAATGTTGACATTTCACTGTCTGTGTCATGGACTAGCACCATCAAAGAAAAACAAAAGTTACAGTCACTGGCCACTCCCACAACCAGTGGAGATGATAAACAGTTGATAATCCTCTGTGTCAAAGGAGACAACATATGCCACACCTTGACATTCATTTAACTCCTCTAGTTAAGGCTGCCCCAAGGCAGCCACCTTTAAATGCAGCCTCCAACACAAGCAGGTTGTAATGGCCATGCAACAAAGAGTGGCAGAGCTCTGTCACTAGGAGCAGTGTGCCCTTCTAGTCCTGTAAATTACAACTTTTGGCAACTGCTACCCCTGTAGACAGGAGATTGTGGAAACAAATATCTGCAACAGGGTGCACTTATCCCTCAGGTTTTGGACAAGCAGACTACTCAAGACAGCCACTACATACACCAACTTCAAATGACAAATTTTAGCCTGTTATTGGGGCTTACTGAAGACCAAACATTTAAGCACTGACATTGTAGATATAACTCTAAGACAAAAACTTACCATTCTCTCATGGGTGCTCACTAATCCTACTAATAAAGTAGGAGAGGCTCCACAAAGCTCCATCATTAAACAGAAATGCCATATGCAAGACTAATGCAGACTGGGGTCTCAGGCAGTCAGCCTACTCCACAAACAAATAATTGTTTTATCAGAGGAAAAGAAACAGACTGCAGGAGCTGCTCCTGTCCTTCACATAGTTAGGTGTGACCCTGTGGTTTGAAAGTGTCCCTGATAATTATAATGCTTGGTTCACAGATATATTTTCATAAATCCAGGCTAATAGAGTCCATTGAGATGCTGTGGCCATCCATCCTAATGATGGATACCTACTGACTGAGATGAATGAGGCTATTCTGCCAAATGGGGGGGAGTCTGTGCAGTCTACTCCAACCACAACTTTCAGCTATTTATTTACAAACTTATGGACCATTAAAAAGGGCTAGCCATATAGATCTATGACTAATGAAAAATGATTAGACTATTAGAGGCTCCCACATATGGGGCCAGAGAATAAGGAAACGGCTTATGAGTTGGGAATGAAAACTATTCCTCAATCATGTTGATGCCCATGGCAAAAAGACAATTAAGGGAGAACAAAAATAAAATATCTGAGCTGACAAGCATGCACCTAAAAGGCTGCCATATATGCCTGCTAGGACACCACTACATGGGACATGGAAGCCCACCTCAGATGCAAGGATGAGCCAAATCACAAAGACTTACATGAGAAGGAGTAAAAGCCAAAGATGTAACATAGTTCTGTGAGTTCTGTAAATGAAACCAGTGCACACAAGTGGTGAGCTGGGACAAAACAGCTGGGCTTAGACAGCTATTAATGTGGTTGGCAGATCAATCACATAAAACATTTGCCCCTAGGCTTGAATTACACTAATATCTCCATGTCATATATTCCATATATAGTACAATTCCCAAGCACCCTCTGGATACTGTGACCAGGATTGAAGTTTTAGAGAAAGACCTGTGCCTTTTCTTCAGAAACCACTGAATTCCAATCAAATGAAGATACGTCATTTACAATGCAAGCCACCCCAAAATGGGAACATAGTTTTTTAATTCTTCCTATCATCCCCAAAACAAATGGGAAAATATAGCTTTAAAACAGAACTCTCAACCATAATTAAATAAAGGCCTTCAGAAGACAAATTACCAATTGGTACTATCATGTCACTGAATATATTTAGACATTAAACATGGCACTCTACCAAAAGGATATACTGGGCTTAGATGGTATGTTGTACAAGGCAATCTTGTGATTAGTTTAGCTGACTAGATAACTGGACTATCTTTATATTCCTTCCACTATTGCCTGGGACATATTTAAATATTCATTGGAGACATGTCTTGTGTACCTGTTTTATTACATCCAGCTCATGCACTGGTAATGTGAATGGGAACTGGATTTCTCTATCAGGGGACACAAACACTGGACAAGGCTGCTGCATTTAAAATATCTCTCTGCATTGGCTATGGGTTTAGACACCTTACCTATGGGAAACCATGACCCTAGTGAAGCTGAAATCCTATATCTCTTCTCTATGTAGTAAAACATCACTCCATCCATTGTGATGGCAGTCTTACTTCTATTGGTGACCCTGGACTATATTGGAGTAGCTTGAAATCTTTTAGAATGTCTCTTCTTCTGACCCACAGAATAAAATGTAGTAATAAATAGAATTTGGATTATGCATGCAGAATAGCAGATAGTTCTTATATTATATGATACATTTCCTACCAAACATGTGTAAAAACCTAACCCACACTAGGGAAATAGACATTTTTAAAATTTGGATTCTCATCAGCTGAGCCAACATTCTGACAGCTACATTAATTAGTCATTTTATAACTCAAAATTGAATCCCATAAAAGTTGCCCTTTTCTATAAAATTTTATCTAGAATAATTTCAACACTAAGGAACTAATATGCATGTAACTTCAGCAAAATATACCAACTGGAAAATAATATTCTATTTCTTCATTCTTTTAATTTTCTCTCTACAATCTGAAATCATATTTTATAGATTTCTGAAGCTCTATAATGGTATTTATTTTTATTAGATATATTGTGTGTTTATAAAAAAATAATGCATAAATACAAAGTTCCCATATACTACCATATTATTAACACCTTGCTTTGATGTGGTACATTTGTTACAATTGATGAAAACACAGTTTTTAATTGTACTATTAATTATATTCTATGTTTTGACTTTAGGGTTCAAGGAAAGTGGTTCTTAATTACAAATGTTCTTGAGTTGCTGTAGCAGATAGATGCTATGGTCCAGGAATGTGAGAGGATGGATATTTATGGAAAAAGACATTCACCAAAGACTCTTTTCCCTCCCCTATAGATGCCTCCTGCCAGTTTCATTCTGGTAAGTTCCTGTACTTCATTCTAACCAAAGTAATTTTTGTGTGTTTTTACTTTTTTATTTAAGAAGTTTTGAGTTATCAAAACCATCATACATACCATATAGGATTCCCATACATCACCCCACATCTTCTATTGTGACATCTTACATTGTTGTGACACATTTGTTACAAATGATGAAAGAACAGTGTCATGATATTACTGCTATCTATTACTTATATTTGGTGTATTTTTCCCACAGACAATCCTATTATTCATACCAGGCATAAATATTGTATATTTTATATTTCTGATGGAACATTCTTATATTTGTAATGTTAACAGCAGCCCACCATTTATCACAGGGTTCACTGTGTGATACATCCCCTGATTTGTACAATACATTCAAATTGTACACTCAGTGACTTTCAATTGCATCACAGTGTTGTGCTGTCATAAGCTCAGACCATTTCTATAAAATTTCATTACTCCAAAAGGAAAAATCCCATACCACCTTACATACCCCATTGTTCCTTAGCATTGCCATTGCTGTAAAGATATTAGAATTTTATAGTCTATATGTTACATTAGTTATATTTCCCATGTTATGTCTATATTCTGAAAAAATAGATAAATGGGACATCCTCAAAATTAAACACTTTTGTACTTCAAGTGAATTTATTAAAAACATGGAAAGGCAGCCTAATCATTGGGAGAAAATTTTCAGAAACCACATAAATGTTAAGCGTTTGATCTCCATATTATATAAGAGATCATATAACCCAAAGATAAAAAGACAATCAACCCATTTAACAGTGGGAAAAGACTTGAACAGAAATTTTTCTAAAGATGAAATACCAATGGACAAAAAGCACATGAAAGGATGTTCAACATCACTAGCTACTAGGGCAATGTAGACAAAAACTAAAATGAGAAATCATTTCATGTCTTACAGAAAGGCAATTGTAAAAAAATTAATTTAATAAAAACAAGAAAACTACAAGTGCTGGAGAGGATGTGGAGATATGATAATACTCCTTCACTGTTTATAGGAAGGTAAACTGTTGCAGCATCTTTGGAGGACACTTTGGCAATTCATCAGGAAGGTAAATATCAAACAGCCATGTAATCCCACAATCCTGCTACTAGGAATATCTTTAGAAGAACTGAAAGCAAGGACTTGAACTGACATTTGCACAATGATGTTCATAGTGACATTATTCACAATTGCTAGAAGATAGAAACAACCAATTCCCATCAAACAATCAATGGAAAAACAAAATATGGTATATACATACAATGGAATATTATTTGACTGTAAAAAAAATGAACTTGGGATATAAATATGTCAACATGAATGAACCTTGAGAACATTACATTGAGTGAAATATACTTCTATATCTAAGCATGTGTGTTAATTAATGTAGCTTTCATAAAGTAGTATATGTCAATCAAGAAAATTAAATATTTCTAATAGGAATATATTTTCTAATTTTTTATTGTAATATTTAATAACAAATTAATTTTTATCTCAACATTCAGATATATCAATTATCCTTGCATATTTTCTACATATTTGTACTTTAATACTACATTTTGAGAAATAATCTTCAAATCTCTTTACACCATCCAAAAGGACCTTTATAATGTTTAATATAATGCATATATACATATTTAGTTTTCCATAGCACTACAGCATTCATAAATCTGTAATTTATTTTCTGATTTGTAAAACACAAATGCAAAATCCTACTTTTCCTATTTGAGTATATTAATTTTGGTTATACATTTCCCAGTCTTGCTGATATTGACTCCATACATTTGTAATCATATAAAAATATTTGCCTAAAGTGCTTTGTATTTTTTAGATATTAGTTTAAAGTATGACAGAAGAAACTGAAAGCTGTTTAGGATCTCCATTCCTTGGTGACAAAAGTCTGGTTAGCATTTGTTTATTGATTTGTATGATGGAGTTGCCACAATTTGATTTGGTCCTATCAATGTCCAATTAATTTGTATAGCATGAAGATTTCGAATCGGTTTTCAATTCACAAAAGCTGCCTAAGTTTTCTAATGACAATATTCTCAGTTTCTAATTCAATAGAGAATTACCATCAGATATTTTTAAGTATGCACATGGCAGCTGATGGAAGGGTGAATGTTTTTGGCATCAATATTATGAGGCTAAGCAAACTCTAAATCAACATAACAGGGTTGAAGCTTAGCCTCACAGTCTCAGTATTAAATTATCATTCTCTCTGCAAATGGATCCATTTTCTGAGTAGTAAGATATCTAAAATAAATCCCATTGTTAGAATAACAATGTCTATATTAGAATCTTCAGTTGTAACAATTGTACCACACTAATGAAGGATGTTGTTAACGTGGGACAGTGTGGGATGAGGGGTGGGTGGGACATACAGGAATCCTCTATATATTTTTTGTAACAGTTATGTAATCTAAAGCTTTTTTAAAAACAACAAAAAAGTAATCAATCTCAGTTTCTATTTCTATATATATTATTACCTAAGGGTTCTTCTACTGTTCACTAGGTACTGTTTGAATATGTTGTTTTCTTACTGAATAAATATCAATTCATGAGTGCCATCTCATTGTCTTTACCACTGAGTATCATAAATTGTGTGTTTATTGACCATAATACTGATGATCTCTTCATCCAGAAAAAGGATAAATGTATTTTCTTGCACTAAATGTCTACTGATTATTTGTTGGAGAGTATGGCATGAATATGTTTATTGAACATGCTTATTTTATCTCTTATATATCTATATAATTTTTAACAAAGAGACAGTTGACTGGAACATGTTTGGATCTTGTCCACTTGATCCACCCAGGAATTCTTGAGTCTACCGTTGCTATATTGAACACAATTACACTTGTCCTCAAGTCCTTATTGCCACCTCTTCCTTACGTTAGTGTTTCTTTCATGGCTTCATGTTTTGTTCTACTCTGTGGCAAAGATTAGAAACATTACCTCCACACACACTTTTACAAACAAGAAAATTTGCATTTAAAATTTGCCAGAGAAGGAAGCACAAAATACCCTAGTGGTCTAGTGGATTGTTCAAACCCAGCTGACAATATTAGCACTTTTCCTATACTCATTGGTTGTTCTGTGGTTTAGGACAAAATCTTAAGTAGTGCTAAATGTACATCAGGAGCTGCTTCTCAAATGCTGAGCAGTTAAGGGTGCACTACTTTGTTCCAGAAGCATAGGGGCAACTGCACTCATTCTATATTCTATTTGACACTTGGGTTGATTGCTCTCCATCAGCATGGGTTTCAATGTGGAGAGCAGTAGGCAACAGAAAATGGAAAAGAATCTTGAATAATCAAATCTCACTGCACTGAATATTGATGGTTCAATCTAGTATAATGTACCTAACAAAATTCATGCACTACACTTAAAATAGTTTGTATCAATTAATACACACCTAAATAATGTTTGAGAGTTCTCTTTGCTCAACTTCCTCATTAATACTTTATATTGTCAGCTCTTTCAAATGATTCTTGTGTGCTTAGTGTATGCAAATGTGGTTTAAATTTCTATGTACTTTAAAATTAATTTACATTTTCTATTTACAGGTACATTTCCCTAGTTTGTTACATATAATTTTCAGTTTTTCTATATCTTTTGAGGAAAAGAAATTCTCAATTCTAATGTAATCAATAACTTCCATCATAGTTTTTATTTTACTTCTTATATGACATATACTTACCTAGGCTGGTATTCACACATTATCCAATGTTAGTCTCTAAAGCCATTATGGTTTTGACTTTCATATTCATTCCTTATTCAATATTATGGGTACATGTTGAGAAGTAGAAGTGAATTTTTGTTATTATCTATGAATATCAACTTTTCTAGAGACATTAACCGAAAAGTACAAATTTTTGAAACTATACCATCACTATCACATTTGTCATATAATGTGTTCCTAAATTATCAATAATGAGCATTTCTGTACCTGTGCTCTTTATTCTGTTGCATTGGATTCTTTGTTTATTTTGGCATTCACACCACTTATATTCAAATGAATATAATGCAAACTATATTTGGGTAAATTATAATTAAAATTAAATAAATATATATATAGTTCTTGACATCCTTCATGGAATGCACATGGAAATCATTGAACTTATATGAATTTTTTAAAATTGTTATTCTTTCTTAAAATGTCAGTCAATGCTTTAGGGAAACAATTCTTGGCAGGTGCTATGTATACATTAAATATTGGGTAATAATACATTTATGCATACAATTTTGTATTCAGTAGGAATTAAAACCAAGTGGCTTTCAGCTAAAGAGATCAATTTTTTGATATGTGTTTCATATGATTGTTTTATTATTGGATGGAAAGTTGCATCTTTTAGGGAACCAATATTCAATATTGATGAAATTATAATCAATATATTTCAGAAGTTTAAGATAACTCTGAGGAAAATATTTTAAAATGTTTCATTTTCTGAAGCAAAAGTTGGCTGCATTTTATAGGTTTTCCTATATAGAACTTTTGCTTTTGATCCTTTATAGTTTCATCATAAGGAATGTTTTATTCATCCATTTGAAAACCATAGATATTTTTAAAATATGCAGTGGAATTAATGTATTTCTACAAAAATTTTTATGAATTTTAAATAATCTCATTTCACTCAAAATATGAACATATAGTATACATTGAAATATTATACTATGCACACTATCCATTTAAGATATATTTTATTTGAACATTTTTATAATTATTTTAATTTATTTTTATACATGCATTCATTGTGAATTCCATAAAGACAAATATTTGTAAAATTTTTAAAAACTTTGCATATCAAAGTTAAGTTGCAAACATCAGTACTCTTCACCTTTAAGCAACCAGGATACATCTATTAAAATGAAGTTAATTTTTGGAATACAGTTCTTTTTTATTATGTGTGATTTGCAAACACATGAAAGCATGATATTGAAATTCATATATTTCAATTTAATAGGAAAAATATTAAACTCCTGTAAAACAAAGCCCCCCAAAATTATCCCATACTACCATCAGCCCAGAGATTTTCCTTTTCTCTTCCCAGTATATTCATATTTTTCACCTACTTCCAAAGGGGAACTCCTAGACTATTTACTTAATCATTTATTTTACCATATGAACATTTTTGTTGTTCTAAACCTTTATGTAATTTAAATCATTCAATATTCACTTTATTATACAAGGGTGTTTTTTTTTAAATTCAAATGATTGTTTTTTTTATATTCATTTATGAAGGTGGCTGTATCAGTATTCTGTTCCTTTTTAAAAATGGAGTAAAATTATATTTGATAAAACACACTTTATTAACATTCTACATGTCAATACCTGTGCAGTACAAAATTTTTAGTTATTATGAATAAAGCTCAGTGGACATTGTTGTATATGTTTCTTTGGATATTAGTTTTCATTCATGTTGGGTAAATAATGACTAGTGAACCTGCAGGTTCATAGTATTGTAAATAATCTGTTTTTCAAAAAAACTTCTTGTTGTTTCTAAAAAGTATATAACATTTCACAATACTACAAAATTCATGAAAAGTTAATTCGATCATTCTCATAATCATTGTTTGGTATTGCCAGATTTGTTAATTTAGATTTTTGAGATAGGCTTAATGAAATGGCATTGTGGTTTTATAATTTCCCTAAAATGTTATTGTGGAGTTAATTACCATTTACCTTGAAGCTTTATCCAGATGGGTTATATATCTAACCAATAAATGTGCCTCTAAGAATTTAGAAGGATTTAATTACTCAGAGTATGTTCTCTGACCCCAACAGAATTAAATTAAACATTAACACCCATTAAATTTAGATATTAAAAGTCATAAACTTGTACACCCCATTATTTAAAAATTAGAATGAAATTTTAAAGATATTTTCAGTTGAATAATAATGAATTTACAATATATAAAATGTGCTGGAAGAGGAATAAAACAGTTCTTGGAGAAACGTTTATAATTCTAAGTGTTAATATTTGAAAGTATAAAGGTTTAAAGACAATGACCAGAAAAAGAAGAACAAAATGATATTCCATTAAGTAGAAGGAATAAAATAGTAAAGGAAAAAAGTAGAAAGCAATTATATGGCAAAGAAACAAACAGAAAAACATGGCAAAAGAAAAGGATTTTTCTTAATTCCAACATATTAACTCTTACCTAGATTTATCAGGAATAAAAGCAAGTGAAAACAAATTTCAAATATGAGGAATGAAATACAGGCTGTTATTGGCAGACATTTGTGGATGTTTTTCTATCTTTTTCTCTTCTTATGTTCCTCCTCTTCCTTGTTCTCCTTCTAATCCTCTTCATTCCAAATAATTCTATCCTAATTCAAAATCCCTAAGATATCTTCCAAATGATTGTAATATTTTTTGCCAAATATTATTAATGAATCCACTTTGCTTTGATTTTGTGTAGGTTATAAGAGAGAAATTAAGTTACACATTATCTCATATGAATAATATTATAATCCAATTCTTTTGCTAACATTTGCCAAATTATACATGCTATTCTCAATGCAGTACCTCACTTTGTATGTCATTGTGTATTTGTGTGCATTCTTTGTTCAGTTTTGTTGGTAGGTTCTCTGCTTTTGTCTCATGCTGCAGAGATTTCTTACTAATATTTTACAGAAAAAAATATTTCTCCCTCTATTTTTTTTTTAAGAAATGGAACATACAATTATCAAATTTACCCTGAAGAGTATTGGGTTTTAAATAGTCAGATACAGCCTAAAAAGGAAGAAAGAAGCTGAAGGATCCTCAACCCCAGACCTCAAATCATGCTGTCTAACCAGAGTGGCCAAAACCGTAGGTCACCAGAACAAAGGTAGACATGTAGACCAATGGAACCAAATTGATTGCCTTGAAAAAGACCCTCATGTCTATGGGAAATTGTCTGTTAGGAAATCCTTCTAAATTTATTCTCCTATGAATTGTTTATGCTAGTTGGGCTTCATATGAATGTTAGGGTCAATTAGTTCATATCTCTGAAGAAAATCTGTTGTGATTTTTATTTAGATGCAATTTTATAAATAAGTGTAACTGATACTTTTGTAATATTTATACTTCCATTCTTTAAACAAGGCCTTTGTCTCAATTCATCTAGTTCTTTAACATCTCTCAATGCAAGTTTACCACAATGTCTGGTATATCTCTGTTACATATCTCTGTGGGGGAAGAAGGAGACAGAGACAGAAACAGAGAGAGAGGGAGAAAGAGAGAGAAAGGGTGAATTTTATTCTATTGTCAATGCTTTTCAGAAAATGTTGTTTCCTAGTTTATACATTTCATATTTCTTTGTTGATTTGATTCAATCACTTGCCTTCTCAAAGCCTATTCCAATAGCATTGTATTATCTATCGAGATACTTTTATCTTACGTTAGAAATTGTATATACCTCTAGTTGCTGTTCTTTTTTTCTTTTCTAACTATCATACATTTCATTTACTTTTTCTTGCCTCACTATGTGGCTTCATAAAGATGGTAAGAGCAGTTTTTTTTTTGGGGGGGAGGTTCATCTGTTTCCATATCAAAGGATATTTACATCATGCCAATATTAATTTTTATGATGGCTGACATAGATAATTTATTAATGTAGTGTTACTTTTTTTCAGAGAAAGAATTTTTAATTTCTTTTATTTGCTAAAATCTTTCAATTTGAATGAGTATTTTATCGTAACAGAAATATTTTCTGCTTCCACAACAATGATGCTATAATATTTCTCCTTTAAATTCTGTTATGGATTACTATATTTAATTTCCTAATTTTATACCAGATATGTTTCTGAGATATTTAAATATAAATTGGTCCATATAATTATATCACTAATTTTAAAAAATCTTTATTTCATGCAACCTTTTTTGACATACCTAAATTATTGAACATATTCTCATCTATCCTATCAAAATCCATTTACTGACAATCTTTCTTACACAGCTTTTTAACTCCTTTGCTAATTTTTAATGTGGACCTTATATGCCTCTTGTACAGTGGTCACATGACTGCCTCCACTTTTATTCTTTTGAAGTGGGACTGTCAAATTCGCTTCATTCATGTCATATCCTAAGTTAGTGAAAATGGTCTAATAGAATACTTGACATTTCTGACTTTTCTGTTCCTCCTAATATCATTCATATTTTCCTTGTTAAGATCTTCTATTTTAGAATTCACTCTATTTTTCAGCTTTGAAACATCATGCCTAAGAATGGAGAACGATTTAATCCCATATATCTCATTTCAATATTATCAAAAAGGGATTTAATTTTACACTTAATTTGTTGGGACTACTCCAACACAAGAAATACAATTTCCCATACTCCTTAGTGAAAGTTATTTTGTAATACCTTTCCCTCATTTTGTCTGTTTTATTATCCTTTCCAAATATTGGTTCTAAAAATTGATCCTCTTTGGCATGTATCTTTTTTCTTCTCCTTTCCAAATGGTAACATTCACAGGGCTTTAGTTTAGGTTTCATGTATAAAAATTTCCCCTCCTCTTTTTTATTTATTTTAGAAACTATATATGTAAAGTTTGAAAGATGAATTTGTTTTTCATTATGCCTTTTTCATTTTTGCACCCTCTTATACTTTAAAGGTTTGAAGGTGTGTTTGTGTCTGTGTGCATACATGATAGAATATAATATCATAAACATGATTGTATCCAAGTTTATTAAATTGGACTATTTTATAATCGCCTCTTAATTTCTATGAAAAGATCAATTTTCATTGGTGTAAGTACTTGTGTATATATTTTCTTCTGAGTGTATATATTTATAAATCTAATGACTCTAAATAGTCTCCTTTTTATATATGAGGGCTGACGTGCAATTATGGGTTTCCTGTAATTTGTGGTATAATAAAATACATTATGTTTGCATTGATGTTATATATAAAACAGTGAACTGGTAAAAATGACTTTCAGGTAATTGTGGTGATAGCATATAACTACCCCCAAAAGATGCCAAGTGAGAAAGGCCCCTATATGCTCACTAAAAAACAAATGTAACTTCAACATCTTTTCTCTTTTATTTATTTAATTATTTATTTAATTCCACTTACTTTAGGATTACTTCTGGTACACTTTGCTTTTGGAAGTCATGGCTCATGTTCAAATGGAGTTGGGAGGAGTTGTCTCCTAAAAGTGCTATTAAATTTATACATTCATTCAATGGCCTTGTGAATAGTCATTTCAGTCTATCTTTTGACAAGCATTTAATGTCTCACACATATTTGCTTTTTGAGTTACACATTTTAAGCATATATTTAGCTATTATAGCCATTAACATTCTCTTATTCATTGTTAAATATTTCAAAGAGGTCAAAAAATATAAAATTGTCTACTGTTAAAACCTATAACTACACACTCATTCACAGCTTCATGAACATTCAAATACACACATCTTTACATGTGATAGATATATTCTAAGACATAGATAGATAGATATATCATAGAAGATAAAAAGATAAATAGAGGGAATGATAGAATATGGGAGGGATGGTATAAATCAGGGGTTTTTAACCACAGGTCTGTGAGCTTGAATTGAAATTAAAAAAAAAACATTATTCTTCTTGGGGCATGTTGGTGCAGGTGTGACATATTTATTAAATAATCCACAGTATAGTGTGGTCTTTTTAAGGGGTCCATGGTTTTGCCCTAACTAGCACAGGGCATCCATGGAAAATAAGGTTAAGAAGCCCTGATGGGTTCTTATTATAAATTATTAGCAGGTGCATTTATTTATTTATGATTGTTTGTTATGAGCATGAGTATTCAATAGAATTTTATTGCTCTAAGCTCAAACAATTTTATAATTAATAATACAGAAAATAATAGAAATAAAAATATGCATGAACTTTAAACACATGAATGATTATTACAGACCAGTTTCCAAGGGTATATAAATTAGGAATATATATAAATAAAATGATAGAATTAGTATTATATTAAATATATGGATGGCATCTTGACACAACTTTTAAAATAAAATATTCATTATTATACCTTTTTGTGTATTTATTCAATGTTTATTTCCAAATATTTAAAATTTGCCATATATATATATATATATATATATTTTTTTTTTTGAGGTACCAGAAGCTCATACATAGGAAGCTCAATGACTGAGCTACATTCCCTCCCTAATCAGAGTTTTTTGGTTTTTTATTCTTTTTCATTTTTTTTTCTTTTATTTTTATGAAGTACTGGGATCAAATCTGGAATCTTGTACATGGGAAGCAGGCACTCAATCTGTCAGTTCCCCAATATTGCCCTATATTTTACTTAAAAATAAGAGCATGGCTTTTTTTCCATTACAATACTTTTAATTAAAAATATTTCTAAGTATTTTGACAGTATCATTGTAAGAAAATATTGTAAAATATTAAAACGTTTTAGGAGAACTTTGAATTCATTTTAATTTTTGAAATTAGAGAAAGATGGATATGCCTACTTATCACTCAAGGGGGTCAAGGGGTCTGCACTACCCCTGGCATTAAGGAAAACTGGACTCTATCATCTATGGGAAACATTTATATAAGGTCTTTACCCCAATATGTTGGGGACAATCTGGCTTATGATAAGTGCTTCTCAGTATCACTCAAGTAGAAAAACAAAAACAAAAACAAATAATATTCCCTAAAATCCTCCACCTTGGCTCTTTTACAAAACACAGTTTTTGTATGCAAAAAATATCAATCCTGAGATGCACCAGCATTTTCTACCAGGCAGAACATATTCTGATCCCCAGACTCCACATACAAATATTTAAAAAGCTGTATATATCATGTTCAATATTATCAAAAGGGGATTTAATTTTACACTTAATTTGTTGGGACTACTCCAACACAAGGAAGACAATGCAGTATCCATAGTCCTCCATAACCTAAGAGTCTGGACATTCTGACAGCACTACCTGGGGGTTCATGTGTTACATAAAAAAACATGTTGCTATTAAATAAATAAATCTAGACATGTTGTAAATAACATACAGAAATTTAAAAATGCAGCTCATGTCCACCACAGATTTGGATAAGTAAGACCTTTATGAATTTTAAGTTAATTTGGGTTAAGCAATGGGTTTGGTAGTTCGTTGTCATCCCTCTTCCAAGCAGCTCTGATCACACTTCTGGGAGAGATCCTATTAGTTACCTGTTTCAAATGTTATCTATTTTTTAATGGCACCATATTGGAGTGGGTTGTAATCTTTTAAGGTGTTTCTCCTTCTGCCCTACAGAATGAATTGCAGCAAAAAATGGAATTTGATTTTACATACAGAATACCAGATACTGTTTATATTATATGATACTATTTTCCCATCAAAAATATGTATAAATACTTATCCTCTGAATATGGCAATTTTTTTTTTACTCTGATTCTCACAGGCTAAGCCAGCATTTTGGATGTTACATTAATAAGCTATTTTATAGCTAAGATATGAATCCCATAATAGTTGCCTTTTTACTTGAGTATCTTATCTAGAAAAGCTTCAGCATTAAAGAAGTAATATGCATTTAACTTCAACCTACAGCCAGTAACTCAAAAAAAAGCAATGTTCTATTTCTTCATTTTAATTTTCTCTCTAAAGTTTGATAATTTATTTAATGAATTTCTGAAGCTCTGTGATGGTATTTCTAAGCATGTATTTTAATTACTATATCCTTAATGAAGTAAGGAAAATAACAAAAAACTTAAGTATTTCTAACCTGGATAATTTTTCTAGTTTTATTAATTGTAATATTTAAATTGCTAAACTTATTTTTATCTCAATATGAGTATGATCATTTACAGCTTGCATAATTTCTCTGTATATGTATTTTAAATGTGTATTACAGGGAATGATCAATTTTTTTCAAGCTACATTAAAAGGCATTTTAATGATTAAAATTATGTATATGCACATACATAATTCCCCTCAGAATATATCCCTCAGGCATAACATTCTTAAGTCTGTGATGTATTTTCCTTTAGCAAAATGAAAGTTCTATATCATCCTTTATTTATTTGAGTATATAAACTACAGGTGTTTCAAGTCCTACTCTCCTCCTAATTGTCTCAGTGCATTTGGAATCATTTAAAAAAATGTTTCCTTCCAATGCTTAAGAATTTTGAGATGCTTGTTTAAAATGTCATAGAGTCAACTGAAAGCCACTTATGATCTCCATTCCTTGGTGCTTAATGCCTATTGAGCATTTCTTTAATGATATGAAGGAATGGCCACAATTTGCTTTGGTCCCATCGATGCTGTTTAATGGATTTTTTCCTCTTAGGTTTCAGTTGACAAATGATGCCTGCGATATCTCCTGAAAATATTCTCTTTCTGTTTCAGGAGCAAAACATCCTTATATATTTTTATATAATTAAAAAATGTATTTTATGATTAAATATAGCACCTGAACAAAATTCAGATCTTATGTTTAACTGAAGAAAAATGTTTTGCAGATGGATGGATGGATAGATAGATAGATAGATAGATAGATAGATAGATAGATAGATAGATAGAAATATAGATAGATAGTTAGATAGATAGACTCAAGTAATGCATGAATATCAAAAGCCTTACTTTCCCCAAAGTAATAATCCCAGTAAAAGCCTGAAGTACACTCTTAGTCTTCCAATACCCAGGTTATATTATTATATTTTCAGGATTGTGATGAATAAGGATTTTATTATGTAAATTTCAATTGAAATTTTCCTAGCTGGCTCATCTGTACAACTGTTTCCTGGGAATTAACACTGCTGCCAAATTTTAGATTCAGCTAATACACATAGAGATTGCGAGTTAAATTTATGGGTCTTTGCCTAGGTAATATGAATTAAATTTGTACCTTGTCTAAATATATATTTAAATTTATAGCATATGTAGTATTATTGTACAATGTCTTTTGCAGATACTTGAATATGTTTTCATTAGTTTCTAATCTCCAGAATCCTGATAAAAACTTACAATTCTTTTGATCATTCTGCTGATTTTCTCTCTATAATTTTATATTTTATTTTATGAATTTTGGATGTTCTACATTGATATTCTTAAGTGTGTGTTTTTAATTAATGTGCATGGCATGAGGTAGGCTCTATTAGTCATGAAACTTATCTTCTGTTTCCTTGAAGATTTTTTCATAGGATTTTATTTTGTAATTTTTGGATTGCCAATTGCTTTTTTTTTTATTTTGCCCACACTGACCTAATGGGAACATATAATTTTTCATCTTCTGGTATCCTACTAATGAATACATTTTAATTCCAAGACCACTGAAACCACATTTAGGCCATTTCATTAAAAATGTTTAATAAATGTGTGCAATGAAAGATACCGGGTTCCAAGATGGTGTTAGTTTAGGTGGGCACTCACTGCAAGCTCCCAGAGCAAGGCGGATTGTTGACGGGGTCCTGCCCAGGTGGTCTGTGCTGTGGGCGCTTGGAGTGAGAAGCTTAGGACATCTATCAGCACAGATCGATGGAACGGTAGAGATTCGTCAGTTTTAAGCCTGCCTGTGGTGGTTGGCACAGACGGCTGAGTCCACGCTTAGGGAGAAAAAAAAAAAAAGGAGCCAGTTGGAGCTGTGAGCCCCCGGGCTCAGCAACCGGATGACAGGTCCCAGCGGGAGGGGTGTTCTTTGAGGGGGGGCTCTGGTAAAGGGGCAAGAGAGTTCTATTTTCTGGGGATTTGGCTGCCTGGAGCCCCTTGCACCGTGGGTGAACAGAACAGCTGGAGTGAATTGGCACCCGGTGGAGGGGAGGGGTGAAACTGTTTGGAGAGGGAGTTGATTTGCCTAGCTGCCCAGGGATAAGCCCTGGGCCCCTACGGAGCCAGGAAGAGAGGGCACTTGCCAAAAGAGGGAGGGTTCTGGTGGAGGGCAGGGAGAGGAATTTTTTTTGCCATAGATTTGGATGTCTGGACCTCCTCATAGATTTGGGGAGCAGAAAAGCAGACTTGAAGCAGCACCAGGCTGAGAGGAGAGGCAAATCTGCCGAGGAAACCTGATTCACCCAGCAACCCAGTCACACTGGGGCTCGGCTCCAGAAGGCACAGAGTCAGCCGTCTTTAGCACTCTGAACTGACTAACATCATTGGTCCAGCCCCCCTGGGGAGTTCAGGAAGTGGGACATTCTTGATTAATTTCCACGAGCCCAGTTAGGGTTCCATCTGTGAGGGGGGTGGTCTAGAGGAGGACTTATTTTGGGTCCTGTATTTTGCCAAAAATTTTTAAAAAAGAGATAGTCACTTCAATAAATGAAAAATAAATTATTTTTAATTTAGTTTAATAGCTAAAAGCTGTTTCAGGACCTGCATATAGAACCTTGCAGGGAAATGGATTGATAAACACAAGCAGGCCGAGACATTCCACGTGGACCCTAGGGGAATCATTGATCCTCCTTAGCTCTGTTTGACTGCTTGCCTGTGTGGGTGTTTGGTTTTTTTCTCTGTTTATTTGTTGTCTCTTGCTTTTCTTTCCTTTTTCCTCTGCCCTTTCTTTATTGTTTCATTTTTAAAATTAGGTGCTGCTAGCTTGTCACTTCTTTGCTGTGCTTCTTCTTCAGTAATTTCCCATTCTCTGTCTATATTGATTTTGTATTCCAAACTATCACTTATCCTTCCTTCATATTTCTGTCTTCTGCTTTCTGTTGTGGATCTTATATACCACATTTTTTCATATGCCCACAACTTAAGGGTGTCAATTTCTATTCCATCTATTTTGTCTTCTTCTTTTTTAAAAATTAATATTAACTCTTTCCTTTCAGCCTTCTCTCCAATATTTCTCTCCCTCCTCATAATTCTAACCTTCTAAATCACTATATATATATTCCTCTATTTGGTTTCCCAGTCCATTGTAGGAACTCCACTTTTTTTCCTATTGCTTTACACTACCTACATGAGTTAAATATTCATTTCATTAAGTCCTATTTGGCCCCTCTTCTAACTTTTATCAATGTTACTATTATCCATCTTCGTTCTTCACATCTTTTGATTCCTCTGGACCTAATCTTTTGCTTTCAAGGGAACATAGAAAGAAGCAAGGAAATAAAATAGAAAGAAACAGTGTCAAAGAAAAAACAACACACATGCAGAACCATGAGCTTAATAAAACTTTAGAGCAGAGAGAGAAGTTAATCAACAGAATAAACCCATCAAGATAAAATGATGACTAGAGGACAACAAAAAATTACAAATGACACTGAGAAACAGGCAAACATGGACCAGTCCAATGAACAAACTAAAATCCAGGAAGTGATGCAGAACATCGAACAACTAATCAAAGCTATCCAAACAAATATCATGGACCAAGTTGAAGAAGTGAAGGAAGAGATTAAGGATATAAAGAAGACACTGGGAGAACATATGGAAGAAATTGTAAACATGCCTAAAAAGATAATGAATATGATGGTGAACAATGACACAATCCAAGAAATAAAAAAGACGCTAGATTCACATAACAGCAGATTTGAACAGACAGAAGAAAGAATTAGTGATGTGGAAGACAATACAGCTGAAATCAAACAGATAGTAGAACAGATAGACAAAAATACAGGTTAAAACCATCAAGGACTCACGGAACTCACAGACAACACAAAACGCACAAACATACGCATTATGGACATCCCAGAAGGAGAAGAGAATGGAAAGGGGACAGAAGGAGTGTTGAAGGAAATAATGGCTGAAAACTTCCCAACTCTATTGAGAGTGATGGATGTGGAGATCCAGGAAGCACAGCACACCCCAAACAGTATAAATCCCAACAGGCCAAATCCAAGATATATACTTGTCAAAATGTCCAATGCTCAAGACAAAGAGAAAATACTCAAGGCAGCAAGAGAAAAGAGAACCATATCATACAAGGGAAGCACAAAAAGATTAAGTGCTGATTTCTCAGCTGAAACCATGTAGGCAAGAAGACAGGGGTATGACATTGTCAAAATACTAAAAGAAAAAACTTCCAGCCATAAATTCTCTATCCAGCAAAATTGGCATTCAAAAATGATGGCGAGTTCAAAATATTCACAGAAAAACAGATATTAAGAGAGTATGTCAATAAGAAAGCAGCACTTCAAGAAATACTAAAGGAATTTCTACAAATGGAAAGGAAAAAACAAGGGAGAGAGAGTTGAAGAAGAGTTTAAAAACAACTGAAAAGACAAAAACAAAAACAAAACAACATATGACATACATTAACCCAAAGAAAAAATGGCTGAAGTAACAAATTCATTATGAGTAATAACACTGAATGTTAATGGATTAAATTCACCAATCATAGACACAGATTGACAGAATGGATAAGGAAATATGATCCATCAATATGCTGTCTACAAGAAACCCACCTTTGACACAGCGATTCAAGGAGGCTGAAAGGGAATGGCTGGAAAACCATTTTACAAGCTAACAATAGCCAAAAAAGGGCAGGATTAGCTATTCTAATATCAGACAAAATAGATTTTAAATGCAAAACTATTGTAAGAGACAAAGATGGACACTATATATTAGTAAAAGTGGTAATCTCTCAAAAGAAAGAACAATCATCAACATTTCTGAACCTAATCAGGGTGCCTCTAAATACGTGAGGCAAACTCTGGAAAAACTAAGAGGAGAAATAAATGCCTCTACAATTATAGCAGGGGATTCAATACACCATTATCATTATAGACAGAACATCTAGACAGAGAATCAATAAAGAAATAAAGGCTCTCAACAATACATTAGAGGACCTGGACTTAATAGACATATACAGAACACTACACCAAAATAAAGCAGGATTTACATTCTTCCTGATTGCACATGGATCATATTCCAAGATATACCACATGCTAGGCCACAGAACAACTCTCAATGAATTCAGAAAGATTGAGATTATACAAAGTAATTTCTCTGAACACAACGGAATGAAACTGGAAAACACTAAGGGCCAGAGAACCAGGTTAGGCACAAACATATGGAAGTTAAACAACCCACTCTTAGACAAACAGTGGGTCAAAGAGGAAATCTCAAAAGAAATCAGTAACAACCTTGAAAGGAATGAAAATGACAACACAACATATCAAAACTTACGGGATGTAGCCAAAGCAGTCCTGCGAGGGAAGTTCATAGCCATAAATACATATATTATAAAAGAAGAAAGAGCTAAAATTGAAGACCTAACTGCACACTTGGAGGAATTGGAAAAACAACAACAAACTAAACCAAAAGGAAGTAGAAAGAAGGAAATAACAAAGATTAGAGAAGAACTAAATGAAATAAAGAATAAGAAAGCACTGCTAACAATAAACAAAACCAAAAGCTGGTTCTTCGAGAATATAAATAAAATTGACAAACTCTTAGCCAGACTAACAAAGAAAAAGAGAGAACAGATGCAAATACATAGAATAAGGAATGAGCAAGGGGATATCACTACTGACCCCACAGAAATAAAGAGTATCCTAAGAGGATACTTTGAAAAATTATATGCCAACAAGAATGATAATTTAGAACAAGTTTCTAAAAACTCACAAACAGCCTACATTGATGAAAGAAGGAATAGATGAACTCAACAGTCCAATTACAAGTAAAGAGATAGACTCAGTCATTAAAAACCTCCCAACTAAGAAGAGTCCAGGACCAGAAGGCTTCACAGCTGAATTCTACCAAACATTCCAGAAAGAGTTAACACCAATTCTGCTTAAGCTTCTCCAAAAAATGGAAGTAGAAGAATATTGCCTAACTCATTTACGATGCCAACATTATGCTAATACCAAAACCAAATAATGATACCACAAGAAAGGAATATTACAGACCAATTTCTCTAATGAACCTAGATACTAAAATCCTCAACAAAATACTTGCTAATTGCATTCAACAGCATATCAAAACGATTATACACCATGACCAAGTGGGTTTCATCCCAGGTATGCAAGGATGTTTGAATATAAGAAAATCAATCAATGTAATACACCACATAAACAGATTGAAAGAAAAAAATCACCTGGTCATCTCTATAGATGCAGAAAAATCATTCGACGAAATACAGCACTCTTTCCTCATAAAAACATTACAAAGGATAGGAATAGATGGAAACTTTCTGAATATGATAAAGGTTATATATGAAAAACCCAAAGCTAACATCATTTTCAATGGTGAATTCCTAAAAGCTTTCCCTCTGAGATCGGGAACAAGACAAGGATGTCCACTATCACCACTCCTATTTAACATTGTCTTAGAAGTACTTGCTCGAGCACTGAGGCAAGAAAAGTATATAAATGGCATCCAAATTGAAAAAGAAGAAGTAAAAACTTCATTATGTGCAGATGACATGAACCTATACATAGAAAGCCCTGAGAAATCTACAACAAGGCTTCTAGAACTTATAAAGGATTTCAGTATTGTTGAAGGCTATAAGAGTAATGCTCAAAAATCAGTAGCATTTCTGTACACCAATACCGAGCAAACTGAGGAGGAAATTTTTAAAAAAATACCATTTACAATAGTAACTAAAAGAATCAAATACCTAGGAATAAATTTAACTAAAGATGTAAAGGACTTATATACAGAAAACTACACAACACTGTTAAAGGAAATCAAAAAAGACTTAAATAAATGGAAAAATATTCCCTATTCATGGATAGGAAGACGAAACATCCTCAAGATGTCTATCCTACCCAAACTAAACTAAAGATGTAATGCAATCCCAATAAAAAACCAACACTTTATTTTTTAAGGAACTGAAAAAACTAACCACAAAATAAATTTGGAGAGATAAGAGGCCCCAAATTGCCAAAGACATATTGAAAAAGAAAAATGAAGTTGGAGGAATCACACTACCTGACTTTAAAACATACTACAAAGCTACAGTGATCAAAACTGCATGGTATTAGCACAAGGATAGACCTAATGACCAGTGGAACCAGATTGAGAGTTATGATATAGATCCTCACATATACAGGCATCTGACTTTTGGCAAGGCCACAAAGCCCACTCAGTTGGGAGAGAATGGCATCTTTAACAAGTGGTGCTTGGAGAACTGGATATCCATATCCAAAAGAATGAGAGAAGAATACTGCCGCTAGCTACGGGCCGTCCGGCGTGCACACCGGGACGACCACCGGGGGGTGAAGAAGTTGACAGGGGAGGCCGGCTACGGCTCCCTGGTCTTCACGGGACTTGGGGAGAAGTTGTCACAGGGTCGCCTTGTGGTGCCCTGTGGTCTCCCTGACAGTTGAAGAGAAAGGACACGAGACTCTTCGAGGCTGGAGAGGTAAGACCTTTATTCAGCGAGTGCTGTGCAGTTTTATAGGCAATGTTGGGGGCGGGGTGAGCGTGTTGTCTTCTGATAGGGCTAAGCTGTTGCTGGGCGTGGGGGGAAGATTTGGGAGGGAGGGGGGAGGCTAGAGGAGAAGGCCAACATGTCCAAATAAGGTTATGGCTGTGAGGGAGTGCTGTGATAGGCTGCGGTGAATAGGGAAGTTGGGTTCGGGGAAGAGAGAAGTTGGCTACGGGAAGCGGGTGGGGCGTAGCGCCCCACAGACACCTGTGGCAAGGTTTGGTAAACATTACCTCAGAATACCATCTCACACCTTATACAAAAATCAACTCAAGATGGATCAAATATCTAAATATAAGAGCCAAAGCCATAAAGACCTTGGAAGATAATGTAGGGAAGCATCTACAGGACCTTGTAATAGGCAATGGTTTCATGAACTTCACAGCCAAAGCACGAGCAGCAAGAGAAAAAATAGATAAATGGGATCTCATCAAAATAAAAAATTTCTACACCTCAAGGGATGCTATTAAGAAAATAAAAAGGCAGCCTACACAATGGGAAAAAATATTTGGCAACCATATATCTGGCAATTGTCTGATATCCTACATATATAAAGAAATCCTACACCTTGAAAATAAAAAGACAAACAACCCATTTAAAAAATGGCCAAGTGACCTGAAAACACACTTCTCCAAGGAAGAAATACAAATGGCTAAAAAGCACATAAAATGCTCAACACCACTTGCTGTCAAGGAAATGCAAATCAAAACTACAATGAGATACCATCTTACACCCATTAGAATGGTAGCTATTAAAAAAACAGCAGACACTAAATGTTGGAGAGGATGTGGAGGAATAGGAACCCATATCCACTGTTGGTGGGACTGTGGTATGGTCCAGCCACTGTGGAGGACAGATTGGCGGTTCCTCAGAAAACTAAAAATAGTTCTTCCATATGACCCAGCAATTCCACTGCTTGGTATATACCCAGAAGAAATGAAAGCAAAGACACAAACAGATATATGCACACCAATGATAATAGTGGCATTGTTTCCCATTGCCATAAGTTGGAATCAGCCCCAGTGCCCATCAATAGATGAATGGATAGGCAAAATGTGATACATACATACAATGGAATATTACTCAGCTGTTAGAAGGAATAAAGTGCTAACACGTGGAATAATGTTGATGAATCTTGAAGACCTTATGTTGAGTGAAGCAAGCCAGGAATTGAAGGATGAACAATATATGACCTCACTGATTTGAACTGAGGAAAATGAGCAGTCTCTGAGAACCATTGTCTGAAAGATAGGTTAACAAGGGAGAGAAAGAGAAGAGTAGGCTGTGAGCCATCACCCATATGGACATAATCTATGGTAAAGGGATAGAGTATAGTTGCATATTGAATGATAGGGAAGATGGTTATTGATATTACTGGGTTTGGTGGTGCAGGGTTGACAAGTGTGTAGATTAGGAAGGGCAAGTTGGAATACCCAAGGTATGTAACTATGAATCTTGTCATTCCATGAGTCAAGACAGGAGAGTGTCATATGTCCCAGGGGGAGGGGGAGGAAGGAACAGAAAAGAACAAACAGGGGGTATTTAGTGGTCATGGGAAAGGTTTTTTATTACCTTACAGTAATGGACACAGGACATGATAAAAACAAAACTTATTAAACTGTATCATCTAAATTGTAAACTATACTGTAAACCATTGACAATGTTTAGTTGTTATATTTTACTATCTGTATAACAGTTATAACAATGCTAACATCCAAAAAAAAAAAAAAAAGGATTTTAATATGGGGTAGGGAAGGGGTAGGGCAGTTAGGTATGTGGGAGTTTCTAGTATTCCGTGTGTGGCATTGCTGTGACCTAAAACTTCTTTGAAAATTAAATGAAAATTTGGGAGACACTGGGGAATGAGAGGGGGGATGTGTCACGGTACACTGGACATCTGATAATACAGTGATAAAAGGAAAAAAGAATAATTTTTTAAAGGGAATTTCTTTTTTTTTTCCATTTTTTGAACGTCCCAATCCACTAATTATATATATATATATATTTTTTTTTTTTTTCCTGAGTTTCCTTGTGTTTATCTCTTGCATTTGAGCTTATCATTGTTGTTTCTTTTTCCTATTAAGTGTCTTTGGTTATTATATGGGCTACATGTTCAGGGAAGATTTAGATCACAAAAGGGTTACAATGGGGGTTGCAGAGGATTACTGGTGGGGGGTATCTGGGAGGGGGGATTCATGGGAGTAAATTCATCTGAATATACATTAAAGATACATAAAATTGTTCAAATGATCAAAGGAAGGGGCACGGTCACAGTGGGTGGACAATCACTCAATAAATGAGGGAATCTGGATTCCCTGCCTGGAGAGCTCTGCCACATTCTCCAAGGGAGCAGCAACAGTCCTCTGAGTGCAGGGACAGTGTCTGTCAAAAGAGGATGGCCCACTGATGAGTTCTTGTTATTGATGACTAGCCTTATGAGTCTTTGCTCTTGCATTTGAAACTTAGCCTACTGTTATGGGGTGCCTAAGGGTTGCCACATGAGAGCCTCCTGGTTGCTCAAATGTGGCCTCTTCTAAGCCAAACTCAGGATATGAATGCATTACCTTCCCCCCAATGTGGGACATGACTCCTGGGGATGAGCCTCCCTGGAAACAAGGGATTAACACTAAGTGCCAACTGGCAACATGAGTGGAAAATACCTTGAATAAAAGGGGGAAAATGTAAAGACATATGAGTTTAAGTGGCTAAGAGACTTCAAAGAGTGTTGGGAGGTCATCCCAGGGGTAATGCTTATGCACACCTCAGTAGGATCTCATAGAACACCAAAGTGGATATCACCCCACACAGAGGGGCTCCTGAGGGCTCTGGAGACACCCAGGTCCTATATAAGGGAGATAGTCCCAGAGACTGACGCCTTATCAGTGGGCTTTATTTTGGAATCTGTGCTCCTGATAGTGACAGAGTTGGACTCAAATAAGTCCTCCCTGCACATGGTTCATCAGTCCCTTCTATTCAAACCTATATGTGATGTTGGAGTTTTTAGGTTTACTTCCAGAGACTGGAGCCTCTGGCCTACCTATGTGCCAGCTCTGCCTGGAATCTCGATGGAACTGCAACTTCTACCCTACAGCTCAATGGACTCATCCAAGTCAGCAGACAAGGAGATGATGATGGGTAATGGCATCCCAGGGAATGGAGAGGGCCTGCAGCTGCAGGCAGGATAATCCTACCCATATCCATGGGATATAAGCCCTCTCTCACTTGGAGGTGGAGTGGACATCACCAGCCCAGTCCCCTCAGGATTGGGATAAGAACTATGGACTTGAGTGGACTTAATGGTATTCTGTTGTACACATATTGTGATTCTAGCAATGGAAGAAATTATAACAGTGAGGTGGAGCCAGTGGCCACTGAACACTTTCAGGGAAGGGAGGGTAAATGCAGTTGAAATACAGGGGATTTTTTGGACTTGGGGGTTGTCCTGAGTACCATTGTGGTGACAGATGCAGGCCATTTTAAATCACCACACATCATTCAGAACTTTGTGGAAGAAAGTGTGGTCTATGATGTGAACTGTGGTCTATGCTTGGTGGCAAGGCCCTGGATGTGTATATCCATTTTGGGTGATGAGCCGCACTGATGAAGGATGTTTGTGTGGGAGGTGTAGGAGGTGGGCAACATGGGAATCCCTGTAATTTCTGCATAATATTTAGGTAATCTAAGCACCTTTAAAAAAAAAATATATATATATATATATAATTTTAAAAAAAGAAAAGAAATATACCTATCTAGCTACATAGATTGAATTATAGTAATATATATGTATATAAAATGATTATTTTCTCAATAGGATGAGTACATTTTCCAAAATACATATTTGTATTTACATTACATTTAATGAAAAAATGTTCTTCAAATCTTTTAGATATACCAAATAATCTTTTTGTGCTTGAAATTATGTAAATACATGTAAATAATTTCATGCAAAACTCATTTCTCTTTTATCCATAAGAGATTTTTGCCACAGTAACATATAGGTGCAAATTCATCCCTTCTCTATGTGTAATAAATGGAGGTTTCAAAATGTCCCATAGACCCCTTAATTTTCTCAGTATATTTCAAGTTACTTAAAAATGTATAATCTGTTCTTTCTCATTCAAAGTCTAGATTTGGCACTCCAGTGTATACTTGAGATGTCTGTTCAAAATTGTGAATGGTCCAATTAAAAATTTCCTAGGATTTCTGTACTTTAGAGATAATTAATAGGTTCTATGAAACTGGCATTGATTTTCAAGAGTCCTCTCAATGCCACATAGCAGGCCTCTTTCCTCCCGGGTAAAATCCTCAAAACCTTTCACTGACAAATTATTCATTATCTATATAACTAGGGAATTACATAAGATATTTTTAGCTTGCCCTGTCTGGCTGCTTCTTAGTCCTGGTTTTAATAGGATAAAGCTAAGTGAGTTAATGATTCTCTAATCAAAATCAGTGTCCCAAGAGCAGTATTAATTTTCTGTCTCTCCTGAATGTTCTAAATTTCTGATTTTTATGGTGCCCAATAGTATCTATCCCTCAATCTGCTTCTATATATATAATCACTTAAGGCTCTCTTCAGCATTCATTAGACTCCAATTTTCATATATTGTCTTCCAAAATGTATTAAGATCGATTCATGAATACTATCTGTCTTCATTATTGATAGTACAACTTTTTTGTTTCTTTCTATTGTGGTGCATTGATAAGACTGAGATACAAATGAATTTACTTTAGACTAAAATTCTATTGAACTATTTAAGGAAATATAGTACATGAGAATAATGGTATTTCACACAAAATATTAAAAAAGATATTTTTAATACAGAATAGATAAACAGATATAAGGAATGTGGATGGATTTTTGTTTTCTGATCCTCAGACCAACTCAGGTTCTACTTCTAAGAAACTCAGAGCATTTATACTCATCCTGAATACTTATTTTCCATATTCATACATTAACATGTTATAGGTATGGCTTTAAATTTAGTTGATCTCTGTGTCCCAGGTGAGAAACATTACCCTCAGACTCTGATAGAAATTAAGAAAGGTAAAATTTAAATGTGTCAGAACAGGAAGCAGCAATCACCATATGGGTTCCTGACTTGGTAAAAGCTGACCATGAGGCCAGCTTTTGTCATATAATGTATTGCTCCTCTATAGTTTGGCAAAAATTCTTCAGTAGGACCAACAGCTTACCAGAAGTTTCTACACAACTATTGAGCAGGAAAACCTTTGTTCCAGAAGCATTAGGAAAGTGTATCCACATTCATCCATAGGGGAGAAAGTAAAACTATGAGTCTTTGACATGAGAAGACATGGAATGAGTCAACTTTAAAGTGCTAACAGAATTTTCAGCAGTAATGACATTTCCCTCTTCTTTACAGGCAACTGAATATCTTGCATTAAATGCAGCACAACACAAATTTCATAGTATTAGTGGTCAACAATAACAAAAATGCATTTTCTTTCTTATAATGCATGCACTTATACTTGTGAGATAAATACAAAGTTTTTAAGAGACTGTATTTTATAGCACTCATTTTTATAGAATTATTACAAAATTGCTAATTTATTTCTGAAATTCCTAAATTTTTAACATACTTTTAGGTTATCAAATTTCATTTTTAAAACAAACTACCTCTCATATTTTCCTAGCCTCCTTTTCTAATTTGTAAAATTATATTTTATGCCTTTTTAAACCTCTATAAGTCTTATTTTCCCCTTTGCCAGTCTTTTAAATGGCCCTCTCAGAGTCATCTACATCATGTAGTTTCCTCAGAAAATATATGTGGTTATAAGGAAAGAAAATAATTGAAATATCTGACAGTTTTGGTCCTCATAAATGATTCATATTTTCCTTATTATGATATTCTCTTTACCATTTCAACTTTTATGCCTAAATTTTCATTATCAATTGTGTAGGACTTTTTATTAGTTTTCCATATGTCATTTCAAATGGAAGAACATGTCTTTCTACAAATATAAAGATTGTATTTAGTTTTGATATTCTTCCCTCCATTTTCTCTATTTTCTTAGTACCAGATATAGCCATCCTTATTCAGGACACTTTATTGCCACCATCAAATGAGAAATTTGGCAAGTAATTATGTATTTTCCAAAGAAATTTCCATAACTGTCTGTTTTTACTTAGGCTATTGAAAAATGCAGTATTTTAATTTAATATTTATCCCTTAGAATACATTTTAATGAAAATACTTTTTATTCCTTTGGCTTTAAAATAACAATAAGAACATTTTTAAAATGTTACATTATTCCAAAGAGAAATTCAGCTTTATGTATATGGTATGTTAATAAGAATTATTTTTATACTTTAACAAGGTTCCATATAAAATTTGCTGTTTATTCATTTGAATATCACTATGAATTTTGTAAAATTTTGTAGGCATCATATTTCTTTAACAAGTTTAATTTCTAACTATTTGTACAGCTCATTTCAGGAAGAAAAATTTACATATGTTAAAGAGGAAAGTATTATAGAGTTAATATGTATGTAAATTGCTTTAACTGATGTACTGTGAGCATCTTGCTATAATTGTTTTTGGATATATCTATTCATCTATCCATCCTTCTTTTTAATTTTATACATTCATTCATTTCAACTTAATTTTAAATATCAATACTCTATCATAAACTCTTCAAGATGTAAGCAATTAACTAGTGTCCATCTAAATATAGTATTAACATTATTTCTTTGTTGTTAGTATTTACACTCAAAAGAATGAATATTAAATAATAATATTAATTAATATTAAATATTAAATCTCCTATGCACAGATGGAGGTGCATATAGGTTTGTGCCAATTTATGGGGCAGCAAGGGGAAGTACTGAACCAGGTCAATTATACTGACTCACCCTCCCAAATCAGATTCTGTGGACAGAAGCAGTTTATACACAGCTACGAAGTGGAAGAATCAGTCAAAATGAAGAGACTGGGGAAGGATTACTCTTTCAATACGCACCTTAGGTTGCTTGGAAAGGGGTGGGTTGGCTCTATTCCATGGAGAAAAGATGGGATATTCAGATTCCTGTTTAAACAGGAAAATTCCCAAGTCTGCCAGCACCTGCCAAGACAAGAAACTGGACCAGAAAAGACTGAAAGAATCCCATGTATTTGCCATAGGCTGATCATGGGAGGAGTGCTAAAGTCTGAAGGAGAACACCTGTCAATGCAGAACCAATTTGCAAAAGCTGTTAAAGGTAGTGTTTTGTTGTTTTTTTCTCCATCAATTTATTCTGGTTCTGGTACTCAAAGAAATCTGTGTCATATT
Source organism: Tolypeutes matacus (assembly GCA_026826555.1). Taxonomy (NCBI): domain Eukaryota; kingdom Metazoa; phylum Chordata; class Mammalia; order Cingulata; family Chlamyphoridae; genus Tolypeutes; species Tolypeutes matacus. The sequence continues at coordinate 2,589,755 of JAKSZT010054331.1, forward strand.
ACTAGCTAGATACAAACTAAAAGGACAGAAGAACCAGACACTAAATTGCACAGGTAGCATGTTAAAATATTTAAATATACAGTTTTAAAAAAGTTTAAAGATAAGAAAATGAAATTACATATAGCATATCTGAAGGAAGAGGATAAGACAAAGAAACAGTCAAAGAAGAAGATACATCTTTGTAGATACCAGCAAAGTATTTTAAACAAAATATTCAAAAATATGGAGGAAAAAATGAAAGGATACCAGGAAAATGATAAATGAACAAAATGAGTATCCCAACAAAAAGAGTTTATAAAAATGAATCAAACAGGGAAAAGGATGTGACTTAAGTTATTGGGTGCCCATCTACCATACTGGAGGTCCAGGGTTCAATTTCCTGGGCCTCCTTGGTCCATATGGAGTGCTGACCCACACAAAATGCTTCTCGATGCAGAAGAGCTGGTCCACACAGGAGAGCTGGTGGAGCAAGATGATGTATCAAAAATAGACACAGAGGAGAGACAATAAGAAATGCAGCAGACAAGGGAGATGAGGTGGCACAAGAGATTGTGTGTCTAACTCCAATTCTGGAAGGTTCCATGGTTGTTTCCCTGTGCCACTTAAGAAAAGACAAACAGATACAGAACAACTCACAGAGAGCAGAGAGCAAGTGAAAAACAATTGGTGGGGGGGAGAAGTAAATATATAAAAATAAATCTTTAAAAAAAATCATTGGACAAAACCCAACTCTTTGAAAGAAAGAATCAAACAGAAAAACAGAAATTGAAAATCACAATAACTGAATTAAACCTTCTCAGAGGGTTTCAACAGTAGATTAGAGAATGTTTAAAAAAGAATCAGGTAGACTTCCGGGAAGATGGCAGACTAGTAAGACACGGGAATCTCTTCTCCAGAAAAATAGCTAGAGGACAAGTGGAAACAGTCCGGAAAAATATCTTCTAGTGTTTAGGACAGCAGGTGAAGGCTGCATACCACCCAGATGAGAGAGGGACAGAAGAGGGAATTCGTGACAACAGAACCGTGAGTTGCATGTAGCAGCTTCTGCTGCTGCCAGCATCCCCCCCCCTTACACTTCAGAATTCTCGGGCCTCTGGGCCGGTGACCACAGCCAAAGGGGACTTCAGGGATCTTCCACTCCCGGAAAGGGGAGAGACAAGGACACAGCCTTAGGCTGACTCAGTTTCTGACCTGAAATTTGGGCTGCGGAGCCTCACGGACCCTTCAACACCGCGTTTGCCCTAGGAGCCTAGAAAGGACTGGAGAAATCCGAATCTCCCAACCTCCCCCTCTCCTAGCCTGGACTAATTGTTGAGGACTCCATGGGAGAGGGGAGAGAGAGTCTGGGGCTGACCCTGCCTTTGACACCCAGATTTGGTCTGCCCTGTCCCAAGAGCCCTTCCAGGCTGGGTGGGGCCATGCCATTGTTTGCCTTGGAGCCTGCAAGGGGCTAAAGATATACAAACTTCTCAATCTCCTCCTCTACTAACAGGGACTGATTGTTGAGGATTCAGAAGGGACTGGAAATATTTCCTAGCTGGGAAAAGGGGGGCACTAGGAGAGAAGTCTCGAGAACTGACTCAGAAAGTTTGAATCACAGGGCGCTTAGCCCCCAGACAGGAAGCTTTATCACATTGATCTGGCCTGTGTCACAACAAATACGCTCCGACCAGGCATTGAATTGAGAGCTGCCAACAAGCGCCATCTCCTGGCAGACCAAAGAAGTGCACATAAGAAAATTAATAAGAGAGGCTTTTCCTGGCCTCTATAGCCTCCCTGCCCAAGGCACTAGGAAACGACTCTACAACCAATTACTGGGTTCAGTGCCCTGTTTTGAGCAACCAGCAGAACAATCCTAACAATCAAGGTTGAGCCAAAAATCAAAGGGCTTTGGTAACTCACAGCCTCCTGCCACTAAAACCCCATAAAAGAGAAAGAGATAGAGCATCTAAGTAAAATAAAAACTAACCAGATGCCTAAGTACCAGCAAAAGATTATGAGCCATACTAAGAAAATAGAATACATGGCCCAAGAAAAGGAATACAGCAAAGCCCCAGAAGAAATGCAGAATTTGAGAGAACTAATCAGTGAGTTAAGCACACATTTCCAAAATCAAATTAATGAGATGAAAGAGAATATAGTTAAAGAGATCAATGACATCAAGTCACCTCTTTCCAAGGAAATTATGCACATATTTGCAATGCTTTGCATGGAGTTTTAAGGGTTCATCTCAGGAACCTCTGATTTAGGAAGTGAAGAAATAATGAAGAATAAAAAATATGAGACCTGGAAATAGAGCATAAATAAATAAAAAAGATCCATACTGAAATATTTCTAAACTTAAAAAAAAAAAAAAAAAGAAGAAGTAATTGAACGAACGCAAAGAAGAATTTGAAACATGAACAGAAAAGTAACGGAGTTCATGGGAATGAAAGACACAATAGGTGAAGTAAAAAATACATTTGAAGCATACAAGAGCAGACTCGAAATGATAGAAGAAAGAATAAGTGATACTGAAGACAGAGCAGCTAAAATTGAAGAGAGAAAAGAACAGAGAGAGAAAAGAATGGAAAAAAAAATTGAGCAGGGGCTCAGAGACTTGAATGACAACACAAAATGCAAGAACACACATGTCATGGGAGTTCCAGAAGGAGAAGAGAAAGGAAAAGGGGCAGAAAGAGTATTTGAGGAAATAATAGCTGAAAATTTCCCAACTCTCATGAAAGAAATGAACTTACATATCCAAGAAGCACACCATACCCCAATAAAAATAAATCCAAATAGACCTACACCAAGACACATATTATTCAGAATGTCAAATGTAAAAGATAAAGAGAAAATTCTCAGAGCAGCAAGAGAAAATCAAACAATCACGTACAAAGGATGTCCGGTAAGACTTAGTGCAGATTTCTCTTCAGAAACCATGGAGGCCAGAAGACAGTGGTATGATACAATTAGGAAACTGAAAGAGAAAAACTGCTAGCTGGGAATTCTTTATCCAGCAAAACTGTCCTTCAAATATGAAGGTGAATATAAAGTATTCACAAACAGAAACTAAGAGAGTTTGCAAAAAAAGAATCCACCTTTGCAGGAAATATTAAAGGAAGTCTTAGAACCTGAAAGAAAAAGACAGGAAACAGAGGCTTGGAGGAGAGTATAGAAGAAAGAATAGCAGAAAGGATAACCAAAAGAGTAAAAAGACAGACAAAAATAAGATGACATGTGAAAACCAAAGAATAAAATGGAGGAAATAAATAGTGCATTTTCAATAATATCATTGAATGTGAATGGATTAAATTCCCCAATCAAAAGATACAGGCTGACAGAATGGATAAAAAAATATGAACCATCCATATGCTGCTTACAAGAAACTCACCTCAGACCCAAGGATAAAAGTAAAAGGCTGGAAAAAGATACTCTACATGAATAGTAAACAGAAAAGATCATGGGTAGCTATATTAATATCAGACAAAACAGACTTCAAATGCAAAAAAGTGATAAGAGATGCAGAAGGCCATTATATATTAATAAAAGGGACGATCCTCCAGGAAGATATAACAGTCATAAATATATACGGACCAAACCAGGGTGCCCCAAAATATATGACAAACTCTGGCAAAACTGAAGGGAAAGATAGACAGTTCTACAATAATCGTCGGATACTTCAACACCCTTCTCACATCATTATATAGAACAACTAGACAGAAGATCAACAAGGAAACAGGAAAATTAAACAATATGATAAACAAGTTAGACCTAACAGACATATACAGAACACTGCCTCCAAACTCAGCGGGTTATACATTCTTCTCAAGTGCCCATGGATCTTTCTCCAGGATAGACCACATGTTATGTCACAATACAGCTCTCAATAAATATAAAAAGATTGAAATTATAAAAAGCACCTTCTCAGATCATAGTGGAATGAAACTAGAGATCAATAACAGACAGGAAAAAAAGTAAATTTGCAAATATGTGGAGACTGAACAACACACACCTAAATATTCGGTGGGTCAAAGAAGAAATTGCAAGTGAAATTAGTAAATATATTGAGACAAATGAAAATGAAAACACAACATAACAAAACTTATGGGATGGAGCAAAAGCAGTCTTGAGAGGGAACTTTATAGCCCTAAATGCCTATATTAAGAAACAAGAAAGCGCTAAACTCAAAGATTTAACTGAACAACTTGAGAAACTAGAAAAAGAACAGCAAACCAATCCCAAAGCAAAAAGAAGGAAAGAAATTATAAAGATTAGAGTGGAAATAAATGAAAATTAGAACAGAAAAGCAATAGAGAAAATCAAAAATCCAAAAGCTGGTTATTTGAGAAGATCAATAAAATTGACAAACCCCTTGCTAGACTAAAAAATAAAAAGAGAGAGAAGATGCAAATAAATACAATCAGAAATGAAAGGGGGGGAAATTACAAATGACCTCAGAGAAATAAAAAGAATCATAAGAGGATATTATAAGAAACTATATGCCAACAAACTAGACAACCTGGATGAAATGGACAAATTTCTAGAAACTCATAACCAACCTACACTGACACAACAAGAAATACAAGAACTTAACAAATCAATCACAATTAAGGAGATTGAATCCGTCATTAAAAATCTCCCAGCAGAGAAAAGTCCAGGACCAGATGGCTTCACACGTGAATTCTACCAAGCATTTCTAAAAGAATTAACACAAATCCTCTTTAAGCTCTTCCTAAAAATTGAAGAGGAAGGAAAATTACCCAACACATTTTATGAAGCCAACATCACCCTAATACCAAAGCCAGATAAAGATTCCACAAGAAAAGAAAATTACAGACCAATCTCTCTCATGAACATAGATGCAAAAATTCTCAACAAAATAATTGCAAATCAAATCCAACAGCATATCAAAAGACTTATACATCACGACCAAGTGGGATTTATTCCTGGCATGCAAGGCTGGTTCAACATAAGAAAATCAATCAATGTAATACACCACATTAACAAATTGAAGGAAAAAAACCACATGATCATCTCAATAGATGCAGAAAAGGCATTCGACAAAATCCAACATCCTTTTTTGATAAAAAATACTTCAAAAGATAGGGATAAAAGGAAAATTTCCTCAATATGATAAATGGCATATATGAAAAACCCACAGCCAACATCATACTCAATGGGAAAAGGTGAAAGCTTTCCCCTAAGATCAGGAACAAGACAAGGATGCCCACTGTCACCATTGTTATTCAACATTGTACTAGAAGTTCTAGCTAGGACAATTAGACAAGACAAAAAAATTAAAGTCGTCCAAATAGGAAAAGAGGAAGTAAAACTCTCACTATTTGCTTATGACATGATCCTGTATTTAGAAAATCCTGAAGTATCCACAACAAAGCTATTTGACCTAATAAATGAGTTCGGCAAAGTGGCAGGATACAAGATCAACATGCAAAAATCAGTAAAGTTTTTGTACACTAGTACTGAACAATTTTGAAGAGGAAATCAGGAGGAAAATTCCATTTTCAATAGCAACAAAAGGACTCAAATACCTAGGAGTTAATTTAACCAAGGAAGTACAGGACCTATATGCAGAAAACTACAAATCAATGCTAAAAGAAATTTGAAAAGACCTAAACAAATGGAAAGACATTCCGTGTTCATGGATTGGAAGAATAAATATCATGAAGATGTCAATCTTGTCCAAACTGATTTATAGATTCAATGCAATACCAATCAAAATCCCAACAGCTTACTTTACAGAATTAGAGAAGGCAATTACCAAATTCATCTGGAAGGGTAAGTGCACCTGAATAGCCAAAAGTATTCTAGAAAAGAAGAGCAATGTGGGAGGAATTTCACTGCCTGACCTTGAAACATATTACAAAGCTACAGTGGTCAAAACAGCATGGTACTGGCATAAAGATAGACATATGGATCATTGGAATAGAATTGAGAATCCAGAATTAAACCCTCTCCTGTACAGTCAACTGGTTTTTGACAAACCTACCAAGCCCACACTGATGGGAAAAAACAGTCTCTTCAACAAGTGGTGTTGGGAGAACTGGATATCTAGAACCAAAAGAACGAAAGAAGACCCCTATCTCACCCCCTATAAAAGAATCAACTCAAAATGGATCAAAGATCTAAATATAAAAGCCAGGACCATAAAACTACTGGAAGAAAATGTAGGGAAACATCTTCAAGACCTTGTAGTAGGTTGTGGTTTCTTGGACCTCACACCCAAAGCACATGTCACAAAAGCAAAAGTAGATAAATGGGACCTCCTCAAAATTAAACACTTTTGCACCTCACAGGACTTTGTCAGAAGGGTGAAAAGGCATCCAACTCAATAGGAATAACTATTTTGAAATCACATATCTGATAAGGGTTTAATATCAAGGATCTATAAAGAGATGTTACAACTCAACAATAAAAAGACAAATGACCCAATTAAAAAATGGGCCAAAGACTTGAATAGACATTTCTCCGAAGAAGAAATACAAATGGCAAAAAAACACATGAAGAAATGTTCAACATCACTCATGATTAGGGAAATGCAAATCAAAACTACAATGAGATATCATTTCACACCTATCAGTATGGCCACTATTAAAAAGACAGAGAACTACAAGTGTTGGAGAGGATGTGGAGAGATAGGAACACTTCTTCACTGTTGGTGGGAATGCAGGATGGTACCACCACTATGGAGGACTGTTTGGCAATTCCTAAAGAAGTTGAATATAGACTTGCCATGTGACCCTGCAATACCTCTACTGGGTATATACCCAGAAGAACTGAGAGCAGTGACATGAACAGACATCTGCACACCAACGCTCATAGCCACATTATTCACCATTGCCAAAAGTTGGAAACAACCCAGGTGTCCATCAACAGATGAATGGATAAACAAACTGTGGTCTATTCACACGATGGAATATTATGCAGCTGTAAGAAGAAATGTAGTCATAAAGCATATGGCAACATGGATGAACCTGGAGGACATTATGTTGAGTGAAGGAAGCCAGACTCAAAAGGACAAATACTGTATGAATGCATTACTATGAACCAAATATATTGCGCATTATATTGTTTGATTTAAAAAAATAATTACATGTATACATTACATTTAATTGAGAAATGTAAAAAAAAAAAAAAAAAAAAAAATTCAGTCATACTCATTATCCAGAAATAATACTAGAAAGCCCAATATCACCACAGTTACTCAACATTTTCTGGTAGTTATTGCCAGAACAATTAGGCAAGCCAAAGAAATAGAAGCCATCAAAATTGAAAATGAAAACTTAGGCATTCCCTACTTGCAAATGACAGGGTCGCATATATAGAACACCCCCCAAAATCCATAACTAGCCTATTAAAGCTAATAAATGAATTCAGCAAATTGACACTATACAAGATTTATAGACAAAAATCAGTGTTTTATCTATACATTAGCAACAAACAATCTAAAATTAATTTAAGAAATCAATAAATTTATATTAGCAGACAAATGAAATCAAATATTTAGAAATACATCTATCCAAGTATATAAATTATTTGCACATGGAAACATCGCTTGAAAATAACAAGTTTTGGAGTAGATATTGAGAAATAGGATCTCTAGTATTGTTTTGCGGAAAGTAAAAATTTTGGGGAAACTAAAATTGAGCAGCTTCTGTGTAAAAGAGTTTATTTAGCATTTGTCCTGGCAACATCACTTTCAGGTACATAGTGAATAATTGGATACAAGGAATTGCACAGCTAATCTACAACAATAGTTCCATGGTATTATTCACAATGGACAAAAGATGGAAGCAACCCAACAGTCCATTAACTGAAGAATAAAATGTGTGATATTCAAAATGGAATATAAAGGAATGAAATTCTGATACATGCTGCAACATCAATGCACATTGATGACATCATACTTAGGGAAAAAGCCTGACAGAAAAGTGCAAATATTGTATAGATTCACTGTTATGAAATAATCAAGATGTACAAATTCATAAAGTTAGAAATTAGAAAATAGGACCAGGTTTAGGGCAGGGAATGGTGAATTAATTCTCACTTGGTACATTTTCTATCTGTGGAAATGGAAGATTTGGTATTTGATAGTGGTGATGGCAACACAACATTGTGAATGTAATTAACTCCAGTGAAATGTATACTTTAAAGTGTTTAATCTAGTAAATTTTAAGCCATGTATATGTTACTGAAGGAAAATAAGTTGATCCACACACCAGAAATTCATAATAATAAAAATGAATATAAAGAATAGAACTAACAAAATTATTATAATGAATTATAAAAATGAATATAAAGAAATGAATAGAACACAATTATTAATGACAAAATTTGAATTTCCAGTGAAAATTTGAAATTAAGAAAGCCTTGTGTTCTCCACATGAACTTCACAGCTTCACAATACTTAATAAATGTCTATTATTTTAGTATGGAAAAATGAAATGTCATATTTGTAAGATCTGAATTACTCTGTGAACCAGTTTATTTCTAGTTAGAATTATTTGATTTACCTCAAAGATAACTTTTCTTATATATCAAATCTACTAACTCAACATGAGAAATCCATTCAGTTTTTAATAAATCACAGACATATGACTGAGTGCCCAGCTTCTATGTCCTCCACATTCTCCTCCCCTGCAAGTGGATGGAATAATTTAATACAAGTTTGATGCAGAAAAATTAAACTTTTACAAACATTTACAATTAGGGTTAAATCATACTAGTGAGAAAAAGGAAACTGACATGGAGCCTATGCACTCAAATCAAAATTTAATTTTTTCCCTCCTTAAATAACATGAACTTAATTGTCATGAGACAGCTATTCTGTTTTCAATAGTTACCTTTATGGACACATTCATAGGGCTTATTAGAAAGTCTAGGCAAAATGTTGTAGAAAATGAGTTAGTGTCATCTCAGAAAGCTCATTTGTTTATCAAAATCTATTTTGATATGTGGAAGTTTGCCAAAAGAGTGAATTCCTCAAACTAACATCTTCTGTAGCTCTTGGCAAGAGCTACCTGAAGCTTATGCTTGAAGGTTGAAGGAGTTTCATGTGAATCCTTTCTTCGAAGCTTAGATTTGGACTGCTTAAGAAATTGATGCTAAAGAAACAGTGTGGCCTTTTTAGATTTTTACTATTTTAGACACCTATATATTAGACCCCTAAGATTATTCCCATACATATTCATTCAACAATTACCTTCTATCATGTATTATTCTTGGCACTCAGTAAGACTGTTTATGGCTATTATGCTTTCACATGCTCAAATTAGAATTTAAGATTATAAAATGTGCAGAAATATTTTCCAAATAAGATTTATGGAGAGATTATACATTCACCCAGAATTTTACATAAGAGGACAGAAATGAATCAGCTTTCCTTTTAAAGACAAACAACAGAAATCTCAAGCCCTGTGCAGTGTTTTAAAATCTAGAGAGACATTATGATAATATGAAAACATTATGCTAAGTGAAGTAAGCCAGACAAAAAAGGACAACTATTGCATGGTCTTATTAATATGAACTAAATTAATATTAATATTAACTTATTATTAAGAATAACTACATGGTTTTAAAACATAGAGTATAAGTTATTAGGAGATAAAAGGAGGGCTGAGAAGGACTACTGAGGCTTAATATATGTAGAAGTTTTAATTAACTTATCTGTAAAAGTGTGGAAATTGAGAGAGTTGATGGGAACACATAATTGTAAGTAACATCTGGTTTATAAATGGGATTATGGCGGAAAATGGCCTAGGGATGTAAATGTCAATTGAAAGAAATCTACGGAGTAATCTAGGGACTGAATAACACTGTGAAACGAGGTGAATGAGACTTGTGATTGATGTTATAGATGCAAGAGTGTCCTTCTGTGAGCTAGATGAGATGTATGTTACTATTGCAGGGTGGTGTAAATTTGGAGAACCATGGGAAAAATACAATTGCTGTGACTATGGACTGTGGTTAACAACAATACTTTAATATTCTTGCATTAATGCCTAAGCTGTAATGTTTTGATAATGAGAGTGTATGGAAAAAGTGTGCCGAATGTACACTATGGACTGTGTTGGTGGTAATAGGCTGATGATATTATCTCATAATTTGTAGCAAATGTTCCACCACAGTCTGGTGTGTTGGGGAAGAGCTGTTGTATGGAAATTCTACACATGTGAATGGTTGCTTTGTAAGATCACAACTTCTGTAATAAAAATATATTAAAAATAATAATAATAGGGTGCGTTTGGAGGAAAATACACCAAATGTACGATATGAACTCTAGTTTGTCATCATGTTTTGATGATATTCTTTCATAATTTGTAACAAATGTTTCACAACAATGCAAGTTATTGGTGAGTTGATGTAAAGGACCCCTCTATAATGTTATGCATGTTTGTTTTGTAAGTTCAAAACTTTTACTCTACACTTTTGGTTTTGTATGTTCATGTATGAATGATATAGTTCAATAACATTTTAAAAATATAGTAAGACATTGTAATGGGGACTCAGAATGGGTAATCTAAAATGTTTAAACTTTTAAACATTTAACTATGGGTAAATTGGACTATGGGAGGAAAAAAGAAAATTTTGGATCTTTCCCATGCTGGAGAAATTATCAACCCAATAAGACCACTTGCCTATGTGCCAGAAAATATTCTGGCATAAATCAGTTCTTTCTGTACAGGAGGTCACAGCAAAGTGAATTATTAACACTTCTAAAAGTAGAATTCTTCTACTTTTCTAAGAATAGAAGCAATATATTTAACAATTCCCCAAATCTTTAAACTCAATATTGTAGGCACAGAACATAATAAAATATAGGATGTTCACCAACAGATAACCAATAGAACAGCTATGTTCTAAAAAATACTGCCTAGATATTTTTTTCCTGTATGATCAAGCACACAGTAGCCACAGGTTTATTGGACTGTATTAGCTGACATTAAATTCATTTGTGTGTGTGTGTGCCAACATTCCATCTAAACTTCCTTTTAAGTTCTTTTTTAATATGTCCAAGAGAAAACACCTTCTTCAGTTTTAATTAGGGGTCTTGAATTTTAAGGACATGAACTCCATTTTTAACAATGTTAGCTAAAACTACTTTTGGGTTTACTGAAGAAAAATAATAGGAGAAAAAATAGTACATCAAAGTAAATATCTTGAGGTCAGGTAAAAGCCATATCTGCAGATAGGATATTAAAATAAATTAATCTCACCATCAACACTCTAAAAATTAATGCCACTAGTGATAATCAGCAGGAAAAATAAACCTCCTAACAACCAGCCCACTCATTAGCAAAAAACAGTTTAACTCAAATGCGAAGATCAAATTATTAACACTACCTAACCAAACTGCTCCATTTGCCATAAACCACCAGCAATGAAGGGAAGAAATAATCACTTTAAAAAAATCAAATAAGCATAAGCATAAGTATTTCTTAGAGGGATAATGATGGTCCAACTCCTAAGATAGTGCTCAGAAGGACTAAAAGTAGAGTGAAGGCAATGTTTAGGGATTAGTATTCCACAAATAGTCTTTGAAAACCCCGAGTACCACAACACACTAAACTTTTCTATGAATTAGAAACAAGATATTGTTGCTGCTTCTTTGTTGACATTTGAAATATACAATATTATGTAGGCTTTGACCTTCAATGTGAAAGCAGAACATTTTGAAAAAAAGCTAAAAAAATTTGAAATTATTTCACACCCCAATTTTGGAATGATATATCTTAACTGTGAAACTAAATGTAACCTATACCTTCTCCTTCTTTCAATGAAACCATCTCAAAAAGTCAGAAAACTAAAACACTTCAAACATAATTAATAATTAAGGTCCTGATTTTTTTTCCAGATGAACACTGCTTGATGTTACAAAATCATGCATGGTTAGACAAACTCAAATTGTTAATTGAAGTGATATGATAAATTCATTCATAAGGTTTCAGGTTTCAACTTGAACTATTATTTAAGAAATCATGACTTGTTAAGTTTTGGAAAAGAATATTTTTATTAATAAGAATATGTATGATTATATAAAGTGATAATCATATGCCCTTTCCCTTTTCTATTCATATATCTGTGTTAGGTAATGTTATATTCACACTCTTCAACTAGAAAACATATTGCAATAGAATAAATGAAGAAGTAGTTATGAGAATTCATCTAGCTCTCAGGAAGCTCTGATTAAAGAGATTTTCAAAAGGACAAAGCAATTTCTCTCTTCTAAAATATTTTATTTTGGCTTTGAGAAATAACATTTTTTTAAATGTATCATTGCATTACAGTATAAGGCAATTATTACTTTTATTAACTTAAATAATTATAATTATAACACTTTTGTTTTTTAATTTTTTTTTATTTTAAAGAAGTTTTAGATTATATAAATATTACATAAAATATATAAAAGATTCCCATATGCCTCACTGCCTCCGTAAAACACACTTTCCCACATTGACAACATACTTCATCAGTGTGGTACATTTGTTACAATTGATGAACACATATTGAGACATTTCTACTCACCAGGGACTGCAGTTTACATTATAATTTGCAGTCTGTCCCACACAATTTTGAAAGTTAGGACAAAATATACAATCACCTGTATTTTTCTTAATAAGGTAATTGTCAGTAAAGATACCGAATTATAAATTATTTTTACTTTTCAATAATTTCTTATAATATAAATTGTTCCTGAAACCCCCCAAAATATATAGAGTTGATTTATGAAATTATGTTCTGCAAAAATCAAGGAATATCAGAAAATATACTTTTGTTTGTATTTTGCTTACATACAAATTTTCCATGAAAATTATAATAATATGACATTATTAGATGCCTGGCCATCCTTTTTTGATCTTACTTATCTCCAGATCCCAATCTGCCCAGTTCCTCTAAGAATTGAGTCACCCTGAACTACTCTTTCCAAATAAGCAATTTTGTAGACTCTATGAAATTGAGGAAATCTTCAAAATTTTGCTTTTCTTGCCAAAAAATAAACATATAGAATCTGAGAAGATAGAATGATTAGGAATGTAGGGAAAAATCAGTTAGGGTTCTGTGAAATCCTCACAGTGTATCCCTTGCTGTGATAAAACCAAAGATGTCTTAGACTAAATCATGAGGGGATGATGCTTTCATAGATTTCACTTCTTTTCTCTACTCAAAAATGTTTCATTCCATATTACATAACTGTGTTGATAACCTGTGGGTGTATGTGGAGACTTCCATTTTTGAGCCTTCATTTACAAATATTTCCTGGGAGTTCCTTACCCTCTCCCATAATCTCATACATTATTTTTATTTTTATATTTAAAGAAGCTTTAGATTACATAAATGTTACATAAAAAATATAGTAGATTCCAATATGTCCCACCCACTCCCCCTCCCATACTTTCCCATGTGAACAACATCATTTATTTATGTGGTATATTTGTTACAATTGAGAAACACCTATTGAAGTATTGCTACTAACCATGGACTATAGTTTACATTACAGATTACACTCTGCCCTGCACAGTTTTATAGGTTAAGACAAAATGAATAATGGCTTGAAGCCATCGTTGCAATGTCATGCAGGACAATTTCAATAACCCAAAATGTTCCCATAGCACAAGTATTCTTTTCTCTCCTCTGAACCTCTGGTAGCCAGTGTCTTATATGTATGATAAATGTTTTCCATTGCTAGAATAATAATAAGTCTAAAATAGAATAATAAGTTTTGTTTAGTACATTGTTCATTCCACAACCTTAAGAGATTTGGAATGGTGTTTCCCACTCTATTTCTAATTGAGATGGGGTTTAGATCCCATGTGACAGATGAATGGAACTATCTTGCTTGCAGTTGCAGACACTCTATGTTCCTTGGGATGGTCATTATCCATCATCATCAACTTGTTATTTGTCTCAGGTGAATCCAATGAACTGGAGAGTAGGTATTGCATCTCTGCTGAGATTCAGGGCTCAAATGGCACATGAGCAGACCAATGATTTAAGTCTCTGGGACATATATTTTAAAAACTTTAATTCTAATTATAGGTTCAACAGAAAAACCATGTGTGGGGAAACTATAAATGAGTCTAACTCTCTTACCATAGAGAGCATGAATTCCAAAGTAAGGCACACTGACAGGAAGCCTATTTCCTGAGCTTGTCTCCCTACTTTTAGTGTCTAGATTTCTCTAAAGTCATCAGGAACCCTGCTGTTAGAGTCACTATTTACTGTAGCAGTCAATGAGATCCTGCTGAGATGTGCATAAGCATAATGTCTAGAAAAATGCTCTACTCATTTGAAAACTCTTAGCTTAAAAAACTCATTTGTACTTAATATTTTCCCCCTTTTGTTCAAGGTATTTCTCAATGCATTGCTAGTTGACACTTGGTAGTAATCCCTTGGTGCCAGAGAGACTCATCCCTGGGAGTCATATATCATGCTGGAGGGAACATAGTGCATTTATATGCTGAGTTTGACTTAGAGAGAGACCACATTTAAGTAACAAGATGGTTTTCAGGGGATAAATCCTAGGCAACATATAATACCAGGCTGTTTCAACTTCACTAGAAAAGGTTCATAAGTACAATCATCAATATCAAAGGCCTTGCATAATGGCCTATTTTCCTACACTTAGCACTGCCCAAGAACTTGAGGGATTCTATTAAAGAATGTAGGAGGACTCCCCAGGATGGGAATTCAATATTATTACAGTAATTGTATTGGTTTCCACAAACTGAGACAATGCCCATGAACAACTTGAAAATATTCATTTGACTTATAGGCATGCCCCTAGTGCGACCTCCCCACATATGCCCACATTACAGATACCCTGTTCCTATGATCCTACCCTGATGCAGTTGTGACCCTTCTGTAACACACTTTTTACAAACTATGGAAGAGCATGGTGAAAATATTTTACTAACTATAACCTGTATCTTATATTCAGTCTATTTTCCCCCAACGCACCCTATTTATATATATTTTTATTTTTTTAAAGATACTTAGATTACATAAATGTTACATAAATATATAGAGATTCCCATATGCCCCACTCCCCATACCTCCCTTATTTTCCAACGTAAACAACATCCTTTATTAGTGGTACATTCATTGCAATTGATAAATGCATTTGGGGGAATTGCCACTGAACATGGATTATAGTTTACATTGGAGTTTACACCCACTCCCACACAATTTTGTATGTTAGGGGAAGATATATAATACCTATATCTGTCATTGTAATTTCATTCAGGATGATTCCCAAGTCCCAAAAATATCCCTGTATTACACTTGTTTTTCCCTCTCCTTGTCCTCAGAGCCTCCAGTGGCCACTGCTTCCACATCAGTGTTGTCATTTCTTCCACTGTTAGAAACTTAATGAGTTTATAGTAAAATACCAGTAAGTCTACTTTAGTCCATAGTTCATTCCCCAATCCTGAGGATTCTGGAATGATGATGTAAACTCCACTTCTAATTGAGAGGAGGCTTCGATCTCATACAGCCAATGGATGGGACTCACTTGCTTACAGTTGTAGGCTTTCTCATTTCCCTGGTATAGTGGTTGTCTATTCTTATCTCCTGGTTAGTTGTGCTGGATGCATTTCAATGAACTGGAAAGTAGGTGTAGAAACTCCACTGAGGCTCAGGGCCCAGCTGGCAGATAGACATCCCAAAGATTTAAGTCTGTTTGATGTACACTTTCCAACTCCAGCACCAAGTAGAGGTTCAAACAGAAGGGATAGATGAGCCATATGTAGGTAAGCCTTAACTGAGCCCAACTCTGTCACTCTCAGGAGCACAAACTCCAAAGTAGGGTCCACTGGCAAGGTACCAAACTCTGGAGTTATCTGCCCTGACCATAGGACCTGGGTGTCTCCAGAGCTATCAGGAGCCCCACTATTTGGGGTAGTATCCATTTTGTCAGTCAATGAGATCCTGCAGAAATGTGCATAAGATTTAGTTCTGGGATGACCTCCCAACACACTTTGAAGTCTCTTAGCCATTTAAATTCATTTGTCTTTACCTTTTCCCCCTTTTATGTGAGATCTTTTTCCAGCTGCATTGCTAGTTGGTGTTTTGTAGTAATCCCTCAGTTCCAGAGGGTCTCATACCCAGGAGTCATGTCCTATGCTGGAAGGAAGGTAATGCATTTATATGCTGAGGTTGTTCTAGAGAAAGACCACATTTAAGCAACAAAGAGGCTCTCAGGAAGTAACTCTGAGGCACCCGATTACATCGGGCTAAGTTTCAATTTCAAGAAAAAAGGCTAATATGCATACTCATCAATATCAAGGGCCCATCAATGGACCACCCTCCATTGCTAGTCATTGCTCCTGTACTTGGGGGATAGAGGTTGTTCCATTAGAGAATGTGGCAGAGCACTTCAGGGTGGGAATTCTCTATTCTTTGGTGATTGTGTGAATCTTCACCCACTGTGAAAATGCCCCATGAACATTTGAACACATTTATATACCATATAGGTATGTCCAGGTGAACTTCCTCCCATGTATCCCTTATCACTGACACCCCACACCAGTGATCCTTCCCTGCCCCAGCTGTAACCTTTCTGTGATCCAAAGCTTCTTCAAAAATGAAGCCAATAAAATAGCCAAATAAAAGTAATAAGAAAATGTATGTTTGTGTGGGATGTGGTGGGAGATGTGGGAGGTGGGCAACATGGGAATCCCAGTGGGTTCCGTGTAATATTTTAGGTAATCTAGGCACCTCTTAAAATATATGTATATATAT
>JAKSZT010054331.1:2611497-2764320 GCA_026826555.1 Tolypeutes matacus
AAATAAATAAAAATCTGAAAGATGTTTCATTATTGTCACAAACTTTGTGTGAGAATCTGTTTAAAGCACTTTTTAAGAGCCCCAAATTGTGCCTTACTTGTTTACTTGCTTTCATTTAAAAATTCATTCTAAAATGTATCTTATGTTTCTTTAATTTAGTAGCTGCCAGGCAATTTTTGCTTCCTTTTTTTTTATTATTATAATAAACATATAAGATTTGCCTTCCTGTCATAATGTGAGTGCAGTTACAAATGCATCTTACTGAGGTTTGTGCAATACTATGACTATATTATATTTAATTGAATCAAGAGGGAGCACTGAAACTTTTTTGATTGCACCTTTATTGTTAAATTCAACAAAAAAATATGAAAAATTCTAGTGATAATATCCACTATTACAAATTTAACTAATTTCAAAATATAGCCAAGGAATTCTTGCCAATCAGGGTTTGGAAAATTAATCCCTTTCTGGACGGTGAAATCCCTGTTCCTCCAGTCTCCTGACTGGATGACCCTTAAGTGTGATTCAAAAGGAATAATCATGTGTACAAAGAATCTAGAAGCACAATTGTTCATGTGATGAGGCTAATATGAGTTTCTCTGAGAAGGCACTCCATGAAATATATTATGTGAAAAATGAGGCAGTTTCATGGATTTTGTGAAGTCATTATAATTGTATGGAAAGTATATTCATGTTTCAGAAGATAAACTTGTTTCATCATTTGCAAGGTTTTTATGTTTATTAAAATATTCCTAAAAATGACTAAATAAATTCAGTGAAATAGCTGTGTCATGTCTCAATTTGATTAACACACTTTATTTCTGCTCCACATTATAAATTATTATTCATAGAAAGTCTAAAAGTTACTGATTCCTGATTAATTTTAGGGAATTGGTTTTTAAAATGGTAACTGATGAAATGTATGTGATACATAAGATTTACATAAAATATGGGAAAGATAATGTTACTGAAATTATAAAAAAAATGAACTATCAGAAGCACTGAGAATAAAAAGATAATTTGAACTAGATGTTAAAGGATAGAGAAGTTATCAGTCCATGAAAACAAAAATAGTTTCACTGTAGATATCCAGTGAAGGTTTTCTCATTAACATTTTCTTGTACTTATAATTTATATATTAGTAGCTGGAAAATTCTATGTAGAATGTGTAAATGCTATTTTATTTCTTGTGCTCAACAATTCAAGAGGTTTAATTCTACATTCAATTTTGCTGTACCCCACATTTTAAAATTTTAAGTAAATAATTTCTAAATATACCTGAGATAAAAAGGAACAAAGATAGAACTTGAACCTTCTCTCTCCCTTATTCTATTACACCCAAGGATATGTACTTAACCATTAGGATGCATTCTCAAGTACATGTACGGTAAATTTAGCTTAAGGAAATTTAGAATTTATAAGGATCAAGAAGAAATATGAAATCAGAAGAGATGCAGCAAAGAAATGTGACTTCTAAGGATCAATAACAATATGTAGTTGTGATAAAGGAAATTTTTAAAAAATCATCTGAAAGTCTGGATATGCCCTATAAACTACCCTTAGTTTAATAGAAAGATGTTTAACATTGAGTATTTGATATATCATAAAATTGTCTGTTTAAAAGCCTTTTCTTCTCAATGAAAATGTTCATAAAAGGAATGTGTAATTATTAACTAAGTTTACCATACCTACAAATTAAATATTTCTCAAAGATAGCCCTAAAGATAATTAGTTTTAAAATTGAACATATAATTAAGATTGAAACAGGTTTTTTTTGTAATTTTGAATACCTAAAGATACGCACAAGTGACATAGTTTTATTTACAGTAGTTATTTTGAATAAGGAAAATTCAATAAAATCCAGAACAGCATGTAGGCAAGATATCTTGACAAGAAATTATCCTTCATTAAACATCAATCATACTTGATTGCCGGAAGGGTTCTTTGAAGAGTAATAATAGGTGGCATGGCTTTCTTAGATCTCTGTGTAGGAGAAATGGTAAACTAGAGAGACAGCCAGGGAAATTGAGCAAATTGCCACAGAAACATTGACACCATAAGTATCTGAATCAACTAAAATTGCTTATGGATTGTGGGGCAAAGGAATTAAGAAACAGATCAAATGGATGTCTTCTATTACAATTGAAATGAAAGACTGGAAAAATATAATCTTTGTGGTCTCCTTTGTATTAATCATCCAAAGAATCATTGATTTACTTTGTTGTAGGAACAGTTTCTAAGTGAGCTGGCCAAAGAATGGAGATATCAGCAATCATCCTATTCAGCTGGTACATAAAAAAACATCAACAATAACTGTAAACTTTACAAACAAATGGGGTGATTCAGAGGCTTTCTTAGAGACCATATATGGGATGATCATTCACTAAGGGATAAAATGAGAACCACTTTTTTCCAGGAACTGTTTTAAAGATATTTTACTGAAATAATACAAATGGACTCAAAAAAGAAATATTTATTGGTTTTTCTTTTATTTTAAATTATTTAATTAACTTAGATTCTCTGACTCTATAATTTTTGAAATAACATATCAGAAGAGTTAGGAAAGAAAATGAAAAAAGAAATATGTGCATTCATGTATTTCAAATATTATCTTTTTTTTCCCATTTCTTTTATGCTGATTTCCTGATGAAAAAATATATATTGGTTCCAATGGTGGTATTTATTTTGAGTAATATGCATTGCCTCCATTTATACTTTTGCATATTTTATCATATTATACTTTGACTACAGGGAGACAATGACATATTAAAGGACATGGACAATCTCACTATATTCACAGAATTCCTCCTCATGAATATCTCAACCTCCTGGGAGCTCCAAGTCTTACAAGGTCTGAGGTTCTTAGTTTTGTATCTAGGTACCCTGATTGGCAGTCTTTTTACTCTTTCTGCCATTGTAATCAACCCATAGCTACACTCTCCAATGTATTTCTTTATGGGCAATTTATCTTTCATAGATCTTTGCTGCATTTCAGTTACTCTTCCCAAAATAATTGTGAATTCTCTGACAGGCAATAAATCAATTTCTCTCATAGCATGGGCCTTTCAGATTTATCTGCTTATCTTGTTTTTAGCCACAGAGCTGTCTTCCTTGCGGTGATGTCCTATGATCGCTATGTTGCCATTTGCCACCCTCTGTATTATGGGCTCACTGTCACCCCAGGTATGTGCATACAGGCAGCTGGTGGCTCATGGGCAACTGGGTTGATCTATTCTGCCATCCCTTCACAGAGACTAATGTAATCCATTAATATTTCTGTGATTTATCTCAAATTTTGAGGATTGCATCTTCAGATGCCCAGTTTTATGAACTGATAGTAATATCTATAAGTTATGGTATTGTCTTGATATTTTCTGTTATATTATTTAAGTCCTATATTGATATTTTTTCAATGGTGCTTAGGATGCATTCTGTGGAAGCCCATAACAAAGCCTTATCTACCTGTACTCCACAGTTGGCAATTATCATTTTGTTTGTTATTTCTTTATTCATTGATGTCTTTGGTCCCACCGTAAATAAAGCATCCCTTAGTTATCTTCTCATGGTCATGTAATACTCCATGGTGCCCTCACTTATAATATGTGAAAAGAGAGATTTATAATACTTTAGGCAGAAAGTTGAAGAGATTTTTTTTTACTTTCCAAGCAGGTTTTTTTTTTTTTATTTATTTAACTTTATTAGTATTAGTATTTAAATAGTATTACAACCAATAAAATGTTATCAATTTTAACTGCAAATCAATGTGTTTTCACAAATTTGTACACTCATAAATCCACCATCACAATTTAGATATAGATTCATCAATGGCGCCCCCAACCAATTTCCTTTTTATGCCTTTGCAAACAACCTGTTTTTTTAAATTAAAAAATTCTGAATACATTTGATTAAAGTTTAAGTCATTTTTAATGTATATTCTTAAACATAATTCATTCCTGTTAAATGTCATTTCGTTTAACATTTTTACTTTTGTTTTTCACATGTTTGAAAATGAGCTATATATTTCTACATCTTAGGTTTTCTAATTCATGCACATTGGTAATTCATGCATTCCTCTAGAAAAGATTTTCACATTGTTAATAAATTTTGGATAATGTTTTGGATGGATTTTAGCTAAAAGTATACAATCATATCACATGGAGTGGACCATGGATGAATATCATAACACATACAGATACGTTTGAAACAATTTCAAGGTAATAGATATTGCCAATCTGGAAGGGAATATTGAATGTTATCAATTAGGTAATTCATATCAAATTTGAATGTTTGTATTCAACTTAATACAAATGTCTAAACAAGAAATAAATATTTTAGAATTACAGCACACCTGGAGAATAAAGACACAATAATATGCCACTTAGATCCACGCTAAAGATGCTTTCTTCATTAAAAAGTTGACTATAAGCCCCGGTCCCACAACACAGAATTTCCTTAAGATGCTTTTTCACTCTCCATGTGATATGGTTGAAAAGATACGTGCAATTGCTTGATTCTTCAGCATTATGCAGAACAAATAATTTCTGAGGGAAGTGTGTGACATGGGCAGTCTTATCAATGCCTATTGCTTTTCTCTTAGATCTACAATTACATAATTTGTTCAGCACCTGGTATGTTCATCTGGCAGGGTACAATCTAATGCCCTACTAGATATGAGGACAGCCAGTACATCTTTCCCTTATTGCTCCAAGCATTTTAAAATATTCTTTGGAGAAATTCTAATTTTGGTTGGCATGTCTTATGATATCCAGCACACCCCCTCATCATATATCTGTCCCTGGCAGGGAGGAAGCCAGTTTCTTTCACTAGAATATTCAAATGGTGAGGGGTGATGCAATTAAAATGTCAGGTTTCATTGGTCAAGGATTGAGACAGGCTGGCTATGTGAAACTGATGACCACCAGTGAATCTGCCCCAATGTGTCTTCTCTATGTGAATAAAATATTGTTCCATCTAATTATGTGTGAAAAATTTTTCATTTTGTGACTCCAACACATATTTTTAAGTAGATTGACATCTCTTTAAATGTCTCTCTTTCTGAATAACAACCTGGTGTAGCTGGCTGGATTGCCAAAATAGCACAGCAATCCATTCTGTGAGTTTAAGTTGTTGTCAGTTCAGTCATAACAGGGTGGTGCAAGCTCCATCAGGTGTGATTCGTTGACTAGGAACTGGTCCTATTCTGGCTATGTGAGGTGAAGTGGGATTCAGGCAGTGTCCCTGTTAAGAGGGAGGATTTACTGCAGAAGATTAAGGCAGAGATAATGGAGGTGGATTCTAAGCAGAGTAGGGAAATTATACACCGGCTCCTAGCTGCCTGCATGCTCCCCTGCCACCTGCCTACACTCACAGGTCCAATGGTTTTAGATGACTCCAGAAGAGATTATCAGGGCAACCTGTGTGGCTAAAATAAGCCCCAGTTATGTCTTGGTTGAAATCAATGCCATGTTCCCTGGACCTCTGCCAGCTACTGGAAACCCTATGCTCCTGTTTGAGTTAAAGGCCAAGAGCAGGTTGATACTGATATTAATAAGTCTAATAGATACAGAAGACCAAGTGGCATTATCCAAGTGTCCCTTAGGGGCAACTAATTGATAGTGAAATTGGGAAGATTTGAGCAGACTCACTGACACATGACAGATATGCCCCTCGCTTGGCTAATTGGAGCCTCACAGTACAAGAGTGTTCCAGATAATTTCAATGTTTCATTCACAGTTATATCTACAAAATTTGAGGCTAATAGACTCCTTTGGGCTTTTGTGGCCATCAATCACAGGATGGTCACCTACTTACTGAAAATAAAAGAGGGCATTGTGCCTAATAGGTGAGTGTTGTGCAGTCCACTCCAACCACAGATTCTTCCTACTTATTTATAAATTCATGGACCATTACAAATGAACTAGTAATATATTCCAATGAGTGGAAGAAATTATTAGACTATTATACATTCCCAAGTATGGGGACAGGGACTATGGAAACATCTTATGAGCAGGAAGAGAGATGTATTCCTCAATCATGTTGATAACAGTGGTGAAGGGACATTTAAAGGAAGATCAAAAGTAAAATTTCTGAGCTGACAAAGCACACATTCAAAAGTATGCCATAATTGCCTGCTAGATAACTACCACATGGGAAATGGAAGCCCAATTCAGAGGCAAGAATGAGCCAAATTAAAAGCATTTCACCATAAAACACATTATAATGACCATAACTAACACTGCTGATTTATTAATGTAATTGTGGCTGAAAAGGGTAGTCTGTGGATGTAAATGTCAATTGAAAGAAACTAGAGAACAATCTAAGGAATGTTTAAAAGTGATTTCAGTGGTGGATGAAGATTGTGGCTAATAGTATAAATAAAAGAATGCCCTTCTTTTACAAAGTGCTAAAAATATGGTGATTCACAGGAAAATTTTAGCTAATGTAACTTATGGGTGATAGTTAACAATAATATTATAATATTTTGCAACAATGGCAAGAAGATAAAATTTCAATACTAAGGAACAAAATAGGAGGCATCAGGGGTTATGGAAATTTTTCCTTTTGAAGTCATGTAAATGTTCTAAAACTGACTGAGGTAACGACAACACAAGAATATAATTAAATGAGAGCCACTAGGTGTATACTTTGTATTGTACAAGGTGTGAGACTGTACATAGGGAATCCAGTGATGGATGATGGACTGTGGTTAACAAGACAAATATGAGAATGTTTTCCCCTAAGGAATAACAATTATATAATACTAATAGAGGGAGTTAACAGGTCATTTGGGGTAAAATACAAGAAATGTAAGATATGAGCTATAGTTAGTAATAATATTTTTCAATATATATTTTATTAGAGATGTTGTGAACTTACAAAACAGTCATGCACATGTGTAGAATTCCCATGCACCAACCCTCTAAGAAACACACTATATAGTTGTGGAGCATCTATTTCAAATTATGAGATGATATAATCAGACAATTACCACTAAGTGTGGTCTATAGTATACACTTGGTATATTTCTTCCATATGCCCCAAATATTAACACAGAGCATCTTTGACATTGATGCAAGAACATTGCAGTATTGTTGTTAACTCTAGTCCATAGGTTAAATTAACTGTACTTTCCCATGCTTTGCCACATTCCTACAACTGTGTAATAGTGATGCACATTTGATCTAGACCATAGAAGGACATTCTAATATTTGTACTATTAAAAACAGATCTACCACTAGGTTCAATATGTTATTCAGTCCCTAGATTATTCTCTATTTTTCAATTGATATTTACATTTCTAGACTACCCTTTTCAGTCACAATCCCATTCATAAACAAGCTGTGTTAGCTCTACTCACTATAATGTGATACCATCAAATATATCATTTCCACACATTTACTGTGGAAGTTAACTTAAAGTTCTACATACATTAAGCATAAATATGCTTTCTCAGCTCCCTTCTAAATCTTAATAACCTTTACTTTATGTTCTAACTCCATGAAATTATTCTTTGTATGTGGTTCATATTAGTGAAACCATGCAATTTTCGTCCTTTTGTGTCTGGCTTATTTAACTTAGCATAATATCTACAATGATCATCCGTGTTATTACATGTGCCCCAATTTCACTTCTTCTTACAGCAGCATGTTATTTCATCATATGTATATGCCACATTTTGTTCATCCATTCACCAGTTGATGTACACTTGACTTGTTTCTATCTTTTTGCAATTGTGAATAACACCTCTAAGAACATCAGTGTATAAATGTCTTATTGTGTCAAAGTTTTAAATTCTTCTGGAGATATTCCTAGCAGAAATTGCTCGATCATAAGGCAGGTTTATATTTAGCTTCCTGAGGAACCGCCAAATTGCCATCCATAGTGGCTACACCATTTTACATTCCCACCAACAATGAAGGAGTGCTCCTATTTCACCCAATCCTCTCTAGCACTTACTGTCTTCTGAATTTTTTTTTATTAATAGACATTCTATATGTTGTGAGAGGATATCTCATGGTTGTTTTGATTTATATTTCCACAATAGATAGTGATATTGAACATTTTTCATGTACATTTGACCATTTGTATTTCCTCTTTGAAGAAATGTCAATTTAAGTCTTTTGACCATTTTTCAATTGGATTGCTTGCTCTTTTATTGTTGAGTTATATGATCTCTTTATATGCATGGAAATCAAGCCCTTATCAGATATGTGGTTTCCAACTATTTTCTTCTATTGAGTGGGCTGCATTTTCACCTTCTTGATGAAGTCCTTTGAATAACAAAAGTGTTTAAGTTTCATGCAGTACCATTTATCCATATTTTCCTTTGTTGCTTGTGCTTTCAGTGTAAAGTTTAAGAATCCACCACATACCAATAGGTCTAGAATCATTTGTTGAATAGAATATTCTGCCCCAGGAGGGTGGGTTTGAGAACCTTGCCAAAAATTATTTCATCATAAATATGTGGGTCTATTTTTGAAACATCAAATTAGTTCCATTGGTCTATATGTCTATCTTTATGCCAGTACTGTGCTATTTTTAATACTGTAAATTGGTAATATGACTTGAAGTCTGGAATGAACGTCGTCCAACTTCATTCTTGCTTTTTAAGAGGTTTCTGACTACTCATTGTCCCATACCCTTCCGCATAAATTAGATGATTGTCTTTCAATTTCTTAAAAATTGCTTGTGGAATTTTTATCAGGATTGAATTGAATCTGTATATCCATTTGTGTAGAATTGACAGCATAATGATATTTAGCCTTCCCATCTATGAACATGGAATGTTATTCCATTTATTTTTGGTCTTCTTTGATTTATTTCAGCAATTCATTGTAGTTTTCTGAATACAATTACTTTATGTCCTTAGTTAAGTTTATTATGAAATATTTGATTCTTATTCACTAACATAAATGTAATTATTTTCCTGAATGCTTCTTCAGAATTTGCATTACTAGTGTATAGAAACCCTACTGATTTTTTCATTTTAATCTTTTTTCCAGACAAGCTATTGAAATTATTTATTATCTCTAGCAGCTTTGTTGTGGATTTTCAGTTCCTTCTACAAATAAAATGATACTATTTGTGAATAGCATAAGTTTTTTTTTCCTCCTTTACTATTTGGATGCCTTTTATTTCTTTTTCTTACATGATTTGCTCCAGCTAGAACCTCTAGCACTATATTGAATAACAGATATGACAGTGAGCATCTTCATCTTTTTCCCAATCTCTATGGGAAAACTTTCATTTTTTCCAATATTGAGTACACTGTTATCTATGGGATATTCAGACATGCACTTTACCATGTTGATAAAGTTTCCTTCAATTCCTAAGTTTTGTAAAATTTTTGTCAAGAAAAGGTGCTATATTTTTTTCAAATACCTTTTCTGTTTCAATCAATAGGCTCATGCAGTTTTTCTTCTTTGATTTATTATTGTGGTATATTATGCTGATTCATTTTCTTGTGTTGAACTACCCTTGCATGCCTTATGTAAAAACCACTTGATCATGATGAATAATTCTTTTAATGTGTTGTTGGATTCAGTAAGCAATTATTTTGTTGATTGATTTTGCATCTATATTCATAAGAGAAATATATCTGTACTTTTCAGTTTTCATAAAATCTTTATCTGGCTTTGGTCTTAGGGTTATATTGGCTTCATAGAGTGTGTCTAGTAGTATTCTTCTTGTTCAATTTTTTGGAAAAATCTTGAGGCAGATTGGTATTAAATCTTCTTTTAATGCTGAACAGAACTAACCTGTTAAACCATCTGGTCCTGGGCTTTTCATTTTGGGTAGTTGCTTGATGACTGTTTGAATCTCTTTATTTGTGATTGGTTTATTTAGGTCTTCTGTTTCTTCTAGGTCAGTTTGGTTGTTAATATGTTTCTAGAATTTTTCCTTTTCAATCATATTGTCTAGTTTGTTGGCATATAGTTGTTTATAATACCCTTTTCTGATCTCTTTTATTTCTATGGGGATAGTAGTACTGTCCCTATTTTCATTTTTAAAATTTTATTTATTTACGTCTTCTCTCTTTTTCTCTTTGACAGAGTTGCTAAGGTTTTGTCAATTTCATTAATCTACTCAAAGAATGTAGTTTTGTGTTTGTTTGTTTTTTATAATTCTCTTCATTGCTTTTCTTTTTTTCTCATTTTCATTTATTTCTGTTCTGATCTGTGTTATTTCATTCCTTCTTCTTTCTTTGGGGATAGTTTGATGTTCTTTTTCTAGTTCCTGCTGTTATGTAGTCCGTCATAGATTTTAGCTCTCTCCTCTTTATTTATGTAAGCTTTGAAGATTATAAATGTCCCTTTCAGTACTGACTTTAATCCATCCCATAGGTTTTAATAAGTTGTGTTCTAATTTTCATTCACCTCAAGATATTTAATCATTTCTCTTGCAATTTCTTCTTTGACCCACTGATTTTTAAAGTGTGTTGTTTAATGTCCATTTATTTGTCATTTTCCCTTTTTCTACCTGTTGTTGATTTCCAACTTTATTCCATTATGATCAGAATAAGTGTGTTGCATAGCTTATTTTGTTGAATTTATTGAGAACTTCTTTGTACCTAAACATATGTTCTATCCTGAAGTAAGATCCATGAGCACTTCAGAAGAAGGTATATACTGTTCTTTTGGTGTTCAGTGTTCTACATATGTATATTAGGTTTAGACCATTTATCATATTATTCAAGCTTTCTCTTTCTTTATTGATCTTCTGCCCAGATGTTCTGTCCAGTGCTGACAGTGGTGTTTTGAAGTATGCAACTCTTATTGTAGAGACATCTATTTCTCTTCTCAGTTTTGCCACTGTTTGCCTTATGTATTTTAGGGCATCTTGGTTAGTTACATATACATTTATGTTTGTTATTTCTTCCTGATATATTGCCCCTTTTATTAATATATATTGTACTTCCTTGTCTCTGATAACAGTATTGCTTTTAATGTCTATTTCATCTGATATATGTGTAGCTAATCCAGCTTTTTTTTAAATTTGGTTACTGCAATCATAAAATATCTTTTTCCAGCTTTTTACTTTCAATATTTTGGTATTTAAAAAAAGACAGAAGTGGAAACACAGAGATGCCAAGAAGAAGGCAATGTAAACGTGGAATCAGAAATTGGAATGATGCTTCTACAAGCCAAAGAATTTAAAGGATTGCCTATAATGACCAAAATCTAGAAAAGTGGAATGGGTCAGTCTCTTCTTCACAGCCTCTAAAAAGAACCAGCCTTCAGACACCTTGATTTCAGGCTTCTTTTCTCTTAAACTGCTAAAGAATAAATTTTTATTGTTTTAAGTAATATATATATATAGGTATCCTTGGATCTAAGGTGAGTCCTTAGATAATTCTGTGATGCCTTCCTTCTCTCTTGCTGCTCTCATAATTCTTTTTCTTTGGCATTTGACATTCTGATTTGTATCTGTCTTGTAATAGGTCTATTAAAATTTATTCAAATGGGAGTATATTGTGCATCATGGATTGTTAAAGTGCTCAACAAACTAGTCATTGTGTGCCAAAAGTTTCCACAGCTCCCACAGCTGCCCAGAAAGACTGCAGACACAAAGCTCTCCTCACAACCAACTGGTCAGGGGAGATGGAGCCCCAGGTATCTGTCTTTTTATTCTGTGCTGGGTGAAAGCACCTGCAGTTGTCTGAAGAGGCTGGTGCAGGTTACCTGCAGGTTCCCCCCTGCTTCCTCCCTGCCAGAGGTGGTGCTGGAGCTTAGGCTTCATCTGCAATTTGATCTGGGTGGAAAGAAGCCAGACCCTACCATCACTGTGATTTTCAATTAGCCCTTCTTCCACTAAAGCCAGGGAGTTAAATTCACAAGCACCAGCCTCTTTCCAACATGGGCAGGTTCAAACTTTAGCTATTCTCAGTACTATACCTTAGCCAGCTGAATTTCCTAATCAGTAGCTGAAGTTGGTGCCCAAATGTCTCTTCCTCCCTGATTTTTCAGAAATGGAGCTTCCAATTCTCTCCAGCCACAGAAGAGCTCCTGAGGCAGCTTGCATGGCTGGTGGAAGATGAGCACCAGCCTCCATGGAGTAGAATGCTGTACTCAACTATTATCACTTCAGATGGGCAATCTCCTCCTTCTAGTCTTTCAAGGATGTTTCAGGATGCTCTTCTAGTCTCCTGGGCCCCCTAAACAGGTTCTTTAGATAGCTCTGTATGTTCATATCATTGTTCTCAGTTCATCTAGGTATATACCTAGTAATCCTATTGGTGGGACACATGGCAAGTCTGTATTAAGAATTACCAAACAATCCTCCACAGTGGTTGTACATTCTATTTTCTCACCAACAGTTAATAAGTGTTCCTACCTCTCCACATCCTCTCCAACACTTAGAGTTTTTCATCTTGTTAATAGTGGCCAGTATAATAGGTGGGAAACTATATCTTGTTGAATTTTGATTTGCATTTCCCTAATCACAACTGATATTGAATATCTGTTCAAGTGTTTCTTCACCAGTTGTATTTCTTCTTTGGACAATTGTCTTTCCAAGTCTTGTTCCCATTTTTAATTTGGCAATTTGTCTTTTTATTTTTGAGTTGTAGGATCTTATAAATCATGGATATTAAGCCCTTATCAGAAATGTGATTGCCAAACATTTTCTCCCATTGAGTTGGTTGCCTTTTCACTGTTTGGAAAAAGTCCTTCGAGGTGCAAAAGTGTTTAATTTTGATAACATATTTATCTATTTTTTCTTTTGTTGTTCATGATTTTTTTTGTAGGTTTTAAGAAATTATTGCCAATCACAAGATCTTGAAGATGTTTTCTTTTAGGAGTTTTATGGTTGTCACTTTTATGTTTAGGTCCTTGACACATTTTGAGTTAATTTTGTATAAGGTGTGAGATATGGATCCTCTTTCTGTTTTGTGGATATGGCTATCCAAGTTTCCCCAGAATCATTTGTTAAATACACTGTTCTGGTCCTGCTGGGGGGCTTGACAGCCCTGTCAAAAATCACCTGACTGTTGAATTAGGGTCTATTTTGGGGTTCTTATTTGGGTTCCATTTTTCAGTGTGTCTGTTTTTATGTCAGTTATCACACTCTTTAACACTGTAGGTAAGTAATAAGCTTTAAAGTCAAGAATTGAGAGTCATCCAACTTTGCTCTTATTTCCAAGATATTGTTGTCTAACTTGGGTCCCTTAATCTATGAAATAAATTTGATAATTCATTTTTCCATTTCTGCAAAAAAAGGCTGTTTAGATTTTTAGTGGATTGTGTTGAATCTGTAAATAAATTTCGGTAGAATTGACAGCTTAAAGATATTTAGTTTTCCAATCCATAAACTCAGAATTTCCTTCCATTTATTTAAGTTTTCTTCTATTACCTGTAGCAATTGTTTGTAGTTTTCTGATACAGGTCTTTTATGTCTTTAGTTAAGTTTCTTCCTAAATATTTGATTTTTTAGTTGCTATTAAAATGAATTTTTTTCTGATTTACTCCTCAGATTACTGATTAGTAGTGTATTAAATGCTATTTTCAGTATAAATCTTGTATTCCATCACTTTGCTGAATGCCTCTATTAGTTCTAGCAGCTTTTTTGCGTATTTTTCCAGAATTTCTAGATATAGTATCATATCATCAGGGAGTTTTTCTTCTTGCTTTCCTAAATGGGTAACTTTCATTTCTTTATCTAGCCTAATTGCTCTAGCTAGAACTTCTAGTACAATACTGAATAACTGTGGTGAAAGTGGGTATCCTTGTTTTGTTCTTAACCTCAGCAGGGAAGCTTTCTGTCTTTCAGCATTGAGTACAATGTTAGCTGTACTTTTTCATACAATGTGGTTAGCTGTACTTTACCATATTGAGAAAGTTTCCTTCATGCCAATCTTTTGGAGTGCTTTTGTCAAGAAATGATTCTATATTTTGTCACATGCCTTTTCTGCATTAATTGAGATGATCATGTGATTTTTCTTCTTCAATTTATCAGTATGTTTTATTACACTAATTGATTTCCTTGTGTTGAACTCCACTTGCATGCTTGGGATAAAATACAATGGAACATGGTGTATAATTCTTTTGATATTCTTTGGGATTCCATTTGCAAGTATTTTGTTAAGGATTTTTGCATCTATATTCATTATTGGTCTGTAATTTTCTTTTTTCATGGCATCTTTCTCTGGTTTTGATATTAAATTGACATAGGCTTCATAGAATGAGTTTGGTAGCATTCTTTCCTCTTCAATTTTTGGAAAAGCTTGAGCAAGATTGGTATTAGATCATCTTTAAAAGCTGCCTTTTGTTATTTTATTTTCTGAAGTTGAAATAAAGTTTAAAAAGGGGGGCTCAACCCATCCTTCCAAAAAAAAAAATTTGATAGAATTCATCTTTGAAGCCATCTGGTCCCAGACTTTTCAAACTTTGGGAGTTTTTTGATGACTGTTTTTATCTCTTTACTGGTGATTGTTTTGTTGAGGTTTTCTATTTCTTCTAGGGTCAGTGTAGGTTGATTGTGTGTTTCTAGGAATTTGTCCATTTCATCTACATTGTTTAGGGTTTTTTGCATACAATTGTTCATAGTATCCTCTTATGATCTCTATTATTTCTGTGGGGTCAGTAGTATTGTCCACCATCTCATTTCTGATGTATGTGTTTGCGTCTTCTCTCTTTTTCTTCTTTTTCAACCTATTTAAAGTTTTGTCATTTTTGTTGATCTCCCCAAAGAAATATCATTTGGATTTGTTGATTCTCTCAATTTTAATTATTTCTCCTCTTATCTATACTATTTCTTTCCTACAGCTTGATTTTGCATTTGTTTGCTGTTCTGTTTTTGTACATCTAGGTGTGCAGTTAGATATTTAATTTTCACTTTCTTCTTTTTTAATGAAGGCATTGAGGGTTAAAAATGTCCTTCTCAGCACTGCCTTTGTGGTTTCCCACAGGTTATCATATCTTGTGTTCTAATTTTCATTCATATTGAGATATTTGCTGAATTCTCTTGCAATTTATTCTTTGACCCACTGATTATTTAAGAGTGCTTTTTAATCTCCACATACTTATGAAATTTCCCCTTATTCCTTCCATTACTGATTTCCACCTTCATTCTCTTATACTCAGAGAAAGTGTTTTCTTTCATTTGAAACTTTTAAAATTTATTGAGACTTGTATTGTGACCCATCATATGATATACCTTGTAGGAGGTTCATGAGCACCTGAAAAGAATGTATATCCTTCTGTTTTGGAGTATAATGCTCTACAATTGTCAGTTAGGTCTAGTTCATTTATCATATTATTCAATCTATTTCTTTATTTAGCCTCTGTGCAGATGTTCTATCCATAAATGTGAATGGTGTACTGAAGTCTCCAACTATTATTGTATAGAAATCTATTTCTTCCTTCAGTTTTCATGGTGGGTGCCTCGTGTATTTTGGGACTCTTAGGTCAGAAGCATAAATATTCAGTATAATTATTTCTTCTTGGTAAACTGTCCTTTTTATTAATATATAATGGCTATCTCTATCCCTTATAACAGTTTTACATTTAAAATCTATTTTGTCCAATATTACTATCATTTCTCCAGCTCCTTTTTTGTTACTATTTGCATGGAATATATTTTTCCAAACTTTCACTTTTAACCTGTCTTGTGTTCTGATATGTGAGATGAGTCTCTCATAGACAGCATATAGAAGGCTCATATTTTTTAACTATTCTATCAGTCTATGTATTTGTTTTGGGAGTTCAAGCCATTAACATTCAATATTAATACTGTAAAGGCATTACTTACTTCATCCATTTTGTCTTTGGCTTCCTGTTGCCATATTATATTTGGCCTGTATTTTTATCCTTTAATTTATACTTCTTAATAATCTTCATTTCTACACCTTTCTCTAAGTCTCTCACCCTTGTTTTTTCCTCTTGGACTGCAGTACTCCCTTTAGTATGTCTTCTAATTCTGGTCTTTATTAACATATTACATCAGTTTTTGTTTTTAATTATGATGACTTTGAAATCAACAATATATAAATATCTAAATACATAAATATACATATAAATTTTTAGGAAGCTTTAGATTACATTAATAATGAAATAAAATAATAAAAATAATTTAAAAATAACAAATAAAAACAAAAAATAAAAATAAAAATGTGAAATAAAATAAAAATATTTTATAATATGGGTCTTTCATCACTGAACATATGTTATCTATTTTACACAGTGAAACTTTCTTCTGTATATTCCCCCACAATCTTATTTATGCATTTTATCTTTAAAGAAGCATTTTTTTAAATTTCCATGATAATTTTATTTTCCATGTTAATATATTTTGCATGTTAATTTCATTCTGACAATAATTAATATGCATATAAACTGTAAAATATTGTGAAAAATATAAGTACAATTAGTAATACAAAAATCATGCATAGTTCCATCATAAATAACCAATGTTGTTTTGCTTCCTAATAGTGTTTTATTTGTATCTATTTACAAAATTGGTATCACATTATCTATCATTTAACTATCAATTTATTTGTTCAGCTAATTATATTGTGAGAATTCTTCACATGTAAATACATATTTTTCAGTCACAACTTTTCTTTTGAATATGGTAGTCAATTGCCTGATAAAACCCATATTTTTTGGTCAAATTTCAGAGTTGGAAAGTTGATTTAAAAAAACAACTTATTTTCTCTTCTTTTTCCTCACTTCTTCCCTTTTCCTACCTTCCTTCCTTGCTTTTATTTTTTATTTTATTTTTTTTATTATGGGTAAAAATCAAAATTCTCACAATACATACAAACATTTGCAAAATGATATATAAATATATATGCATATATGTGTATTTGCTTACAAAAATGTTGTTTATATATATATATATACACACATATATTTTAAGAGGTGCTTAGATTACCCAAAATATTACACGGAACCCACTGGGATTCGCATGTTGCCCACCTCCCACACCTCCCACCACATCCCACACAAACATCTCCCACAGTGTGGCCCACCACCCTCAATGAACTTACACATCCTGGAGCCTTGCCACCAACCATAGACCACAGTTCACACTGTAGACCACACTCTCTCCCACTCAGTTCTGAGTGGTGTGTGCTGATTTAAAATGGCCTACATCCGTTGCCACAACAGTACTCAGGATAACCTCCAACTCCCAAAGAAGCCCCTGTATTTCAGCAGTTCATCTGCTCCCTACCCCAAAAGTGTCAAGTGGCCACTGGCTCCACCTCATTGTTATAATTTCTTGCATTGCTAGAATCACCATATGTGAACAAGAGAACACCATCAAGTCCACTCTAGTCCATAGTTCTTCCCCCAATCCTGAGGGGACTGGGATGGTGATGTCCACTCCAACTCCAAGTGAGAGAGGGCTTATATCCCATGGATATGGTGGGTGGGATGATCCTGCCTGCAGATGCAGGCCCTCTCCATTCCCTGGGATGGCCATTGCCCATTGTTGTCTCCTCACCATGTGACTTGGATGAGTCCATTGAGCTGTAGGGTAGGAGTTGCAGCACCACCTAGATTTCATGCACACCTGGCACATAGGTAGGCGGGAGGCTCCAGTCTCTGGAAGTATACCTAAAAACTCCAGCATCACATATAGGTTTGAATAGAAGGGACTGGTGAACCATGTGCAGGGAGGACTTATTTGAGTCTAATTCTGTCACTCTCAGGAGCACAGATTCCAAAATAGAACCCACTGATAAGGCATCAGTCTCTGGGGCTATCCCCCCTTATATAGGACCAGGGTGTCTCCGGAGCTCTCAGGAACCCCAATGAGTGGGGTGATAGGCACTTAGATATTCTATGAGCTCCTACTGAGGTGTGCATAAGAGTTACCTCCGGGATGACCTCCTGACTCTCTTTGAAGTCTCTTAGCCACTTGAACTCATTTGTCTTTACCATTTCCCCCTTTTATTCAAGGTCTTTTTCCAGTTGTGTTGCCAGTTGGCACTTGGTATTAATCCCTCGTTGCCAGGGAGGCTCATCCCCGGGAGTCATGTCCCATGTTGGGGGGAAGATAATGCAATCATATGCTGAGTCTGGCTTAGAGAGAGGCCACATTTGAGCAACAAGGAGGCTCTCAGTTGGCAACCCTTAGGCACTAAAGAAGCTTTAAGTTACTAAAAATTCACATAGAAATTATAGTGAATTTCCATAAACCCAATGCCCTCCCCATTTTCACTTTCTACTGTTAATAAAATTTTACATATGATGGTACATTTGTTACAGTTGATATACAAATATGGAAGCATTTTTATTAACCATGGTCAATGGTTTACATTATGGTTTACACTTTGCACCATACAATTTTATAGGTTTTGAAAAAATTTTAAATGGCCTATAACAGTTTGGCATTTCCTCAGGTAGCTCAATATAGAACTGCCATGTAATCCAGAAATCCCATTGCTGGGTATATACCCAGAAGTATTGAGAGCATGG
The DNA here is from genome assembly GCA_026826555.1 of Tolypeutes matacus. NCBI lineage: Eukaryota > Metazoa > Chordata > Mammalia > Cingulata > Chlamyphoridae > Tolypeutes > Tolypeutes matacus. Next base: position 2,629,920 of record JAKSZT010054331.1, read on the forward strand.
ACACAAACAGATATATGCATACCAATGTATATAGCAACATTATTCACTGCTGCCAAAAGTTGGAAGCAACCCACATGTCTATCAACAGATGAATGGTTAAGCAAACTGTGGTATATACATACAATGGGATTTTACTCAGCTGTAAGAAGGAATGCAGTATTTACTTGCTGGATAACTTAGATGAATCTTGAAGACCTTATGTTGAGTGAAGTAAGCCAGGCACTTAAGGACAAATATTACATGACCTCACAGAGCTAGAGTCTGGAAGAAAGGTTTAGAGAAGACAGAAAGGGAGTTGAGTGTTGTAACCCAATGCATGTAAAATCATTTTCCAACCACTCACTTGTAACCTCCTACTTCCCTGGGTCTAAGGTGAGTTTCTTGTAGAAAGCATTTTGATATGTCCTATTTCCCTATCAATTCTGCCAATCTGTGTCTCTTGATTGGATAGTTTAATCCATTAACATTCAATGTTACTACTGTCAAGGCATTATTTACATTAGCCATATTTTCTTTAGATTTATATATGTCATATTTTATTTTTACTTCTCTTTTAATATTTTTAGTTATTGTTTCCAATAATCTCCCTCCCTACACTCTCCTCAAACTCTGTCTCTCCTGCTTTTTTCCTTTCAACCTGCAGAACTCCCTTTAGTATTTCTTGAACTGTTTCTTGTGGACAAGCTGCCTTAATTTCTGTTTATCTGCGAATATGTTGAACTCTCCTTCATTTTTGAATGTCTGCTTTGCTTGATACAGAATTTTTGGCTGACAGTTTTCTTTCTTTTAGCCCCTTAACTATGTCATACCACTATCTTCTGGTCTCCATTGTTTCAGATGAAAAATCAGCACATAATCTTAACAAGCTTTCCTTCTATGTGATATATCTCTTTTCTCTTGCTGGTTTCATTATTCCCTCTTTGTCTTGAGCATTGGACCAATTGATAATATTTGTCTTGGGGTAAGCCTGTTAGGATTCATACTGTTTGTGATTTGCTGCACTTCTTGGACAAATTTTCCAAAAGATTGCAAAATTTTCAGTCATTATTTCCTCTTACACTCCTTCTGCTCCCTTTCCCTTATATTCTCCCTCTGGGATAACTATAATGCATATGTTTGTGTGTTTCGTGTTGTCATTCAAATCCTGTGTCCCTGCTGGATTTTTCTATCATTTTATCTATCTGTTCAATTTGTCTGATTTCAGATGTACTGTCTTTGACATCACTTATTCCTTCTACTTCCTATTCAAATCAGCCATATGCATTCAGCATATTTTTTATTTCTTGCATTGTGCCATTCACCACCATCAGATCTTTCATCTTTTTATCTATATTTATGATTTCTTCAGTATGTTTCCCTAGTGTCTTCTTAATATATTTACTTCTGATTGACTTCATTAAGTTGATTCATGATATTTGTTTGGACACCCTTGATTAGTTTTCCATGTTCATCATCTCCTCCTAGTTTTCACTTTGTTCATTAGACTTGGCCATGTCTTCTTCTTTCTTAGTATGGCTTGTAATTTTTTGTTGCTGTGTAGGCATATGTTTATTTTGATGGGCTTATTCATTTGGTTAGCTTCTTTTTTGACTCTGGGTTTCATTTTGTTTTTTGTGGTATGGCTCCCTTTTGATACTTGGTCCATCTTATTCTATATCCTGGTAGTTGTATGTGTTCCCTTTAAAAAATACTACAATGAAAGAAAAAAGAGAAGGGGGGAAAAAGAATAATAGTAATAAGAGTAAAAAATGTAGAAGAGTAACTATTCTATAGCCAGGAATAAAATAAGCAATGCAAGAAAAAAATCATAAAAATAAATTGTAATAAAAATTAAAAAGGTGGAATAAAAAATGAAAGCAGAAAAAAAGAATAAATTAAATGGTTGGAAAGATGATAAGAAAAGAAAAATAGAAGAGTGAAATAAAAAATGAAGACCAAACAAGAAAAGGTGGAATAAAAGAAAAGCAAAAGAAAATAGAAGATGACGGGAAGAAAAGAAATAAAGTAAGAAGAAAAAATAAGTAAAAGAAAGAAAGGAAACAAATAAAGAGAAAAGACAAAAAACAAAGAAACAAATTGAAAACAAACAGAAAAACAACCCAGGAAAGATAGGCTTCCCTCTTAGGCCCCTAGGGACTGTGTCAGGCTGCCAGTGCTCATCAACAAAAAAAAATCTCAGTCTGTAAGTTCCCTGTCATAAGGTACCATCTGGGTGCCTGATAACCTGCTGGATCACTCTCTGGATCCTTTGTCTTTGAAGGTACCAGATATCAAACCAAGGATGCTATATGTGCAAAGCAAGAGTTCCTCCACTGAGCTACACCCACTCCACAGGTTAAGTAGGCTTCCGAAAGCTGATCTGGCTTTTCCCATACCCATTCTCTCAGGCAAGTTGGGCTTCTAACAGTTTGCTGAAGCCAGGCTTGTAAGGCACCTGTCTCTGGCCCCTCCCTGACCTAGTTCCTCTCTCCCAGGGCAGCTCAGTTTGTCAGCCTCCTTGATCAGATCCTTCCTCCTCTTTACCTGAGACCACATCATTGCTTGCTGGTGTCTATTTTGAGATTGAAAGGAGGCTAAGTTGGCCAAACTCACTGAAACGAAAACACTCTCCATTCTCTGCTAGACCCTTGTTCCTCCCTGGGAAATTTCATTCCCATTCAGTTGGCTGCAGTGAGCCAGGGGTTTTACTGAGGTTATTTGCTTCGAGTGTGGGGTATATGTGCCTTTCCAAGGCACAAGGGTAACTCAAGATTTTCCTTTGGCCTCTTTGTCTCTCTGTCCCTTCCCTCCTCTATGATGTTCAGCACTCTCCTGCAGATCCCCAAAGCAGTTCCCATGATTAGCGCTTTGCCCTTCCTCTGTTGTTTTTGTGAGATAGGTGAACTCTGCCTACCTGCTTTGACACCATTTTCACAGAAGTCCTCACTTTTATTTTTGAAGGAAAGATTTGCTGATTACAGAATTCTTGGCTGGCAGGTTTTCTCTTTTAGTACCTTAAATACATGATTTCTTCTCATCTCCATGGTTTTTTATGAGAGGCTCATACTTAATTTTTTCAAGGTTCTCTTGTATGTGATGCTTTGCTTTTCTCTTGTTGCTTTCAGCATCCTGTTTTTTTCTTTGTGGTATTTGTCATTCTGAATAATAGGTGTCTCATGATAGGTCTATTCAGGTTTATTTTGTTTGGGGTATGTTGTCCTTCTTGGATATTAATATTTGTCTATCATATAGGTTGGGAAGTTTTTGGTCATTGCTCAAATATTTTTTCTGTCCTTTTTCCATTTCCTTCTCATTTGGGAGATAATTTGCATATGTTTGTGTATTTTGTGTTATTATTCAGTTCCCTGAGAACCTGTTACATTTTTTCCCATTCTCTTCTCTTTTTGTTCTTCTGTCTTCTCCAGTTCAGATGTTTTGTCTTTGAAATCACTAGTTCTGTCTTTAAGAAATTCAGATCTGCTCTTATGTACCTCTAATGTATTTTAATCTCATCCTATATTTGTTTTGTTCCAAAGAAGTCTGTTACTTTTCATTGCAGTCTTTCAAAGTGTTCTTTATGCTAACCCAGTGTCTTCTTAATATCCTTTATCTCTTTAGTCATATTTTATTTTCTTTCAATTCTTTGAATTGATTTAGGAGGTTTATGTGATTATGATTGACTTATTTGCTTAAATCCTGTATCTTTTCATTATATTTAGGTTGTTCCTTTGTCTGGGCCAACTCCTTCTGTTTCCTAGTATGGCTTGTAATTTTTTTCTGATGTCTAGACATCTGAATATGTTGATGAACTTACTCTGATGGCCAATTTCTCACTCTTGCCTGTTTTTTCACAGTTCTTCTTTGATATTTGGTTCAAATTATTCTAAGCCTATACAATTTCCTGATTTCACTTATTAAAATCTCCAGAGGCTCACTAATGTGGTACATATTTTCTCCTAAGAGTTATGGTATGGACAGTCCAAGGAACACTTTTTGTCCATGAAATTTCCATACTGGACAGCAGATTGCAGACAACCATGCACCTTTCCATGGCAGTATTTCAATTTCCATTTTCATGTGTTTTGGTCTGGCCAGACCTGAGATTCAAACTCAGGCTCTGCTTACCAATTTCAATGAAAATAAGTCCCCTTAACTCCCCCTCACTTTTCCCTTGTAACAAATGACAGTGAGGAAGATGTCTATTCCTCTTTCAGTTGGCTAGAGTGAGCCAGTGGTTTTGCCCTAACTAAATATCTTGGGATAGAGGAGGAGAGCTCTTTCTAGCCACTGCTGCATTTTGGTAATTCGTGTTTGTTGTATAGGGCTCTTATCTCACTTCCCTCCACCTCCTTGGAGTTGTGTACACTGTCCTGGTGTGCTGAGTCCCATGGAATGCTCCTCAGGCAGTTTTTGGCCCTTTCTTTGTGTTTTTGTGAGAGAGTTGAGCCCTGCTTTCCTACTCCAGTGCTATCTTTCCAGAACTCTCATGAGGTTTTAATTTGTTTTTCTCTAATAGCTTGTTATATTGAACATTTATTCACCAGCTTTTTTGCCATTTGTATTTCTTCTTTGGAGAAATGCCATTTAAGACTTTTACACATTTTTAAATTGGATTGCTTGCTCTTTTATTTTGGGGTTGTATGATCTCTTTATTTTGGATGGAAAATAAATGATTATCTGATATGTGGTTTCCAAATCTTTTCTCCCAATATATTTTCAATATATTGAATCAAAAATGTTTAAATTTGAGGAAGTCCAATTGATCCATGATTTTTCCTTTGTTGCTTGTGCTTTCAATATTAGCTTTAACAAACCATCTCCTACAACCATGTACTAAAGATGTTTGCTTACATTTCATTCTAGTATTTTTAATGTTTCTAGGTTTTATATTTAGGTATATGATGCAGTTTGTGTTAAATTTTGTATAAGGTGTCCTCTTGCTTTACTTTGCCTATAGATATCCAGTTCTCCCAGTACCATTTGGTGAATAGATTGTTCTTCCCCAGCTGCCCTTGAAATCCTTGTCAGAAATCACTTAGTCATGGATATGGTGGTTTATTTCTGAAAAATCAATTCAATTCCATTAATCTCTATGCCTTAATTTATGCCCATGTCATGCTATTTTAACAACTATAGCAAAGCAATGTGATTTAAAGTCCTGAGTGAGAGGCCTCCAACTTTGTTATTCCTTTTTAAGATGTTTCTGGCTATTTGGGACCAATAATCCTTCCAAATATATTTGTAAATTAGTTTTTCCATTTCTTTAAAAAAAGCTGTTGAAATTTTTTGGGATTGGTTTGAATCTATATATCAATTTAGATAGAATTGACATCTTAATATTTTAGTATTCCTATCCATGAACATGATGTGTTCTTCCATTTATTTAGGTCTGCTTTGATTTCTTTTAGCAATGCCTTATATTTTCTGAAAACAAGTTTTTTACATGCTTAGTTAAGTTTATTCCTAAATATTTGATTATTTTAGTAGTTACTATTAAAGGAATATTTTCCTAAATTCTCCTCAGATTGTTCATTACTAGTTTATAGAAACACTACTGATATATGAATATTAATCTTATATGCTGACACTCTGCTGAACTCATTTCTAAGCTCTAGTGTCTTTGCTGTAGATTTTTCAGGATTTTTAAGAGTAGTGTTTTATCTATGAATAGCAAATTTTAACTTCTTCCTTTCCAATTTGGATGCCTTTTTTTCTTTTTTTTTTTTTTTTTTTTGCCTGATTGCTCTTGCCAGAACCTCTAGCACTATGTCAAACACTGTTGTGACTGTGAGCATCCTTGTATTGGTCTTTTGCTCTTGATCTCAGCTGGAAAGCTTTCAGGCTTTTATCACTGAGTACAATGTTAGCTGTGAGTTTTTCATGTAAAACCTTTATCATGTTGGTAATGTTTCCATCAATTCATAAACTTTGGAGTATATTTATCAAGAAAAGATGCTCTATTTTATCAAATGCATTTTCTGCATCAATCGATATTAACATGTGATTTTTCATTTTTATTTATTATTGTGGATTTTATGACAATTGATTTTCTTCTGTTGAACTATCTTTGCATGCCTGGTATAAAACCTACTTGAGCATGATGACTAGATCTTTATTCTTTTTATCAATGTAAGCATTGAAGGCTGTAAATGTCCCTCTCAGAATTACCCACAATGCATCCATAAGTTCTGATATATTCTGATCTCATTTTCACTCATCTTGTAATATTTATTGGTTTCTGTTGCAATTTTTTTCTTTGCTCCACTGATTATTTAAGAGTGTGTTGTTTAATCTCCATATGTTTGTGAATTTTTTCCTTTTTGTACCTCTTGTTGATTTCCAGCTTTATCCAATTATGATCAAAGAAAGTGTTTTGTTTTTTTTTTGTTTTGTTTTTTTATCATTTCAACCTTTTTAAAATTTATTGAGATCTGTGAACAAACACATGGTCTGACCTGGAGAAGGAGCCAGGAGCACTTCAGAAGAATATATATCCTGCAGTTTTGAGGTCTCATATTTTGTATATGTTTATTAGGTTTTGTTCTTTTATCATATCATGTAAGCTCTCAGTTTCTTTATAAATCCTCTGCAGGATGTTCTATCAAATTTTGAGATTTGCATATTTAAGTCTCTAAATATTATTGTAGAGATATCTATTTCTCCCTTCAGTTTTGTCATTGTTTGCCCCACGTAATTGGAGCATTGTTTACATGCATATACATATTTTATTGTTATTTCTTCCTGATGAATTGCCTCTTTGTTAATATATACTGTCCTTTTGTCTCAAATATGAACTTTCCTTTTAAAATCTTTTCACCTGCTATAAGTGTAGCTACTCTAGTATTATTATGATTATTATTGGTTACTGCATGTATGGAATATCCTTTTCCAGACATTGAATTTCAATCTATTTGCATCCTTGTGTCTAAGATGAGTGTTTTGTAGACAGCATAGAAATAGCTCATATTTTCTTATCCACTCCACCAGTGTGTGTCTTTTGGTTGCAGAGTGTAATCTATTAACATCAAATGTTATTATTGTAAAGACAGTTCTTGATTCACCCATTTTAATATTTGGGTCTTATCTGTCCTATCTTATTTTCACCATTCTTTTTACACTTTGAGTTACTTTTACTGATATAATCTTCATTTCTAGACTCTCTTCCAAGCCTCTCTATCCTGTGTTTTCTTTTCAGGCTGTAGCAATACCTTTAATGTTGCCTGCAATGTGGGTTTCTTGGTTACAAACTCTACGTTTCTGTTTATCTTTGAATATTCAAAACTAGCCCTCATTTTTGAAGGCTAGTACTACCAGATATAAGATTCTTGGCTGGCAGTTTTTCTCTTTCAGTATCTTAAATATATTTTACCACTGCATTCTTTCTTCTATAGTTTCTAATGAGAAATCAAAACTTAATCTTATTGGGCATCCTTTGTTTGTGATGAGTCTTTTTTTTTCTTGCTGCTTTCAGGATTCTTTCTTTAACTTTGTCATTTGACATTCTGGTTAGTATGTGTTTAAGTGAAGGTCTATTCAGATATATTTTGAAGGAAATATTTTGTGCTTCTTGGAAAAAGATATCTATGTCCTTTAAAAAGGTTGGGAAATTTTATACTATTATTTTCTCAAATATTCTTTCTGCCCCCTTTCCTTTCTGTTCTCCTTCTGAGGAACCCATGATGCATATGTTTGCACATCTCTTCAAATCCATGTTACATGTTTCCAGGGTATTTTAAATTTTATTTATTGTGCCTTTCATTCCCATAAGATCTGTTATTTTTCTATGTATGCTTAAAAATTCTTCTTTGTGCCCTCCAAGTGTCTTCTTAACAGCATTTATCTCTTGAGCTGAATCATTGAATTTATTAAAGATATTTGTTTGAATATATATGATTAGTTGTTTCACCATCTTTATGTCACCTCAGGGCTTAGCTTTTTCCTTTGTCTGGACCATATCTTCTTGTTTATTTCTATGGATTTTAATTTCTTCTTGGTGTCTTGGCACCTGATTTACTAGATGCATTTATTCTGAACACAGTTCCTTCTTTAGTTTAGAGCTTTATATTTGATTGGCTTCGTGCTACAACCTCTCTTTGAAACTTCGTTCAAATGAATTCGGAATGTTATAGTGGTTTGTGTTTAGCTAATATGAATTTGTTCAACACTTTTTCATCAGTTTATTGCCCTTTCTCCCTTGCTGATTGTGGAGTTGGAGCTAAGAATTCAGTTTGTCTTGTAATCCATGGAGGTTGAAGTTGCATGAGTTGCCCCAGAAATTGATGAATATTCTCTCAACTTTCCCCCCTGCCAGAGTTAAAGATGGAGCCATGGTCATGTGCAGTAATCAAAGCCATGCAGGACAAGACCACTGGTATATGTTTGGAAGGGCTGACAGAGTTCCATACTCCTTCCTCCCCTTCCTGGGGCAGGGATGGAGGCACAGGCAACAATGTAAGTTGTGTGCATCAATCTGACCATAGTTGCCCATGTAGAATGATGAATCTCCAAGACCCCTTCTCCCCTTCCAGGGGTGGAAATGGAGCCTCAGTTGTGTATAACAATCTGTTCTATGTAGGCTGAAAGTGACTGCAGTTGCCCAGAGTGGGTGAGGGAGCAGTATCTCTCCTCCTCTGTTAATGATAGGGACAAAGCCATAGATGTGTCCAAAAATCTTGTTTATGAGGGCTGAATGTTGCTTCAGTTATCTGGAAACACCGGAGCATCATTTTCTCTCCTCCTGCCCTGTCAAGGGCTGGAATGGAGCCAGAGATGTGTCCAACCATTTAATCCATGTGGGCCAAAAGCAGTTGTACTTTCACAGAAAGGCAGAGAGAGCTCCGTCCTTCTTGCCTTGTCAGGGGGCAGGAATGGAGTCACAGGAGTTCCCAACAATCTAGTCCATGAAGGTTGAAGGTGCCTTCAGTTGCCTGGAAAAGCTGAGGAAACACTGTCCCCCCCTTCTGTCCTATTTAGCACAAGGATTTAGCTACAACTTTTGCCCAATAATCTAGTCTGTGTAGGCCAAAAGTTACTGCAGTTTCTCAAAGATGGTGTGGGTGCACTATTCCTTTTCCTGCCCTGTCAAGGGAGGTGGAGAGTCAGAGATATGCACAACAGTCTAGTTCATGCAGGATAAAAGTAACTGGACTTTCCCAGAGAGGCTGATGTTATACTTTCATCCTGATCCTTCAGGGGTGGGGATGGAACCACATGAGTGCCCAACAATCTAGTTTGTGTGAGCTTCAAGTGCCTGCAGTTATACAGAGATGTTGGGAAACATCCCCACAAACCCTTATCTTACAGCAGGTGGGATTAGAGTCACAGGTGTCAAAAGTCCAGTCTGTGCAAGCCAAAAACACCTACCATTGCCTAGAGAGGTTGGAGAAACACTGCTTGCCTTATATCCTATTGGGAGGCAGTGATGGAGCCACAGGTACCCAACAATCTTGTTTGTGCACGTCGAATTCAACTACATGGTTTGGAGATGCTGGTGCAGACACCCTCAACTTCCTCCCTCTTGGAGGTAGGGCTGGAGCCTAGGCTAAGGTTACAATCTGACCTGTGTGGAAAGAAGTTAATCCTTTCCATCACTATGATTTTCAATAAGCACCATTTCCCTTCATGCTGGGGACAGTTAAAATGGAGGCTACTGGCTTCTTTCTGACTTGGATAGGTTCAAACTTTAACTGTTCTTATGATTTGACTTTAGCCAGCTGAATTTACTAATCATTAGCTGAAGTCAATGCCTGGCCATCTCTTACTCCCCTGTTTTTATGAAATGGTGCTTTCAACTCCAGCCAAGGAATAGCTTGTGAGGAAAATTTATACCACAAGCAGGGGAAGGGCTCCAGCCTCTACATCATGAATTCTCTAATCACAACTCTTCTCTGCAGTTAGGCAATCTCCTCCTTCTATTTTCCAATGACATTGTAGGATGCTCTTCCAGCCCCTGGGCCTTTCAAACAGGTGCTTTAGATAAGTCTGAATGAAACTATGTACTAAATGATGAGCTGAGTATGGGAGCTCCTTATTCTGACCTCATCTCGTCCCTCTCTCTGATCAATGGAGTTTTAGTTCAGGTTCATGTCACAGTGGATACACTGTCTCCTCTGACAAATTCAGAGGTTATTCCCCCAGTTCAGGTATACATAAATGAAAGAGACATAATTAGTTACTGTCATTAACCCCACATTGGTTCCTTGAGTTGTGTAGAGAGGAGTGGTGGGTGGAGACTTACAGATAAAACACATGTCAAAGGACAGAACTGGAGTTTTTGATGCTGGAGTTTTTGAGCTGAAGGCCTGGGAAATAAGTACACAAAGGAGCTTGGTCATGAGGAAAGAGAAAAGTCCTCAGGAAGATAAATAAGCCGTTCACCTAATAGTCCACAGATGGACTTGTGGAGATAGCAGAGGATCTGAGCCCAGAAAGAAGGAAGCCCCAAGAAGAGAGGAACCCAGGAAACCTGAAGCCTCACAGACATCAGCAGCCATTTTACTCCAACACATGGCAATAGACTTTGGTGAGATAAGTAACTTGCACTTTATGGTCTTGTAACTGTAAGCTTCTTCCCCAAATAAATGCCCTTTACAAAAGCCAACATTTCTGGTATTTTGCATCAGCACTCCTTTGGCTGACTAATACAGAATTTGGTACTAAGGAGTGGGGTACTGCTTCTGCAATTACCAAAATGCTGCAATGGTTTTATAAATGGGTAAGGAGTATTTTTTGGAGGAATGTGAGATGCTTAATGGAAAAGGCCTAGATTGCTTTACAGAGACTGTTGGTAGCAATATGAAACCTAAAGTTACTTTTGATAAGGCCTTAAAAGGAGATAATTTTGATACGGATGCTAAAGAGCCTTTTTATGAGGTCTTAGAAGTAAATGATGAGACCATTATTGCAAACTGGAGGAAAGGCGATCTGTATTTTAAAGAATTTTAAAATTTTAACACAGGGAATTTAGCAAGATTAACTTCTCATGTTTTATGGAAGACAGAATTTGAAAATGGTGAGTCTGGGCATTTAGCTGAAAAACTTTCTAAAGTAAACCCAGAAAATGTGGTTTGGCCTCTCCTTGTAGCTTATAGCAAAATGCTAGATGAGAGAGATACACCGAGGACGGAACTGTTGGGCACAAAGGAAACAGAAACTGAAGTTGGAAATTCCAAGCCTTTGGAAATCAAGCTCCCAGACAATAGTGCCCCATTTGAGGCCTTTGCTAAACTTGGAACTGGTGAATCAGGATTGAAGATACAGTTATCTAGGAAAGATTTGTGTAAATTCTTACTGTCTGATGACTTGGACCCGTGCTTCTTTCAAGCTAAACCAACAAGCTTTTTGAGAGAGCTGTATGAACAAAACCATAGTCAGCTTGGACTAAGGGGACATGGAAAGGAAAGGTTGAAGGAGAAACAGCTGTCAGAGAAAAACCATGGAATCTAAGATCTGGAATTAAGACATTGACGGGTCAAGAGAGGAACCCCATCCATGTGAACAGAGATGATGAATTTGCTCCAGCAGTTGAAGAGGGTGGATGTTCCCACCCAATATTTGGGGAGAGTTTTGCCACCCTAGGATAAATAAATGGTGGATCACACTCCTCAAGGATTAGGATAGTTAAGTTGAGCACCACATATGTCTGAGAGGGGTGGACCTGTCCCACATTGATTAGGGAAAGCCAGGTGGTCAACTCATTTCTCTAAGGGTATTGAGCCTGTGTGAAAGATGTTAGGGAGGATGTTGTTTTCACTTCACTCTACTAGTGGGGTTACGAGTCTAACTAAGTTTCAGTAAGTTTGGCCATTACCCCATTGTTCTTGGAGGGTGAGTCTAGAGGTTGGTCAACATTCAGATGATGAGGGTGGAACCAAGAAAATGGCCATTGGGAAAGTCTGTAGAAAGGGTGGGTCCCCAGGTAACCCCAAGGGGAAGAAACCATTATCTTAAGAATGACTCTCCTAGTGGGGCATATAGGAATCCCTATATTTTTTTTGTGAAATTTATGTAATATAAGTATCTTTTAAAATAATGATAATTAATAATAATAATAATAATTAATAATAATAATAATAATAATAATAAAAGTGACTCTCAGGCATTGAAATTGAATGAAGGATGCTCTGCAGGTTTACTCAACTGTAGAGGACCCATAACATATGTTTCTCTCCCAATTTCTCTTATTGTAATGAAAAATTTTATCCTTTGATGTCCGTTTGTGTATTAGAAGCAAGTATATTGTTATGTAATTTCAGAGGTCTACATCCAGGCAGGACTTTGCCCCAAGACAAATCATATATCTTTAATCTGATTGCCATGTGATTCTTTTTTTTTTTTTTTTTTTCTTATGGGTAAAAATCAAAATTCTCACAATACATACAAACATTTGCAAAATGATATATAAATATATATGCATATATGTGTATTTGCTTACAAAAATGCCATGTGATTCTATACTTGGTGTTGCTACTGATTTAAGATTTTTTTTTTTAACATTATAATGTCTTTTTGTAATTCAGAGGGTGGAGTGTAGCAGTTTGATATTGCTTATGAATTCCAAAAATAGGTATTGAATTATGTTTGTAAACTGGTCTGTCTGAGGTTTCACTTTGACTTGATTAAATTATCATTGGGGCTTTGATTGGGCCATGTCAGTAGGGCATTGAATCCTTGCCCCTTGGTAGGTGGGGATTCACAGATAAAACACAAGGCAAAGAAGAAAGTTGGATTTTTCGATGCTGGAGTTTTTGAGCTGGAGCCCCGGGAAGTAAGCACACAGACAAGTTTGGTCATGAGGAAAGGATAAAGACCCTGTAGAGAGAAAGAAGCCATTCACCTGACAGTCTACAGCTGGCCTTGTGGAGATAGCAGAGGAGCTTAATCCAGAGAGAAGCAAGCATGGGAAGAGAGAATCCCAGGAAACCTGAAGCCTCACAGACATCAGTAGCCACTGTGCTCCAACAAATGCCAATAGACTTTAGTGAGGGAAATAACTTATGCTTTATGGCCTGGTAACTGTACGTTTCTACCCCAAATAAATGCCCTTTATAAAAGCCATCAGATTTCTGGTATATTGCATCAACAATGCTTTGGCTGACTACTACAAAAGTTTGCAATGAGATCTCTAGGAGAAGCTGGCAGGCTGAAGTTAAGATGCAATTTTGCCCTTCTGCATGCTGAAATCACCACTTCTCCTTTTAAATTCTTAATTTGATTGCACTAGATGTCTCTCCTTTCTGAGAGCAATCTTCTTAGTTTATTATAGATGTAATCATTCACAGATGTAATCCACTTACTAATGATTAAAGTCCATGAAATGTCCTCAGAGCAACAATGAGATGAGTGCTTGCTTGACCAAACCACCAAGCACCATAACCTGGCTAATTTGACACATGTGCTTAGTTATCACATTCTACCCTTGTAAACTTGACAGCCCTATACATCATATTAAACCATACATAATCTTTAAATAAAATAACAATCATATTTATCACCTAACAATACTCTACTGTCCTGCATACAAACAGAAATGCACTAAATCTCTCCACAATATGGTGTAAATCCTTGGGTAATATTCACTCTTAAACTTGATATATTATAATGTCATATAAAAGGGGATAAGATAGGGAAGAAATGAAACATTCTTTATGTACATATACCTATAACAAAACAAGGAATAAACTTACATAACCATTGCAGTCCTCATTTCTGTAACTTGTCACATGGTCATAGTTCATATTTATCACTACCTAATTCCACTACCAATTCCATGTTACCTTTACCCTCAGCAAGTATCTAAGCTGTCCTGGATTTTTGTCTAGGGAAGTTACCCAAACCTGTATTCCTGAAGAATCTAGGCCATCGACAGTCCTGCTTAAATTGGGTTGTTGCATTTTCCATTGACTTTAATCACAGAGCATGGTAGTAAAAAGAGATGACCTAGGGGATCTCCTGTATTAAAGGAAAAATTTTTTTACCTCCATTGTGTAGCTACAGTCCTTTATGTTCATGATAGTCAGGACAAATCACTTCAGCCAGCACAGTAATTCCCTTATTTGCCTGTTTATTCAGAGGTATGAGGAGCCCTAAGTTCCCAGGTGGTAGTCTTCAATGCCAATTAAATTTAAACATTGTTGTGTTTACTGGTGGAAGAATTCTTCCTTTTAGAACTAATACTTGTGGCCACCAGAGTGCAAGGTTTCAGGAACAGGAAGAAAAATTTTTCTAGTGTATCACTAGGGGTAATAGTGAATGGTATCACACTCATCTTTCCCTTAAGTCATGGACCCATGAATCCTAGATGTGGGTGAAACAGCATTGTAGAGTGGATGCTGATTTAGAACACGATGGGTCCAAATCCCTGATCATCCAGCCAAACCATTGGTGACAGCTGATGAATCAGCTTATTAATGCATCCCTGGCCATTTTTCTTTCCAAGCAAAATGAACAACTGGGTTGTCTTAAAGTTCTGCCCACTGGGAGGATTTCCCCTCACCACTATCCTTCAGGGATGACCCAGAAATGAGCTGCAGTGGTGCAGATGTCTATATTCATGTGGTACCTGCATATGATGCAGATCCATCTGTGAACCAGACACAAGTTTTTTCTCAGTAAACTGATTTTATAGAGCTCCTCAGGAGGCCATAGCTTTGGACTGGAAAGAGAAAGTAATGTGTCAGAAGCGGTGGACATGGACATTTAAGACACTTCCTCAGGTAACTTACTTGTGCCTTCAGAATCCACTCAAGCCCTGTATTATATGTTGCACTTCCATTTTATGATGGAGAGCTGCTGTCCATGCCCTAATTTATGGATTGGTGGGTCAGACAGTACCCAGTTAGTTCATATTAGGCAACTCAGGTCTCAAGGTAACTTGGTGCCCAATAGTTAAGAGTTAGGTTTCTACTAAGACACAGGAGTATGCCAAAAGCTGTTTCTCAAAAGGAGGTTAGTCATCTGCAGAGGATAGCAAGGCCCTGTTCCAAAATCCTAAGGGTCTTTATTGTGATTCTCTTACAGGGCCCTGTTAAGGATTTCAGAAAACAACTTTGTCACTGACACCTCCAGCAGCCCTGAATGTGCTGGATCATATAATCCTAGTGGCAATGTAATTTGCACAGAAGGCTGCATTTATTACAGAGCCTCTTGCTCTGGTCCTCACTCAAAACTAGCAGCCTTTCTGGTCACTCAGTAAATGGGTTGAAGTATCAAAACCAAATGAGGACTATATTGTCTCCAAATTCCAAAGATACAACTATGCATTGTGCATCTCTTTAGATAATAGGAGGAGTGAAATACAACAGCTTACCCTTCATTTCAGAAGGGATATCTTGGCATTCTCCACACCACTGGGCACCTATAAATTTCACTTAGGTGGAAGGCACCTTTGTTATCTCCTATCCCTTGAAACATAAATGCCTTACCAATATGTCTAGAGTAGTTGCTACTCTAAACTTAGATGCAAGCAACATTATATCATCAATATAATGTACTAATATAATATCTTGTAGAAGGGATTATTGATCAAGGTCTCTGCAGCCAATATTATGACATATGACTGAATGTCAAGTGGATGTTTCCTCAAGGCAAGCTGTAGGTTAGATGACTGTTTTCTCACTACAGGATGGAGGTCAGGTGACTGTTTCCTCAGAGAAATCCATTACTAATTTATTTGGCAAAGACTCAGCAAAAGCTTGGTTTTCTATGTACCCTCTAATATCATTATCAACCCATATGTCTCCATTACAATTTTCAGGGCATTTTTTCCTGGTCAATGCCTCACTTGAACAGCAGACATCTTGCAAGGTTGAGAATTTAGTTTCTGTTGTAATTCTGCAACTCCACAATTAGACTCTGGGTCTGATTTTCAGAAATCTCAAGTTTGCAGCTACAGGAAACAAGATTTTATTTCCAGGCACACATGAGCATTTTCACATCCTTCACGCATTCTCCATGCAGCACTTTAGTTGTAAATTTGAAGGCTTGAGCTTGTCCGTTTCTTTTATAACTGTATTCAGCTTATTTAAAAGCAGTCAATGTCATTATACCTTTTAACTGCACAAAATTCTCTTAAGGTTGCCTAAAACACACTCACCCAGCAGCCTTGCCTCTTATGAACAACTGAGTAGCTATATCTAATGCTGATATTTTCATCTCTATTTTCAACTCACACCATGAATTATCTGTCACATCTTAATTATTGAAAATAGAGTTATTTGTGCCTTTGAATCTAATCAGCATAAAGAGCAATTGCAAAAACCACAGAACAAATTCTGAAATCCCATTTTTAAGATTCTGTTTCTCATCACTCCCAGTAACAAGCTGTTTTAGTCAGAGTTCTCTAGGGGAACAGAACCAACAGGAGAAATTTGTAAAAATGAAATTTATAATAGTTTCCCCTATGACAGAGGGAACATAGAAATCCAAATTCTTTAAGGCCAGCTGTAAAATGAGAATTTCAATGAAATTTTTAACAATTTTTCCAGGGGAACTTGAATGGCTGATATAGAGATGGAAATTTCCCATTATGACTGCAGAAATCATCACTTCTCCTTTAAAGGCTTTCAACTGATTGGTTGACATGTCTCATTGCTGAAGGCAATGTCCTTAGTTGATGCTAAATAAAATTTCCTTCACTGATTGTAAAATGTAATCATATATAGATTAAATCAACTTACTAATGACTAAAACCCATGAAATATACTCACTGTAACAAGTAGGCCAGTACTTACTTGACCAAAAAGCCAGGCACCATTTTCTGGCCAAGTTGACACATGAATCTAACAATTACAACAGATACACTTTAAAAATTTTTATAAAAGATTGTTACATAGCTGTAAACACTGGTGAATTATACCAAATTATACTTAAATAATACCTACAGTGTGTTTATAGCAAATGATAAAATACTACACAACCCTGGATAAAATTAAATAAAAAAAATAATTCGCTGTACTACCACATGTCCCAAAATCTTTCGATTCAAAGAAAGTGTTTTACTTTAATCTTATATGCACACAGTTTTAAGACTCTCAAGTATTTATATTTTAATCTTCTAAGTATCTTATTTCAAATTCTGTGCCTGTCTTTAATTATTTTTATTTGTATTGCATCCTTTTTGCCTTCTGTTTTCTCCTTTCCTTACTTCTTTTATTTTTTTTTACAGTATATAGATTTTTTTCAAATTAGAAGTGCTTTATTTTTAATACATATTTTTATTAGAGAAGTTGTGAGCTTATAAAGCAATTATGTATAATGTGCAGTATTCCCATACATCAGCACCCACCCACAAATTACACTGTTGTGGATTATTTGTTACAGATTATGAAAGAAAATGATCAGCTTATTAGCAGTAACTATGAACCATAGGATACATTTGATATATCTTTCCATACACCCCCTATTATTAACACCATGTATTAGTATTGTATATTTGTTATATTTCATGAGAGAACACTCTCATACTTTTACTGTTAACCACAGTACATCTTTCACCACATGGTTCACTGTGTTACATAGTCTCATACTTTATACAACATATCCAAAATGTACACTCAGAGGCTCTCACTTTCATCACAGAGTTGTGCAGTCATTGATTCAGTAAATTTTTGAATGTTTTCCTTATTTGAAAAAGAAATTCCCATACTCCCTCTTATTTAGCATTGACATAGTACCCTGTCATTGAAGCAAGAATATTACTACATTACTCTTAATTATAGTCCATAAGTTACATTAATTGTATTTTCCCCATGTATCACCATATTCTTACCACCTTTTAATAGTGACATATATTGGTTCTAGAAGAATATTCATAGAAGAATATTTTTATATTTGTATTATTGACTACAATCCTCATCACCTCTGGGTTCACTATATTATTCAGTCCCTTGATTGTTCCCTAGCCTCTTTCAATTAACCTTTTCATTCCTAGAATACTTCTTTCAGCCACAATCCCATTTATAAAACATCCATGTGAGTTGAATTCACTATAATGTGTTATCATTTCCACACTTTTAAGATCAGGCTAATTTAAAGTTCTACAAACATTAAACCTAGTACATTTCCTCAGCCCATCTTATTTCCTAGCAACCTTTACTCTAAATTTAAATTCTGTGTTTGTTTTTTTGTATTTAGCTCATATTAATGAGACCAAACAATATTTTTCTTTTGTGTCTGGCTTGTTTTACTCAGCATAATGTTCTCAGGTTCACCTATGTTATCATATTTATGCCCATTTCCTTTCTTTTTACAGCAGCAGAGTATTCCATCATATGTATATGCAATATTTTGTTTATTCATTCATCTTTTGATGAACACTTGGGTTGTTTCCAAGTTTTACCAATTGTGAATAATGCCACTATTAACATCAGTAGGCAAATGTCTGTTTGCATTACTGTTTTCAGTTCTTCTAGATATATTCCTTGTAGACAAATTGTTGGATTTTAAGGCAGTTTTTATATTTAGCTTTCTGAGGTACCAACAAAATATCTTCCACAAAGGCTGCACAATTCTATATTCCCACCAACAGGGAAGGAGTGTTTCTATTTCTTCTCATTCTCTCCAGCACATTTTTTCTTTATTAATGACCATTATATTAAGTGTGAGATGATATAACATTGTAGTTTTGATTTGTGCTTCCCTAGTATCTAGTGATGTTGAACATTTTTATGTGAGCTTTTTCACCATTTATATTTTTTCTTTGGAGTAATGTCTAAGTATTTGGCCATTTTTAAATTGGATTTAGTGCTCTTTCATTATTGAGTTATATGATCTCTTTATACATCGTGGAAATCAAATTGTTATCAGACATGTGTTTTTCAAATATTTTCTCCCATTGAATGGGTTGCCTTTTCACCTTCTTGACAAAATCCTCTGAATCACAAAAGTGGTTAAGTTTGACAAAGTCTCATGTATACATTTTTTCTTTTACCTCTCATGTTTTTGTGTAAGATTTAAGAAACCTCATCTACCGCTAGGTCTTAAACATGTTTCCTTACATTTTCCTCTAGGAATTATATAGTTGTCAAATTTATATTCAGGTTTTTTATTCATTTTGAGTTAATTTTTGTATAAAGTGTGAAATAGGGGTCTTCTTTCTTTCTTTTGGATATGGAAATCCAGTCCCAGGAACGCAATTTTTTGAATAGACTGTTCTGCCCCCGGTGAGTGGGCTTGACACCATTGTCAAAATTCACTTGCCCACACATGTGAGGGTCTGTTTCTGAATCACCAATTCAACTTCAGTTATCAATAAGTCTATCTTTATGACAGGATAATGATATTTTTTCACTTTAGCTAGATAATGTTTTAATGTCCAGAGGTGAGAGTCCTCTGACTTTGTTTTTCCTTTTTAAGATGTTTTTCACTATTCAGGACACATTACCCTTCAAAATAAATTCGATAAGTGTTTCCCATTTCTTTTTTTTTAAAGGCTTTTGGAATTTTTATTCGGATTACATTAAATCAGTATATGAATTTGGGTAGAATTGACATTGTAACACTGTTTGTTCTTCCAATCTATTGACATAGAATATTCTTCCATTTATTTAGGTCTCCTTTGATTTATTTTAACAATGGATTGCAGTTTTCTGAATACAATTGATTTATTTCCATGGATAAGTTTATTACTAAATATTTTAGTTTTTAATTCACTATTGTAAAAGGAATTTTTCCTGACTTTTGTCTCAGATTGCTCATTACTAGTGTATAGAGACACTACTGAATGTTAAGTATTTATCTTGTATCCTTCCACTTTGCTGACCACATTTATTGTGTCTATGAACTTTATTGTAGTTTTTTGGAACATTCTATTTATAATATCATATCATCTATGAATAGTTAAAGTTTTACTTCTTCCTTTAAAGTTTGTATGCCTTTTATTTATTTTTCTTCCCTTATTGTTCTAAGTAGAACCTCTAGAACTGTATTGAACAATAGTGGTGACAAGGAGCATCCTTGTCTTTTTCCCATCCTAAACATGAAAGCTTTCAATTTTTCAACATTGAGTACAATGTTAGCTGTAGGTTTTTCATATATGCCTCTTATCATCTTGAGAAAGTTTCCTTTAATTCATATGTTTCACAGTATTTTTTTCAAGAAAGGATGCTATATTTTGTTGAATGCTTTTTCTGTGTCAATTGTTATGATCATGTGATTTTTCTTCTTTGGTTTATTAATGTGAGGTATTATATTAATTGATTTTCTTGTGTTGAACCATCCTTGCATACCTGGTATAAAATCCATTTAATCATGATGAATAATTTTTTTAATATGTTGTTCTATTGATTAGCATGTATTTTCTTGAGGATTTTTTTCATCCATACTCACTAGGAAGTTTTTCTGAAAAATTTTTTTCATAATACCTATATTTGGCTTTGATGTAAAAGTGAACTTATATTCACCACTCCTTTTACATTTTTAGTTATTTTTTCTGATATAATCATCATTCCTAGACACTACTAAGACTCTCTACAGGTTTTTTCTTTTCAAGATATAGCACTCCCATTAATAGTGCCTGCATAGATGGTCTCTTGGTTACAAATTCTCTCAGTTTCTGATTATTTATGAATAATTTAACTCATCCTCATTTTTGAAAGACAGTCTTGTTGGATATAAGATTCTTGGCTGGAAGTTTTACTCTTGCAGTTCTTTGCCTCCATTTAGTATACTGACATCCTGTTCAATTTTTTCCATTTGAATATTTATTTGTTCTTTTGAAAGCTCACTTCTGGAAGCCCTGTATTCAAACTCACTGATCTGTCCTCCTTCCTCTTCAAATCTGCTGTAATATGCCTCCAGTGTATTTTTACTTTCATTATTGTGCTTTTCATTCATATAAGCTCTGATATTTTTTCTATTTATTCATTCAAATTCTTCTTTGTGCTCAGCCAGTATCTCCTTAATATCACCAATCACTTTTGAAATCTCATTAAAGTACAATGTATGGTATCTGTCTTATTGAGGTGTTGACTAGGTTGGTCACTGACCCTTAAAACAATAAAAGCATCTACTATATCCCTTGTTTTGCTCCTAATATGGATGGAGAGTACACTGCAGTTTTGGACTCCTACAGCATCTGACACGGGCTCAATACAGCCAGATGTACAATGGTCATTGCTTCCAGTCTGGCTCTGTTTTATAGTGCTGAAGGATGCTATGCTCCAGGCAAGTCACTCACTGGAGCCTTATTTTCCTAGTCTCTTTCTAAGATCAATAGTGCAGCAGCATGTTGGTGGTGTGAAGGACACACCAAGTGGAGCAATAAATTCCAGAGTAATGTGAGAAGAACTTAAATAAACACAATTGGCATTATGGCTTGCTGAAATGCAGAGACAACATATATGGTATTGCAAACCTGATAATTAGATCTATTAACTGCAGCTCAAAGAGGAAATTTTGCATTGATTAATATAAAATACTGTACCTATATGCCTGATAAATATGATAAAAATCTCTTCTGTGCTGGATCATAAGCAGAAGAATATTGAGCATATTAAAAGTCCTGGTGGGCATAATTCATTTTCTAAGTAATTAATATGCCTATAAGACAAAACAATGGCTCTGTTAAGTACTGTCTTTATTTTACTTTTATATGCCTGTCTTATTGTCTGTACTATCTTTGTGAGTTTATATCTAGGGAAGTCCCTCTTTTCATACCTCTCTTAGCTGTCAAATGCATAACCACTAATGTGGGAACTGGTGTTGATAATTTATGCCAAACCCAGCAGGACTACCACATTCTCACCCAGCAGTATAAAAGAACGCAAGAAAAATACTGTTTCTCATCAATTTGGGGATAATGCAGTCTCTGGAAGCACCTGACCTTTTTCACTCTCATGCTCTAGTATATCATGGCTGTCTCCCTTTTTTGGGCTGCTTACTACTATCTGCTTTATGCTTTCAGTGGGACCATGTATCTTAAATTTTAATTACATTTATTTCTTAAAGAATCAATGCCTTATTGGTCATGTGGGGATTCTTCCAGTTCCAACCAGAGTGCTGGACCCATCTTCCCTCAACTAAAATAGAATGGACAGAGAGTGTAGGGCCTACTCTTTCTAACCACTAGGAAGTAGCTACAGAAGAATGAACATCACCCTTCAGCACCTCCTTAAGAATAAGGGTGGAAACTCTGTGGGGGGGAGGGGTTGAAGCAGGCTAGTACAGTGAAAGGGGATAGGCAGCTGACACCAGCTGACAACATGGCTTGCAGACAGCATGGCAGGCAGACAACATGCCATGAAACTCAACCCAGAAACCTTCTGAGGGAATCTCAAAAGACACCATCCATGAGAATCTCATTTGGAAAAAGAGGGAATTCTCAGATACTGTTGGCCCCTGAGACGTGAAATTTGACACAATCAATCAGAAAAGAAGACGGTTGTGAGCCCACCCCCAACATTATGAAAGGGGAGGAGGAAACACTTTGAAAAGGCCTGACCTGGGTCCCCATGTGCACAACTCACCTTGCAGTATGCCTGCATCCATGCCTCAACATGGATCATGTACTTATCTTGTTTTCTTGTTACTGAAACTCTTTATTCCCTTGCTTACTCTATGGCATGTCCTTAGAGGGATAATTTGCCTATAAAGAAATATATTGGAAAATGCAAATGTGACTCAGTTACAATGACAGTAACAGTTAGTAGATTCCCAGTCAGTGTTCCCAGATGCATCAATAAGAAAAACAGAACTTAAAGGACTTGGAGTTCTCAGGAGGTTGAAATATCCATGAGAAGGACTCTGTGAAGATAGTAAGATTGTTTATATCTTTAATTATGTTGCAATCTCCCTATATTTGAAGGATAAAATGAAAATAATATGCTATAAAATAAATGAATATGATAAACATTGTTCACACATAAGAAAATATCATTGTTATCAATAAAAGGTTTATCATGATGAATTAGACATAGAGCATATGGACAAAAATACCTTTTAAAAATCAATGAATTAAGATACTTCTTATTTCATTTTATCTCCTAACTGTGGCTTTATATGTTAAGTTCAACAACCAAAGGATCAGAGAAGCTAAGTACATTGCATGATTGGAAATGAAATCAGAGTCCATAAACCTTTCAGTTATTGAGTCACATTTACACTGTTTCTGTTAATATATTTTTAAGCTCTACCTGGACACATGCAGTCAGTATTTTTTCATATTCTTCATTGGCAAATGATCAGTTCACACTCTGTAAGAGAGCCTCTGCAACAGCTTGTTTTTTGAACACTGACCAGCTATCCTCTTCCATCTACCAGGTGACTAGGATGGTTGCTCCTTATCTTCGGCTGGCTGTATAAAAATGTTTCTGTAAAAAGGTCAGTGAAGGAGGATTGTGGGAAGATGGTGTCAACAGGAAAAGCTCAATGCTTTCACAATCACAATGATGAAAGAGACAAAAGCTGTCTAAGGGAACTGCTTTGGAGGTCAGCAGACCAGGACAGTGTTTCACAACTCCTAGGATGGTGAGGGGTAGAGAGATAAAGAAGTAGAAACAACAAACCTGAGTTATTCAAGGCTCTGCAGTGGCAGGGAAGTACCCCCCTACCCTACCCCCAGTGCCAAACTATTAAGCAGGGTTAAAACACTTGGTTCACTGCATCTAAGAGGGGAAAAGACAATTCCTCATTCTCAGCTTTTTAAAAGGTTAAGGAAGGGTCAGTTGGGGGACTTTGCTTCAGTTAAATCAGCCAGCAGAGCCTGCTTTGACTCTCTGCCCTGTAGATTCAACAGGGGAACACAAGAAAGCTGAGACTGAAACACCTTCATGGAACAGTCTGCTGACAAGCACCGTCTTCTGGCTGGTCTGGAAATTGCATGGACAAAAACTATTTTCCATTTCCTCTGTATCTTAACACCTGGGAGAAAAATCTGTGCCAATTAGTGAGTCCCTGGCCAATTTGCATAGCTTAAGTTGGGCAATTTTAATGACAAAATAAGTTGAACTGAATTTCAAATAAAGAATTATGAAAATAAAACATTGGCAAGACAGAGAAATTGGCTACCAGTGTAAATTCACCAATGTATTCAGATGCCTAGATATCATCAAAAAATTGCAAGCCGTACTAGGAAACAGGAAGGGATAGCTCATTAAAAGGAACTAACTAAATATCTTTAAGTGGTACAGGATTTAAGAAAATAAATCAGTGATAATCATATAACTTTCCTAAATAAGTTCAAAGAATATAAAGAAAATGTGACTAAATAAATATGGATATTAGGAAGACACAAGTTGAACATAAAAAACAATTTAAAATTCTGCAAAGAAAAGTAACAGGAGATATGTGAAAAAAAGACATTTTGGACGAGATTAAAAATACCAGTATGTCAAGACATCACTCTTATGGCATGTAACTATGAATCTTGTCACCCAATGAGTCAACCCAGGGTGTCACCATGGACCCTGGGGGGATGGGGAGGGAGGAATAAAATAGATCAAACAGGGGATATTTAGTGGTCAGTGGAAATGTTCTGCATTACGTTACAGTTATGGAACAGGACATGGTAAATATCATCAAAATTTATAAAAGTGTATGGTCTAAAATGTAAACCATAGTGTAAACCATTGACAATGTTTAGTAGCTATGTTTCAGTATTTGTATATTAGTTATAACAATGTTACCATCCGCATATAGAAATGTATTATATGGGGGAGAGGAAAGAGGTTGGATGTTGGGTATATGAGAGTCTCCTGTATTCTCTGCTGTAACCTAAAACTTTTTTGAAAACAAATTGAAAATTAGTGAGACCCTGGGAAAAGAGAGGGGGAAAGTGCCATGGTACAGACTAGACACCAGATATTGTAGTGATGAAAGGCAAAATGTCAAAAAAAATTTTTTTTAATTTTTCATTTTTTTAATATCCCCATCTTTAAATTATTTTTTTCATTTAAATTTTCATGTATTTTATCTACTACATTTAATTTTACCATTATTATTTCATTTTCCTATTAATTGTATTTGGCTATTGAAATGGCTTCACCTTTAAAGAAGCTTTGGATCACAGAAGGGTTACAACTAGGGTGGTAGACGCTTATTGGTGTGAAATGTCAGGGATGGGGGATGCATGGAAGGAAGTTCACCTAAAAATAATTATAAGGTATATAAAAATGTTCAAATGTTCATGGGGCATTGTCACAGTGGGTGGAGAATCACTCAATAAAGGAGAGAATACTGAATTCCCAGCCTGGAGGGCTCTGCCACATTCCCTAACGGAGCAGCAACAGTCTCCCAAGTGCAGGTGTAGTGACTGGTGAAGGATCATGATCCACGGATGGGTCCTTGACATTGATGACTAGCCTTATGAGTCTTTGCTCTTGAAATTGAAACTTAGCTTATTGTTATGGGATGCGTAAGAGTTGCCTCCTGAGAGCCTCATTATTGCTCAAATGTGGCCTCTCTCTAAGCGAAATTCAGCATATGAATGCTTTACCTTCCCCCAATCATGGACATGACTCCCAACAATGAGCCTCCTAGGCACTAAAGGATTGCTACCAAGTGCCAATGGGCAATGCAACTGGAAAAAGGCCCTTGAATAAAGGGATGAAAAGTTAAAGACAAATGTGTTTATATGGCTAAGAGACTTCAAAATGAGTCAGAAGGTCATCCAGAGGTAACATGCACATCTAAGTAGGATCTCATAGACTTCCAAAGTGGATACCACCCCAAATAGTGGGACTCTTGAGGGTTCTGGAGACACCCAGGTCTTATGGTCAGGGAGGGCAGATCCAGAGTTGGGTGTCTTGCTATTGAGTCCTACTTCAGAGTTTTTGATCCTGAGGGTGACAGAGTTGGACTCAATTATGTCTTCCCTACACATGGCTCATCTGTACCTTCTATTCAAACCTATATTTGGTGCTGAAGTTTGTAGGTGTGCATCCAGAGACATGAGATTTTGGGCTGTCCATGTGCCAGCTGGGCCCAGAACCTCAGTGGAGCAGCAACTCCTATTCTACATGTCATTGGACTTACTCAGGACAACTAGCAGGGAGATGATGATGGACAATGGCCATCCCAGGGAATAGAGAAAGTCTGCAGCTGCAGACAGAATAGTCCCATCCATCACCCCCATCGGATATAACCTTTCTCCCAATTGGAGGTGGAGTGGACATCACCATTCCAGACTCCTCAGAATAGGGGGAAGAGCTATGGACTAGAGTTTACTCACTGGTATTCTACTATAACTATATTGTGATTCAATCACTGGAAGAAATTACAACTTTGATGTAGAGCCAGTGGCCACTGGAGGCTCTGGGGGCAGGGAGAAGGAAAAGCGGCTGTAATATGGGGGCTTTTCGGGACTTGGGAATTGTCCTGAGTGCCCTTGCAATGACAGATATAGGCCATTTTATATCATCACATAACATGCAGAACCGTTTGAGAGTTCATGTGGTCTATGATGTGAACTATGGTCCGTGCTTAATGGTAAAGCCCCAGGATGTGCTTATCAATTGTAATTAATGTGCCACACTAATGAAGGATGTTTATCTGGGAGGTTGTGGGAAGTGTGGGAGGTTGGGCATATGGGAATCCCTATATTTTTTGGTGTAATATTTATGTAATTTAAGTATCTTTTAAAAAAGAAAAATAATCTATGGTAAGGTGGAAAAAATACATTAGAGGCACATAAAAATATTTAATTGCTTGAAGACAGAATGTGACTTTAAGACAGAACATCTGAACTAGAAAATATAGTAGAACAGAAAGAGAAGAGAATGGAAAAAATTGAACAGATTCCCAGGGAATTAAATGACAACATCAAACACCCAAACATTTGCATTATTGGTGTCTAAGAGGTAGAAGAGAATGGAAAAGGGGCAGAAAAATATTTGAAGAAATAATAACTGACAATTTTCAAACCCTAATGAAAGATTTAATATCAATATCAAAGAAGGACAATGCATTCCAAACAGAATAAATCCTCATAGTTTTACAATGAGATGCTTACTATTCAGAATGACAAATATCAGAGATAAAGTGTGGATTCTGAAAGTAGAAAGAGAAAAACAAAGCATCACATATAAGGGAAACTCAGTAAGATTAAGTGCTGACCTCTCATCAGAAATCATCGAGGCAAAAAATAAGTGGTATGACATAGTTAAGGCACTGAAGGGGAAAAACTACCAGTCAAGAATTCTGTATCCAGCAAAATTTCCTTCAAAAATGACAATGAGTACACTAAGTTCCCAGATAAAGAAAAACTGATAGAATATGTTACCAAAAGACCAGAATTACAAGAAATACTAAAGAGACGGTGCAGACTGAAAAGATAAAGCAAGGATGAGAGATTTGGAGAAGAGTGTAGAAATGAAGAATTTTAGGGAAAGTAAACTAAAGTGTAAGAAGACAAGCAATAGAACAGTATGACAACAGAGAGCCAAAGGACAAAATGGATGAAGTAATTAATGCCTTTACAGTACTAACATTGAATGATAATGGCTCTAACTTCCCAATCAGGAGACTTAGACAGATTGGATAAAAAATATGAGCAGTCTATATGTTGTCTACACGAGACCCATCTCAGACATAAGGACATAATGAAGTTAGAAAGGAAAGTTTGGAAAAGATATTTCATGCAAAGAGTAACCAAAAAAGAACTGGTGTAGTTATAGTAATATCAGAAATAATTAGTTATGAAGTTCAAAATTGTTATAAGGGATGAAGAAAGTCATTATATATTAATAAAAAGAGCAAATCTCTAAGAATGAAATAACTATACTAAATATTTAGGTACCTTACTTGAGTGTCTCAAGATACATGAGGCACACAATGGCAAAACTGAAGGGAGAAATAGATGTCTGTACAATAATAGTTGCAGACTTCAACACACCACTCTCAGTATTAGATAGAATATCTGGATAGAGAATAAATAAAGACACAGACAACTTGAATAATATGATAAATGAACTAGATGTAAAATACATGTGTAGAGCTTTGCACACCAAAACAACAGATTACACTTTCTTTTCAAGTTCTCATGGATTCTTCTCCAAGATAGACCATATGTTGGGTCACAAGACAAGTCTCAATAAATTTATAAAGTGTGAAATTATGCAAAATACTTTCTCTGATTATAACAGAATGAAGCTGCAAATCAAAAATGGATGTGAAAAGGGAAACTTCATAAATAAATGAGATTAAACTACACACTCTTAAATAACCAGTTGGTCAAAAAAGAAGTTGCAAGAAAATTCAGCAAATATCTTGAGATGAATGAAAATGAGAACGCAACATATCAAAACCTATGTGACACTGCAAAGACAGTGCTGAGAGGGAAATTTTTAGCTCTCAATGCTTACATTAAAAAAGAAGAAATCAATCTAAAATTGAAGCTGTAACCGCACACCTGGAGGAAATAAAAAAGAACAGCAAAGTAATCCCAAAACAAGCTGAAGGAGAGAAATAGTAAAGATCAGAACCAAAGTAAATGAACTTGAGAAAAATAACAACAACAACAAAACAATAGAGAAAATCAGCAAAACAAAAATTTGGCTCTTTGAGAAGATCAACAAAATCTACAAGCCCTTAGCTACACTGACAAAGAAAAAAGATTGAAGGCAAAAATAAATAAAATCAGAAATGAGAGGTGGGACATTACCACTGACCTTGGAGAAATGAGACCATAAGAGGATATTATGAACAAATGTATGCCATAAAACTAGACAAGGTAGAGAAGATGGACAAGTTGCTAGAAACACATGAACCACTTACACTGACCTTAGAAGAAATGGAAGACCTCATCAAACCATTCCCAAGTAAAGAGAATGAAACAGTCATCAAAAAATTCCCAAAGGTGAACAGCCTTGGACCAGATGGCTTCACAGGTGAATTCTACAAATCATTCAAAGACTAAGTAATACCAATCTTACTCAAGCTCCTCCAAAAAATTGAACAGGAAAAAAAAAAAAAAAAAAAAACAAACACTAGGAAACTAATTCTATGAAACTATCATCACCATAACAGCAAAACCAGATTAAGATACTGAAAATAAAAAAAAAAAGAAAGAAAATTACAGACCAAAATCCCTAATGAATATAGATGCAAAAATATTCAACAAAATATTTGCAAGCAGAATCTAAAAGCACATTAAAACAGCTATTCACTATGATCAAGTGGGTTTATCACAGGTGTGAAAGGATGGTTCAACACAAGAAAATAAATCAGTGTAATAAACCACAGTGATAAAGAAAAAATCACATGATCCTCTCAATAAATGCAGAAAAGGCATTTGACAAAGTACAGCACAATTTCTTGATTAAAAACCCTACAAAAGTAGGAATAGACAGAAGCTTTCTCAATATGGTAAATTGCATATATGAAAAACCTACAGCTGTCATTGTATTCAATGGTAAAAGACTAAAAGCTTTCCTGATGAGTTCAGGAAAAGGACAAGGATGCCCACTGTCACCACTGTTATTCAATATTGTGATATAGGTCAAGCTAGAGCAATTAGATTAGATAAAGAAATAAAAGGCAACCAAATAGGAAAGGAAAAAGTAAAATTTTCTTTATTCACTGATGATTTGATCCTATCCCTAGAACCTTTTGAAAAATCCACAACAAAGCTACAAGAACAAAAAGAGGAGTTCATCAAAGTGGTGGGATACAAGATAAATATGCATAAATCAATAGCATTTCTATACACTACTGATGTGGAATCTGAGGATGAAATCAGGAAAAAAATCTATTTATAATAGCAACTAAAACAATAAAATATTTAGGAATAAGCTTAAAGAAGGACATAAAAGACCTATATTAAGAAAACTACAGAACATTGCTAAAAGTAACTGAAGACTTAAAGAAATGGATAGACATTTTTTGTTCATGGATTGGAAGACTAAATACAATTAAAATGCCAATTCTACCAAAATCTGATTTACAGATTCAAGGCAATCCCAATAAAAATCAAAACAGCTTTTTTTGCAAAAAATGGAAAAATTTATTGTCAAATTTATTTGGAAGGTAAGGGACCCCAAAGAGCAAAAAATATCTTCAAAAAGAAGAATGAATTTGAAGGACTCTCACTTCTGGACTTTAAAGTATATTACTTAGCTATATGGTATAAACAGCATGCTACTGGCATAAAGACAGACACTTTGACCAGTGGAACCAGCTTGAGAATTCAGGAATAGATGTTCACATCTACAGTCAAGTGGTTTTTGACAAGGCAGTCAAGCCCTCCCACCTGGGCCAGAAGAGTCTATCCAACAAATGGTGCTGGGAGAACTGGATATCCATAGCCAAAAGAAAGAAAAAGGACCCCTATCTCACACCTTATATAAAAATTAACTCAAAATTGATCAAAGACCTAAATATAAAATCAAGAACCAGAAAATATTTGGCAATCACATTTCTGATAATGGTTTAACATTCATGACATATAAAGAGATTATGCAACTCAACCATTGAAAGACAAACTGTCTAATTTAAAAAATGGGCTAAAAACTTGAAAAGACAATTATCCAAAGAAGAAATACAAATGAGGAAGAAACACATGAATAAATGTTCAACATGTCTACCAATTAGGGAAATGCAAATCAAGTCAACAATGAGATATCATTTCACATCTATTAGACTGACCTCTATTAAAAAGTAGGAAAACTGTAATTGTTGAAGAGGATGTGGAGAGATAGGAAGACTTAATCACTGTTGGTGGGAATGTAGAATGGCACAGCCACTGTGGAGGATTGTTTGGTTGTTCCCAAGGAAATTGAACATAGACTTTCCATGTGACCCAGAAATACCATTACTAGGTATATACCCAGAAGAACTGAGAGCAGAGACCAGTGAAGACATCTATTCATTGAAGTTCATAGCAGCATTATTCATGATTGCCAAAAGTTGGTAACAACTCAGGTGTCCATTAACTGAGGAATGGATAAAGAAATTATGGTGTATAAACAAAATGGATTAATATGCAGCAGAAAGAAGAAATTAAGTAATGAAGCATATGACAACATAGATATACCTGGAGAATATTATGTTAAGTGATAAAAGCCAGACACAAAAGGACAAATACTGTATGACTGTGCAATCATGAACTGAATATATTGTGTCAAATCATGGAGTTAATGATTAGACTATAATTTACCAGAAAATAGCATGAGGGTAGAGAATGGAAAGCTGAGGGTTAATCTGTGCAGAATTGGTAAAAACTGAATAAAAATGGTGAAAGCATATCCTGGTGTTTGTAACTAACATAACTATTATATGGGCATAAAAGTGGTTGAAAGGGAAATCTAAGGTCATATATATTACTATTAGGAAAGCTAAAAACTAACATGGGACTGTAAGAGGTAGTAAAACTCCATGTAAAATACGTAAATGGGTGATATTGGTTTTACAGAGTAATGGAGGTGTTATAAATATGACATATTTTATTTAAAATACCAAAATAAACCACTTTTATTAATATCACCAACTATCCTACCAAACATGCCTTAAATATTTGGAAGATATCAAGTTTATGTGGAGTACAGTAGTTTTTCTAAAATGCTGATTTTTCTTACAAAGAAAGAGGTGAGCTAAAGGTTTCAAATTTGAAGTTAAAACCAGCATGAATGATGTGAAAATTTCTGTGTGCTCTGAAAGCAAATCTTGTTTCCTGCAGCCACAGGCTTGAGATGCCTGAGAACCAGACTCAAAATCTCATTGTATGAGTAGCAGAGTTACAAAGAAAACTAAAATCTCAACCCTGCAGGGTATCTGCAGTTAAAGTGAATGCATCAACAGGAAAGGAATGGAACCCAGTGGATTGGGAGGAGACATATGGGATGATGATAATATTGGTAGGAACATTGGAGACCAAAGTTCTGCTGAATCTTGAACAGATAAACATGTTAAACACATTTGCCCTGTGGAGAAATTATTTTGCCAACTTTGTATCACCCAGTCTCCAGCCTGCCTCAGGGAGTCTGGACCTCCTCCCAGCCCTGAAACAAGTGCCAGTCAAACACAAACATACACTGCCCAACCTCCACCCTGCCCTGAGGACTCTACCTTTCAACACATGCCTGAAGAGATAAATCCTGTCTCACCAGGAGAAAATGCAATAGTCAATACCTAGCAAGACATTTAGACATTTCTCCTTATCTAGCCCCACCACCCCACTACTCTTTGAGACCTAGTACTAGAACAAAATCACAAAAGCCCCCAAAAGTGAAATAAAAAGTCTGACCCCTGAGGAAGTATGCTATGGTGTGAAAGAACTGCATGAGATTTCCAAATTATATAGACAGAACTCAGGGGAATATGTGTGGGAATGGATTCTAAGGGTATGGGATAATGGTGAAAGGATTATAAAGTTGGACCACGCTGAATTTATTGATATAGGCCCACTAAGCAGAAATTCTGGATTCAGTGCTGTAGCCCAAAGGGTACAAAGTGCTTTAATAGTTTGTTCAGGTGGCTGAATGAAACATAGACCAAAAGATGGCCTAACATGACTGACGTTGAGATGCCTGATTTGCCATGGTATACAGAGTAGAAATAATTCAAAGGCTTAGAGAGATTGGAATGCTAGAATGGATTTACCACTTAAGACCTGCCCATCCACCCCAGGAATGTTCAGAAGACACAACTTTAACCAGGACTGTGAGGAATAAATTTGTAAGACTAACTATCTTCCCTGAAGAGCTCTGTGGTGCCTCTTTGTAGTCCAGATATTATTGTAGGGAGGGCTGTAATGGAATTAGAAACCTTAAACATTAAGGGAATGACCAGAATCTTGGGCCAGTAACAGTCTAGTATCCACAGATAATCACCAAAGACATAGTGGGCATAGCTACTACAATGAAAGGCAGGTTCGAAGCAGCACTCAAAATAATTTGAATCACATAGAGTTATGGCATTGGCTAATAAGTCATTGGGTAGCTAGAAGTGAAAAAAATGGGCAGTCTACTGAAATTCTTCTGGATCTGTATAAGCAGAAGAGTTCGAGGACAAGTAAACAAAACCTTAACTCAAATTACAGATGCATAGAATCAAGGCCCCTTAATCAATTCCCAGATTTGAGACAGTTTACAGACCTGGAGCCCTTCAAATAAGAAGGCCAGGTCCCTTTGGGGAAGGATCCTGTTAAACTGCCAAAAATTTACACTGTTAATCTTCCTCCCAGCTTTCACCATGGAGACCTATGGCCTTTTACCAGAGCAATTGTGCTTTGGGGAAAAGGAAATGATCAGACATTTCAGGGATTATTAGACACTGGCTCAGAAGTGACATTAATTCCAGGAGACCCAAAATGTCACTTGGGTCCAACAGTCAAATTAGGGGCTTATGGAGGTCAGACTATTGATGGAGTTTTAGCCCAGGTCTATCTCACAGTGGGTCCAGTGGGTCCCTGGCCCTATTTTGTGGTTATTTCCCCAGTTTTGGAATACATAATTGGAATAGATATACTCAGTAACAGACAGAATCCCTACATTGGATCTGTGACTTGTTGAATGGGGGCTATTGTGGTAGGAAAGACCAAATGGAAGCTACTAGAATTGTTTCTGCCTAGAAAAATAATAAATCAAAAGTAATATTGGATTCCTGGTGGGATTGCATAGATTAGTGCCACCATCAATGTTCTGAAGGATGTATGGGTGGTGATTCCCTAAAACATCCCCATTCATCTCTCCTACTTGGCTTGTGCAGAAAACAGAAGGATATTGGAGCATGACTGTAGATTATCATAAACTTAACCAGGTAGTGACTCCAATTGCAGCTGCTTTCCCAGATGTGGTATCATTGCTTGAGAAAATCAACACATCCCCTGGCACCTGGTATGCAGCTGTTGACCTGGCAAATGCTTTTTTTTCTCAATTGCCATTAGTAAGGACCACGAGAAACAGTTTGCTATCAGCTGGCAAGGCCAGAAGTATACCTTCACTGCCTTGCCTCAGGGGTATATCAACTTTCCAGCCCCATGTCAAAATATTGTCCACAGGGATCCTGATCATCTCTCCCTCCCACTAGACATTGCACTGGTCCATTATATTTATGATATGTTGATAGGACCTAGTGAGCAAGAAGTGGCAAAGTCTCTATACTTATTGGTAAGGCATTTCCGTGAGGAATAATGGGAAATAAGTCCAACAAAAATGCAGGTGCCTTCACCCTCAGTAAAATTTCTAGGTGTTCAGTGGTGTGGGCATGTTGAGATATCCCTTCTAAAGTGAAAGATGAGCTGTTGCACCTGGCTCCTCCTATCTCCAAAAATAAGGCACAATGCTTAGTTGGTCTCTTGGATTTTGGAGACAACACATTCCTCATTTGGGTGCACTACTCTGGCCCATTTATGGAGTGACCAGAAAAGCTGCTAGTTTTGATTAGGGACCAGAACAAGAGGAGGCTCTGTGACAGGTCCAGCCTGCTGTGCAAGCTGCACTACCACTTGGGCCATAAGATCCAGCAGATCCAAAGGTGCTAGAAGTCTCAGTGGCAAATAAAGATGCTGTCTGGAGCCTTTGACAAGCACCTAGAGGAGAAACACAATGCAGACCCTTAGGATTTTGGAGCAAGGCCCTGCCACCCTCTGCAGGTAACAACTCTCATTTTGAGAAACAGCTTTTGGCCTGCTGCTGGGTCTTAGTAGAGATCGAATACTTAACCATGGGCCACCAAGGTACCATGAGACCTGAATAGCCTACATGAGCTGGGTATTGTCTGACCCACCAAACCATAAAATTGAGCATGCACAGCACCACTCCATAATAAAGTGGAAGTGGTAATACAAGATAGGGCTTGAGCAGGTCCTAAAGGCATAAGTAAGTTACATGAGGAAGTAGCCCAAATGCCCATGGTCACCACTCCTGCTTTGTTACCTTCTCTTTCCCATCCCACACTTTTGGCCTCTTGGGGAGTCCCTTAAAACCAGTTGACTGAGGAAGAGAAAGGTCTGGCCTAGTTTACAGATGGTTCTGCACAATATGCAGTTATCAGCCAAAAGTGGACAGCTGTGGCACTGCAGCCCTTTTCTGGGACATTCTGAAGGATAATGGTGAGTGCAAATCCTCCCAGTGAACAGAACATTGAGCAGTGCACCTGGTTGTTCATTTTGCTTAGAAGAAGAAATGGCCAGAGATGTGTTCGTGTATTGATTTATGGGCTGTTGCCAATGGTTTGGATGGAGAGTCAGGGACTTGGTGACAAAGAGGTCTGGGAAAGAGGTATGTGAAAAGACCTTTCTGAGTTGGCAAAAAACATGAAAATATTTGTGACCCACATGAATGCTTAACAGAGGCTGTCTTCAGCAGAGGAAGATTTTAATAATCAATTGGATAAGATGACCCACACTGGCTAATGCTCAACCTCTTTCCCTAGCCACTTCTGTCATTCCCCAATAGGCTCAAGAAAAAAGTGGCCATGGTTGTAGGGATGGAGGTTATGCATGGTTTCAGCATCATGGTCTTCCCATCCACAACCCCAACCTATCTGTAAAGACACTCCTGAATGCCCAACCTGCCAGCAGCAGAGACTCACACTCAGCCTCTGAGATGGTACCATCCACTAGGGTGATCAGCCTGCTACCTGGCTGCAGGTTGATTACATTGGACACCTTCCATCACAGAAGGGAAGTGATTTGTTTTAACTGGAATAGACACATAATCCCTATATGGAATTGCATTTCCTGTATGTAGTGCTTCTTCCAAAACTACTATCTGTGGACTTACCAAATGTCTTATCCGCCATCATGGCTTTCCATACAGCATTGCTTCTGACTAAGGAACCCATTTCATAGTAAATGAAGTGTGGGAATGGGCACATGCCCATGGAATTCATTGGTCTTACCATGATCCCCATCATCCTGAGACAGCTGGATCAATGTAACCATGGAATGGCCTTTTTGAACACTCATTCATGGTGCCAACTAGGTGGCAATACCTTGCAGGACTGGAGCAATGATCTCCAGGAGGCTCTGTATGCTCCAAATCAGCATCCGTTCTATGGTGCTGTTTCTCCTATAAGAGAATTCATGGATCCAGAAATCCAGGGGTGGAAAGGGGAGTGGCGCCACTCACTATTACCTGTAGTGGCCCACTAGGAAAATTTTTGCTTCCTGTCCCTGCAACCTTATGCTCTGCTGGTTTACAGGTCTTAGTTCCAAAAGGAAGAATGCTGCCACTAGGGAACACAACAAAGATTCCATTGAACTGGAAGTTAGGACTTCCACCTGGCCACTTTGGGCTCCTCTTACCTCTGAATCAGCAGGCAAATAAAGGTATTACTGCACTGGCTGCAGTGATTGTTCCTGACTATCAAGGGGAAATAGGATTGCATCTCTATAATGAGGTAAAGAAGAGTTTGCCTGGAATACAGCAGATCCTCTAGGGTGTCCCCTAGTACTGCAATGCCCTGTGATTAAAGTAAATGGAAAATTGCAACAAATCAATCCAAGCAAGACTAAAAATAGCCCAGGATCTTCAGGAATGAATATTTGGGTCACTCCATCAGGCAAAGAGCCATGGCCAGCTGAGGTGCTTGCTGAGGATAATGGGAACAAGGAATAGGTCGTGGAAGAAGGTGGAGATAAATATGAACTTTGACCATGTGA
Source organism: Tolypeutes matacus (assembly GCA_026826555.1). Taxonomy (NCBI): domain Eukaryota; kingdom Metazoa; phylum Chordata; class Mammalia; order Cingulata; family Chlamyphoridae; genus Tolypeutes; species Tolypeutes matacus. The sequence continues at coordinate 2,666,434 of JAKSZT010054331.1, forward strand.
TCAGTTACAGAAATAAGGACTATAATAGTCATGAATCTTCCTTGTTTCATTATGAGTATGACTGTATATGTACATAAAATGAATTTCTTTGTTTTCATCCCCAAACTTTTACCTTATCATATGACAAGTTTTATTAGTTTCATGTCATAATATTTAAGGATATCAAGTTTAAGAGTGAATATTACCCAAGGACTTGTACCCTATTCTGTAGGGAATTAATGCATTTGCAGTTGTACACAGGAGAGTTGAACCTTGTTAGGTAGAAATAGAAATGTGCTTGTTTGTTATTGTTTTTACCTAGAGACTAAGTATGGTTTAAGGTAATTTGTATGGTTGCCAAGTTGACAAGGGTTGGACTGTGATGGTTAGGCTAATGTGTCAACTCCATCATGGAATTATACCCATTTCTTTGGTCAAGCAATTTTAATACAAGGACATTTATTGGCTTTAGATATCAGAGAATTTACTGCATAGATAGCTGATTACATTTACAATCAACCTGGGAGATCGCTGTCAGCATCAGCAATTAGTGATGTTTCATCCAATCAGTTGAATACCTTAAAAAGGGAAGTGATTTCAGCATTCAGTGAGAATGTCCCAGCTCATCTTTGGAAAGCCAACATCTGCTGGAAAATCATCAAGGACCTTCATTGGACTTTCATCAGAGCCCCTGATCTGCAACCTGCCTGTGGAACCTGGATTGTGTATCCCTAGGTTCACATGAGAGACTCTTATAAAATCTCACACTATTTACAGATATCTCCTATTGATTCTGTTCCCTAGAGAACACTGACTTATAAAACAGTTTACTCCCTTTCTTTCACATGGCAGGGTCAAAATGTTGACTCTCTTTCTATGTGTCTCTTCTTTCTCCCTGTGTTTTCATTTTTTATAAGACCCACTAAGAGTGTGGAGACCCCCCACCTGGTTCATGCTTCAGTCAAATCAAAAGCCCTAATGCAATCTACTCAATTGTTCTAATCGAGGTCCCTTAATTGAATTTAATGCAATCAAGAGGTCCCACACACAGGAATGGATTAGTGCAACATAACATTTTCTGGGATTCAAAAATTGAAAACACCACACCCTGCATTCAATTTTTTTGGGTATATACCTAGAAGTGGGTCTGCCAAGTCATATGGTCAATCTATCCTTAACCTTCTGAGGAAATGCCAGTCTTCCACAACAGCTGAACAATTTTACATTCACATGAGTGCTCCAATTTGTCTACATCCTATACAACACTTGTAATTTCCTGTTGCTTATTATTTTAATAGTAGTCATTCTAGTGGGTTTTAAATGGTTCCTTATGGTGATTGTTATTTGCATTTCCCAAATAGCTAATAATGTTGGTCATCATTTAATGTGCTATTTGGCCATTTGTAAATCATCTTTGAAGACATTTCTATTCAAGCTTGTTGCCCATTTTTAAAATTGGTTGCTTTTCTTTTTATTATTGAGATGAAAGATTTCTTTATATATCGTGGATAGTAAGCTTATATCCAAATGTTTCTCCCATTGAGTAGGTTATCTTTTCACTGTCAAGATAAAACCCTTTGATGCACAAAAGTTTTTAATTTTGATGAAGTCTGATTTAACTATTCTTTTGTTGCTTGTGCATTGAATATGAAGTTTAAGAAACCATTGTCTAACAGAATGACCTGAAGATGTTGCTGTAGCAGTTTGATATTATTTATGAATTCCAAAAATAGATTTTGGATAATGTTTGTTAACTGGTCTATTCCTCTGGCCATATTAGATTGCATTAACTTCAGAGGTTTCACTTTTTCTTGATTAAATTATGGTTGGGGCTTTGATTGTGCCACATTAGCAAGATGTCAAGTTCCTGGCCCCTTGATGGGTGGGGACTCACAGAGAAAATAACACAGCAGAGGAGAGAGTGGGAGTTTTGATTCTGGAGCCCCAGGAAATAAATACAAAGAGAAGAAGAACACAGAGAAGCAGATACATAAGGTAAGAGAGAAGGCTAACTAAACACAGCAAAGGCCCTGGGAAGAGATATGAGCCCTTCACCTGAAGGTTTACAGCTGGCCTTGTGGAGAGAGAAGAGCAGCTGAGCTGGAGAGAAATGAGCCCCAGGGAGAGAGATGTGCCCTCTAATCTACAGCTGAGAGTGGAAGGAGCTGGGACCATGGAGCCTTAAAAAAAAGAGGTAGGCTGAATTCTTGTAAAAACTGGCAGTCATCTTGCTCCAATGCGTCGCAACAGATTTTGGTAAGAGAGTAACTTACACTTCATGGCCTTGTGACTGTAAGCTTCTACACCAAATAAATACCCTTTATGAAAGCTAACAGATTTCTGGTACTTTGCATCAGCACCCCTTTGGCTAATGATTACCATTGCCCTACTTTTTCTTCTAGGAGTTTGATAATTCAAGCACTTATATTTAGGTCTTTGATCCATTTTAAGTTCATTTTTGTATATGGTGTGAGACAGGGGTCCTTATTCATGATCTGCATATGGAGATCCAGTTTTCCCAAATGCATTTGTTGACTAGTCTATTCTTTTCCAATTGAATGCACTCTGCACCCTTGTCAAATATCAGTTGGCCATAAATGTGAGGGTAAATTTTTTAATTCTCAATTTTATTTTGATGGTCTATAAGGTAGTTTGAGAATATATGTATGCCAGAGTATCATATTCTTAAAGCTAGTCCATTCCTGTGGGTGTGAACTTGTTTTGGGTGGGGCCTTTTGATTAGGTTACTTCAAGTAAAGTGTAGCTCAGGGAGGGTCTCAATCCTATTACTGGAGTCCTTTATAAATGGGATGAATACAGAAAGAGAGACAGAAAGAAAGGTACTTAAGCCAGAAGCTGAAAGCAAGAAAACACAGAAGAGAAGAGAAAGACCAGTAGATACTACTATGTGCCTTGTCATGTGGCTTGCCATATGACAAAGGAGTCTGGGTATTAGGCCCCAAAGCTGGGCCTTTGTGGATAACCAGAGAAAAACAATTTAACATGAGTTAGGCAAAACTTACATTTATTATGTTTGCAGACAAGAACCAAGGTCAGTCTAAAGAGACTAAGACCTGACTTCCTGTGCTTTTTACTCTTGCTTAAATACCTAAGTTACCACCTAGCAGTTGCTTTGATTATGCACTAGCTTTTATGCATATAGATGATCATATATAGCTAGTTATATAATTGTATGATTAATATGTTCAGGAAATTATGTTTGCACATAAATTGCATGATCACAAAAAGGGGCAGATGACTCCACCCCTTGGTGGGAAATTTACTATGTTAATTAAGCAAGTTGAAGTGAGGACAGCAAGAGGCTTCTTCTGTGCAGATCTAGCCAACTGGTTGAAGCTGGTTTTCATATTTCATTGCTTCAAAAGGATATTCTTGACAACCAAAAGTGGAATTTGGCAGAAAGAAAGGGTTGGATCTCATTGCCTTCTAATTTACATGCAATTCTTTCCTTTGTATCCTAGCAACAGAGAGAGAAACAAGTTACTTTCAGGCATTCCATCATCCTACATCCATCACAGGATCACTTTTAGCCAGTAATGAGGTACAATGCATGAGCTGATGATGCCTGTATTAGTCAGCCAAAGGGGTGCTGATGCAAAATACCAGAAATCTGTTGGCTTTTGTAAAGGGGTAGAAGTTACAGTTTCCAGGCCATAAAGCGTAAGTTACTTCCCTCACAAAAGTCTATTGTCACGTGTTGGGGCAAGATGGCTGCCAACATCTCCCAGGGTTCAGGCCTCCTAGGTTCCTCTCTTCCCGGGACTTGCTTCTCTCTGGGCTCAACTTCTCTGTTATTTCCACAAGATCAGCTTTAGACTATCAGGTGAATGGCTTGTTTCTCTTCCTGGGGCCTTTACTGTTTCATCACAACCGAGCTCCTCTGTATGCTTGCTTCCTGGAAGTCCAACTCAAAAACTCCCACTTTCTATTCTGCCATGCCATTTTCTCTGTGAGTTCTCACCCATGAAGGGGTTGGGCATCAACATTCTGCTGATGTGCCCAATCAAAGCCTTAATCATTATTTAATCAAGTAAAAGTAAAAACTCTGAATCCAATACACTCTAATACACCCAGAGGAAAATATCAGTTTAGAAACTTAATCCAATATTTCATTTTGGAATTCATCAATAATATCAAACCGTCACAATGCCTTAATTTGTTCATATCCATAGCCTCAGAATTGTAAGCTTATAAGTTAATAAGTCATCATTGTAAAGGTCAACCCATTTCTGGAATATTGCTTTTGGCAGCCCAGCAAACTAAAACAGTCTATATGCCTGTCCTTGTAACAATACCATGTTTTCTGATTATTATGAATTTTTCATAAGTTTTTAGATTGGGCAGTGTGTATCCTCCAACTTCATTCTTCCTTTTCACAATAACTTTGACTATTAGGAGTGCCTTACCATTGCATATAATTTGACAATTGGTTTTCCATTTCTGCATACAATGCTGTTGGAATTTTGGTTGGGATTGTGTTTAATTTGTAAATCTCTTTGAGTAGCATTGCTGTCTTAAGAATATTTAGTTTCCCAGTCCATGAATATGTAAGTACTTTGATTCTTTTAGGTCTTCTTTGACTATTTTTATCAATATATATTTTGTTTTCTGTTTACATGTCCTTACATATTTTGTTAGATTGATTTCTAGGTATTTTATTATTTGAGTTGTTATTGTAAATGTATTTGTCTCTTAATTTCTTCTTCAGATTAATAACTAGTGCATAAGAAACTACTACACATGTTGTTTTTGTACCATGCTACTTTGCTGAATTCATGTATTAGGTCTAGAAGCTTTGTTGTAGATTTTTCATGATTCTCTATGTATAGGATTATACGATCTGCAAAGACGGAAACTTTTATTTTTTTTTCTTTTCCAAATTGGATGCCTTTTATTTCTTTCACTTGCCTAATTGCTGCAGCCAAAGCTTCCAGTACAATGGTGAATGACAGTGGAGACAGTGGGCATCCCTTTGTTATTCAGATCTTAGATGGAAAGTTTTCCATATATTACCATTGAGTATGATGTTAGGTGTGATTTTTTCAAATATTACCTTTATCAGGTTGAGTAAATTCCTTCTATTCCTAGTATTCTATGTGTTTTTTTTTTTTTTAATCAAGGAGTGGTCTTGGATATTGTCTAATGCTTTTTCTTTATCAATTGAGAGGAAAATGTGCCTTTCATTCCTTTGTTCAGTAAATGTGTTTTATTAAATTCATAGGTTTTATTATGTAAAACCACACTGGTATTCCTGGTATAAATCCCACTTGATCATGTGTATAATTCTTTTGATGTGCTTTTAGGTTCAGTTTGCAGCTATATTTTTGAGTTTTTTGCATATATATTCATAAAGGATAATTGTCTGTCCTTTTATTTCTTGTGGAATCTTTATCTAGCTTTGGTATGAGGGTGATGGCCTCATAAAATGAGTTATGTAGTGTTTCTTTCTTTTTAAAATTTTTGAAGATTTTGAGGAAGATATGTTTTATGATAGCTCTTTTTTAATGTAAGTATGTATAGCCATAAATTTCTCTTTCATCTCTGTCTTTACTGCATCCCTTATGTTTTGGTATTTTGTGTTTATATTTTCATGTGCCTGGAGACATTTCTGAATTTCCTTTGTGATTTCCTCTTTGATTCATAAGTTATTTAAGAGTACCTTGTTTATTTTCCACATATTTGTAAATTTCCAATTTTTCTCTGTTATTGATTTATATCTTCATTCCATTGTGGTTGGAGAAGATATATTGTATGATTTCAATTTTTAAACTTATTGAGCTATGTTTTGTGTCCTACTGTATGGTTTATCCTAGAGAATAATTCTTGTGCACTAGAGAAGAATGTGTATCTTGCTGCTTTTTTGTGAAGTGTTCTATATAGGTCTGTTAGGTCCTGCTGGTTTAGATTGTTGTTCAAGTCATCTTTTTTCTTATTGATCTTTTGTCTAGATGTTCTATCCATTATTGAAAGCAGTGTATTGAAATCTACTTTAATGTAGAGCCATCTAATTCTCCCTTCAAATCTGTGAATATTTCTTTCATATATGTTGGGACTCTTCTTTCAGGTGCATATACATTGCTACTTCTTGTTTTCTGTCAAAGTGACTATTATAACCCCATTTTTCTCAAACTCTGCAATTTGCAAATATACATAATTCAAATTTACAAACTAAGAGGGATATTGTTTAGTTTATGTCCAAATAAAAAGTTTGTTTTTTCAAAATTTTTCAAATTGTGGGTTAACAATGTAAAAAAGAAAACAGTGGACCTATATCTTTGTATTGCAAAAAGAGAAAAAGTCACCATAGAATTATATATCCAATAAAAATAAAGTTAAAAAATAAGATAACATTGACTTTTACACACATATGGAATTGAACAAATTCCATCACCAGAAGAATCAAATTATAAGAATTTGAAAGGAAGTTCTTACAAAGAAGGATAAATTATGAGGCTTGAAAATATGGATGTACACAAAGAAATTAAGTGCATCATACTTTTATGATGCATAAAATACATAGATAAACACATAACCTCTTCTATTATTAAAAATTCTGTAACAGATAATTGACTTCATAAACAAAAACAATAGAGAGTCTTATAGCATATATATATGTGTGTGTGTGTTAAATGTATGACAAAATTATCCCGAAGATCATGAGGGGGCATATCTGGAAGCATATTGTTGTATTATTTTTATACTAAGTGTGAAGTGGTATAAAATCAAATGAAGGTATACTTATATTAGTTAAACATATATGTAATTTATTCTAAACAAAAACCAAAGTCAGGAAACAATCAATTAAAACTAACAAAGAAATGAAGAAGATAAAATATGCTTAATTAATCCAAATGATAGCCAAAAACATTAAAAATAAACAAGGCATAAAGAGATAAAAATAAAAAAAATAGCAATATGATATAATTAAACCTAAACATATCAATAATTGTAATTAATAAAAGTTGTATAAATAATGGCTAAAAAGTAAAGATAATGTGAAAGCATTCAAAAACAAGATTTAATTCTATGTAGACTTCAAAAATGAGTTTTAAATTCAAACAAATATTTGAAAAGAAATAAAGTTATAAAAATTCTATCATTAATTGAAAGAAAATAGGAATAGTTAAATTATTAAATTATTATCAGAGAAAGGAGATTTCAGAAAAAAATATTAAGAGGTATAATGAATGCATTTTAAAATGATATTGGGGTGATAAATAAATAGCAAACCTATATGCATGAAATAATAGAACTACAAACAAGTGATGTGAAACTGGTACAATTGCCAGAAGAAATACACATATGAACAATAAGAATTGGAGAGATTTTTTTGATACCCACCCTATCTTCATTGACACCTTTAAACAAAGATAATATCCTGTAATGTTTTCCACTTTTTGAACTTTTTACAAAATTCCTTATGGCTCATTATTTGGTCTATTTAGCAACGTCCTATGTGCACTTGAAAAATGTAAAATAGGCAGTTTTGGGGTATAGAGCTTTACAAATGTTAGTAAGATATACTTTAAAAGCTGGATCGCTCAACTTTTCTATCTATCCTCATTTTCATCTGGTGTTTTGTCAGTTGTTGGAGCTTGTATTAGTAAGTGTTCTCCAGAGAAACAGAAGTGACATGTAATGTAAATATTTTGGCATTTATTATAGAAATTGGCTCACATGAATGATGGTGGGAATGAGCAAGTTCAAATTCCAAAGGTCAGATAACAAACTGGAAACCCCTATGAGGGTTTTTGATGAAATCCCAAGAGAAGCTGGCTGGCTGAAATGGAGATGAAAATTCTTCCTTCTGACTGCTGAGGTTATAAAGTCTCCTTTTAAGGATTTAGAAGATTGGATAAGACTTCTCACATTGTTGAAGAAAATCTCCTTAGTTGATTATAGATGTTATCAGCGAAAGCTGCAATCAGCTTACTAATGATTTAAATCCAGGAAATATCCACAAAGTGATAATCAAGCTGGTGCTTGCTTGCCAAACAACTGCACATCATAATCTACCCAAGTTGACACATGAACTTAAGCATAATGGAATGTTTTTGTTTGCTGAGGATGCTGATGAAAACACCACAAAAGATTTGGCTTTTATAAAGGAAATTATTTGGGATAAAATCTTACAGTTCCAAGGCTGTGAAAATGTCCAAATCAAGACATCATCAGAGATGCTATCTCAGCAAAGGACAAAAATCTTGGATTCCTGCCATGTGGCATGGCAAGGTAGCAGCCAGTCACCAGAGTAGTCCCTCTCAAATGACAGGGTCAAAATTGTGGTTCTATTTTAATGTGTGGTTCTGGTTTATCTGCTTTTATAAAACTCTGGCAAGTGGGCAGAGACCTAACCTGGGTTTTGTATCACTGACATAGTCCAATCAAAGACCCTAAAGTGATCTAAACAAAACTGATCTAATTAAAGTTCCCTTAACTAAACCTAATCAGAAGTCCTCATCAATATTGCATTTTTAGGCACAGGAATGGTTTAGCTAGAGAGCATAACTTTCTGAGGTCCACAAATGACAAAACAAGACACAGAGCTATGCCTTAAAAAGTGTTTAATTATGATATTGTTTTTCCCACATCTCAATTTTGTTCTCTTAATTTTGTTTTATATATTGTGATTTTTATATTATTATGCCAAGAAAATTGCCATGGAATTTATTTGAATGGACATTTCAAAATGAGATTTATAAAGTGTCACAGTAAAGATGACCATTTCTTTTACGGAATAAGTTACCAAATTGTTTCCTACACAATGGGGCTTCGATTGATGTGTGAAGAATAAAATTTAAGATTCTTTGATTAAATATATTGTGCTGTCATTTTAGTAAGTAACATTGGCACATTGCTTACTACACAATGCTTTTCTACAAAATAAACATAATAATAAGACACAGAAAATATAGGAGGGAACATAGTATTATTTTACTGAAAATAGTATTTTCAGTAAAATAATACTATGTAATAAAAAGAGCATTTTCAAGAAGAGTAGTAGTTTGCAATTTAATAAATCTGATTATTTATCATATAACTACTTTGTAACAATAGCAATCTTAGAAAAAACATAAATGAGAATGCTGGTTGTAGTGACAATCATTTACTCAATTTGCATATCTAGAAACTGAAAGTGTAATATTTTATTGAATTTTTCTGCAAGATAGCATGTGTTTGGGAAATTGTCCAATATGGCAAACCATTTTTTCAGCCACTGGAGAGAACTATGACTAATTTAAAGGTTATAATAGTGATATGGGCCATAATATATGAGACACCAGTAAGAAAGTCTACTTAAATACATAATTTCATTGTATTACCTTCAAACTACATTGAAAGGATACAATGGAAACAATATATGTGGAAAGAGAGAAAAAAGCAAATTTGTCTCCTTAGAATAGAGTCTATAATTGTTGCAAACTTCTAATCTTAACCCTAAAATTTTTCAACATAGCAGTGATTTTCATTTCATAAATACTAATATTTGCATTGAGTAAAATAACAACGTAAAATTTATACTGCTACATTAAAAAATAGGTACATTATCTTTGATCTCCTTTACTAACCACAGCTTTCTCAGAAACTACTTTTGTCTTTAGCTTTCAGTCAATTCAGGTCACTGAATTTGGTAATGAAAAGAAATTTAATTTTGAATCATATTTTAAGTCATGCCATCAAAATGGGGATGGCTTCAAACAATCATCCTATCTTTTTCCTGATTATAGCTTTCTACTCATAATTCTATTTAGAGCCCCCTTTATCTGCTTATTTCTAAGGTTATAGATTATTGGATTCAAGAAAGGAGGGACTATAGAATAGAACACAGAGGTGATCATGTTCTGAATTGTGGGTGATTTGGAGGTTGGCTTCATATGCACAACAGCAATTGAGCTGAAAAAGACTGTCACCATGAGGATATGGGGGACACAGGTGGGAAAGGCCTTTCCTCACTCTCCCCTAGTTGGAAACTTAAGCACAGTATAAAATATGTGAATATAAGATTTGATGATGAAAAGAAAACAGCCACCACCCAAAATCATCACAGAGATAAAAATTAAAATTTCATTGCTAAATGTGTCAGAGCAGGATAGATTCAATAGAGAGGGGAAGTCACAGAAGAACTGATGGACCATGTTGGACTGACAGAAAGACAGCCAGAAGGTGTTGCCAGTGTGGAAAGCAGAGTAAATCATACCAGTGAGTACTGAGGCCAGAGTCATCTGCACAAAAACATGAGGATTCATGATCACAGGGTAGTGGAGGGGCTGGCAGATGGCCACATAGTGTTCACAGGCCGTGATGGTGAGGAACAGCAGCTCTACTCTAGCAAATGCAATAGCAAGGAATACCTGAGCTACATATCCAGCCATGGAGATTGCTCTGTTGTCATGAAGGAAGATAACACATGCTTTGGGTATTGTAACAGAAATATAGCACATGTACAAGACAGAGAGATTCCTAAGAAAGAAATACATTGGGGTGTGAAGACTCTGTTCTAGTGTGGTTACTGTGACAATGAAAATGTTTCCCCAAAGTGTGGCCAGCCAAGTACATCAGTAGATATAGCATGGCATGTAAGACTCTGAATTCCTGTAAAGCAGGAAATCCATCACTCTGGTAGAGTTGAGCATCTTAAGAAAAGTGGCCTTGGTCATGGAAAGACAGACAAATAATCCCTTAAAAAAATAATAAAAAATGAAGAATCAATATGGAGAATAAATCAGCCTAAATATATTCACCATCTTACATGGGTCCAATTTTAATCTCTCTAGTCTGTTGTTGGTTAGTAGCATATGACATAATGTTTCCTCTTGTTCTTTAGAACCCTCACTTGTGAATCTTATTTCAATGATAGGGGAAGCAGTAAAATGTAATCTTTAAGAGCTGTGCCTATATTTGCATATATATTTCTACACTTAATAGTTATAAAATTAATCTATTAGAAAATTAAAGGATTTCTTAAAATATTTCATATACATAATTTCTGTGCATCCCTGTGTCATTAGGAATATTCCCAGAATATTAATATTTATGATTGCATGATGACAAAACAGAATCTGAGTAGAAATAGGATGGTACTATTTATTCAGAGACTCTAAAAATCTTATAATTAATTATAATCCATTCCGTGACCACCAGGTAGAAAATTGTTTAATCTTCTCTTCACCAGCTATGACTTTTCATACTGAATTCAATTGAAAATTAACCCTTAAAATGTCCTCTTTCTGAGGACCACATACTCACTGGCTACACACATAATCTTCCTAGCACCTGTATATATATATATATATATATATATATATATATATATATACACTTTTATATATATTTATTTTTACATTTTATTCTTCAACATATCTTTGTCAATTCTTAATAGTTTCTTAGATGTTTCTGGCTTCATTGTGTTTGTTCAATATCCTTGATAAAATAATCAGCCAAGTGAATTTTATTACCAGCTTTCATTTACTTATTATTTCTGTTATAGTTTACATTAGTCACATGTTATGTACTGCATTTCTTATTGTAACTCTGAAAATTTGGAACTAAAATATACAAAAAAAGAGGAGGTAACTGAAAGGTCAAGGCCTCTTAATAAACCATGTAAATGCAAGTGGAAGAATGCACACTTAAAGTTGGATTAGTCTGCTTAGACAGTTCATTGACACAAGGAGCATTTTCTCCACATAACTCTTGGTCCTACTGAGATTCAATGTTTCCCACCACATCAATCCAAAATCCTCATTCAGGCCCAGCATTCACTAATATGGCAGCATTCAAACCTTTTGCATGCACTATTAAATCACAATGATCCAGAGCTGAAATATCTCTCCACTGTTTACCTACATATAGATTATTAGGTGGTCTATGAGAACTGCTCAAAACTATTTTCTAGATTGCTTCATATTTCAATATTCTTGACATTACTCAACATTATGTGATCACTTCAACTCAGAATTATTTATTATGACCTGGGTTTCAAATGACCCAGAAGAGTAAAATATCTGTATTACCCCAGTCTCTACTAAATGTCAGCATACATTGTTTTTAACCATTTAAAATATTCTAAGAGATTTTGTCCTAATACATTTAGAATTTCATACATAATATATATATATATATATTTTCACTCATCTGTCCCCTTAATCTGTTTTCTTGGGGTGAATGGAAACGTCTATTCCTGAGGCCAATTCACCACTCCAGTCTTCACCCTCTCTCCTCTTTCACTGAGTCAATGTTTCCCACTATAGGCAATCATGAGAGTCTCATGCTTCTCCATGTTCTACTTGAATTTAAATAGATGTTGAGGTTTCTCAGTTCAAAAATAAAAAAGTCCTTTGCAACTCTTGATTGTTTATATTAACTGTGAGGAAAATGCATTATTTATTAACAATATAAGCTTAAATAAATTAAGTATATTGATTCTTAGATTTTATATCAAGCACTATTATATTTCCCATAAAATCTGGATATGTTTCAGAACTTGAATAAGATGAGATAAAAAGATATTGCTTGATGTGTGGGTCATTAATGAATGTTTTTCCTTCATAATGTTCCCTTTCACAATCAGCGTTTGCTAAACTCTTACTTAATTCTAATGTGAAAAAGATTTCTTCTGAAGTTGGTTAAACTGTATGTTTTCCTTTTTTACTTGAAACCGCAGAATGTGCATTTTCAGACTTGCTTACATTTTCACTTTTAATTCTCAATATTAATGCACTTTATATATGTGTTTCAGTGTTTCTGTTTTCTCATGACAAATATAACTACTTACAACATAGAGATACTCTGCTTACGGTAGTAAGGCAGGGCCTGTGTCACTTTCAGACTGACTTCCTGATCACATAGAAAAAAAAAAAACTATTCCTCATTATGATCTCCTTTATTTCAGGATCCTTCAAAATGATTCAATAACACATCAATATTTCACAAATGGAAAACAGAGGGAATATCTTTTATAATTTCACAATCACCAATCAAATGTAGGTTGAATTACTACACTTGAATTAGTTATGTGCAAACTTTAGGAGAAGGTATGTTTTACATCCTGAGTCTGCCATTTCTTTTTCCATGTAGCTATGGAGGGAGAGCTTCACAAATATCTTTGACTCTGTTTCCTTCTCTATAAAATTTGTAAAAAGGCCTACTTCATGAATTTAATATTAAAATTTTTTTCAAATAGATATTCTTATAATAGTAGCTATGCTGAAAAAAAGTTAATCAAAGAGTACCAAATATAAAAAGGTGATTAAGCATGTGATTCCTTCAGCACTTATATTTCTTTCATCTTAAATTCATACCACTCTTATTTTTTAAAGCAAACAATGAAGTAAGGAAATGCTAGTATACTGCATTTGTTATTATGCTTTTCTAATAAAAGAGGTATTACTTAATGTAAAATGTTCTGTAGAGATAAGTAGAGATTGTAAAACTCATATTATTCTTATACAGTATCCAGGTTGCAGGAGGATAACCAGAAAAATAAAGTTCTTCTGAGATAACAGATCATTGCACAGGTGTTCCTATCCATCAAATTGTAAAAGCAAATGATTTTTTGTATTCTGTGCAGAGTTGAATTAATATAAAATATATTTTTGTCATTAATATATTCATATGCTTATTTGCTGATTGAGACATCCATGTAATCTTTAATTTATTTATAATTAATTTTATATTTTAAGATATTTTAACTTGAATTATATGCAGATATTGGTCTAAAAGCTGCAGAAATCAATTATGAGCTAATACTTAAATGTGTTTGATGATATGTTAAGACAAAGCCCTAGAATTACAACTGAAGTATAAGGGGACATGCACGCAATTTATTTTTATGACAGGGATTCTTTTATTCATGAATATAGCAGAGTGCTTGGTAAAGAGAAAATGTTAAGCCAATAGTTACTGAAATTATTAAATTATCAACAATATTATACATAATCATTATTTGTATTATTTTAGATAATAAATATTCTATCTGAATTAAATATGCTAAAGTATAAACTTAAATTAGTATTCAGCATATTAAAACTCTTTTCAGGGTGCAGAGCTGCTCCAGCCCATGCTCCATCAAGTACTGCAATCATCTCACTCTTTACTTTCATGAATAACTATGAATTCTGTTAAAATTGCTTGAATTGAAGTTTATTACTGCATTGAAAAAAAAAGGAGGTTTTTCACATTAGTTGAGTAACTCTAATATTTATATATTTTAATAATAATTCCCTTGAATGTTTCTTTCAAAAAATCAAGTGAACAGTGTTGAAAAGAAATGGGGTGATTCCTGGAGGAAGGAAAAGAGGTGAGGAAAAAAACGAGTTAATAACAGCAAAGCTTCAGAAGTTTATATTGTTTTTCTTACATGGATAGACAAGTCAGGATCAGCTAAGGGTCCAATGATGTTTCCTCTGCAGGCAAGGATAAGTGGGCGTGTTTAGTAGAGATGACTAACATCCTGAAAGGAACTTTCTATCATAAGAAGAGCTTTTGTGTTGTTTTATTTCCAAGTGGTTGTCTCCAATGGCATCAGAGAAAACTCCTGGGAACACAAGTTTTGCACTAATAGGAGCCATGGCCCATGGGAAATTTCAATGAGATAATTGGTTATAGATTGTTAGAGAACAAAATGACAGCAAAATGTGTCATGAGTGAACTTTTATATATTAAGATTTATTACTGTATTTGAACTTAGGAAAAGAATTGATGAAAATTAAAGGGACAATCATATAAACAGAAAGAAAATCACAGTTCCCCTAATATTCTGAGTGCTATTAAGGTGAAATGCTAGGGATCCTCGAGACCAAGAAGTAGAGGAGACCCAAAGTCTTGCCTCAGCCCAATCCTGGGACACTAAGTTTCCTGCTCATCCTCAAGGTTTTCCTCTCAGGAATAGAGTGATTTTCACTAGTCAGAACAAACTCATGGTGTTGTTAATGGTGACAAAGCAGTTATTTTTGAAATTGTTGAAAGCATATATGAGCCTGGTGTCAAAACCCAGCACAGAAGGCTGTGAACTGGATAATCATCATCATATTGCTTTATCGCTGATGCCTCACTTTCTCCAACTGAGAAACAACAATGGTGACCACCCTCATGTGCCACTTGAGAGTATGACTAAATAGGATATGTAAAACATTTAGAGGCATTTCCGGGAAGATGGCGGACTAGTAAGACACGGGAATCTCTTCTCCAGAAAAATAGCTAGAGGACAAGTTGAAACAGCCCCAAAAAAGATCTTCTACGGTTTAGGACAGCAGGTGAAGGCTGCACACCACCCAGAGGAGAGAGTGACAGAAGAGGGAAATCATGACTACAGAACTGTGAGTTGCAAGTAGCAGTTTCTGCTGCTGCCGGCACCCTCCCCCACACTCTTCAGAATTCTCGGGCCTCTGGGCCAGTGGACAAAGACAAAGGGGGCTCCAGGGATCTACCACTCCCAGAAAGGGGAGAGAGAGGGACACAGCCTTAGGCTGACTCAGGTTCTGACCTGAAATTTGGGCTGCAGAGCCCCACAGACCCTTCCACACAGTGTTTTGCCCTGGGAGCCTAGAAAGGACTGGAGAAATCTGATCCTCGCAACCTCCCTCTCTTCTAGCTGGACTAATTTTTGAGGACACCACGGGAGAGGGGAGAGAGAGCCTGGGGCTGACCCTGCTTGGACTCCCAGGTTTGGTCTGCCCTGTCCTGAGCAGCCTGCCAGGCTGGGTGGGGCCGCGCCATTGTTTGCCTTGGAGCCTGCAAGGGGCTAAAGATATACAAACCTCCCAATCTCCTCCTCTACTAACAGGGATTGATTGTTGAGGATTCAGAAGGGAGTGGAAATATTTCCTAGCTGGGAAAAGGGGAGCGATAGGAGAGAAGTCTGGAGAACTGTCTCAGAAAAATTGAATCAGGCATTGAATTGAGAGCTGCCAACAAGCGCCATCTCCTGGCAGACCAAGGAAGTGCACATAAGAAATTAATAAGAGAGGCTTTTCTTGGCCTCTATAGCCTCCCTGTCCAAGGCCCTAGGAAACGAGTCTACAGCCAATTACTGGGTCCAGTGCCCAGTTTTGAGCAACCAGCAGAACGATCCTAAAAATCAAGGTTGAGCCAAAAATCAAAGAGCGGTGGTAACTCACAGCCTCCTGCCACTAAAACCCCATAAAAGAGAAAGAGATAGAGCATCTAAGTAAAATACAAACTAACCAGATGCTTAAGCACCAGCAAAAAATTATGGGCCATACTAAGAAAATAGAAGACATGGCCCAAGAAAAGGAATACAGCAAAGTCCCAGAAGAGATGCAGACTTTGAGAGAACTAATCAGTGAGATGAGCACACATTTCCAAAATCAAATTAATGAGATGAAAGGAAATATAGTTAAAGAGATCAATGGCATCAAGAAGTCCTTGTGCGAATGTAAAGAAGAATTTGAAATAATGAACAAAAAAGTAACGGAGTTCATGGGAATGAAAGACATAATAGGTGAAGTAAAAAATACATTTGAAGCATACAACAGCAGACTCAAAATGATAGAAGAAAGAATAAGTGATACTGAAGACAGAGCAGCTAAAATTGAAGAGAGAAAAGAGCAGAGAGAGAAAAGAATGGAAAAAAATGAGCAGGGGCTCAGAGACTTGAATGACAACACAAAATGCAAGAATATACGTGTCATGGGAGTTCCAGAAGGAGAAGAGAAAGGAAAAAGGGCAGAAAGATTATTTGAGGAAATAATAGCTGAAAATTTCCCAATTGTCATGAAAGAAATGAACTTAAATGTCCAAGAAGCATACCGTACCCCAATAAGAATAAATCCAAATAGACCTACGCCAAGACACAGATTATTCAGAATGCCAAATGTAAAAGATAAAGAGAAAATTCTCAGGGCAGCAAGAGAGAAGCAAACGATCACATACAAAGGACGTCCAGTAAGACTTTGTGAAGATTTCTCTTCAGAAACCATGGAGGTGAGAAGACTGGTATGATACAATATGGAAACTGAAAGAGAAAAACTGCCAGCCGAGAATTCTTTATCCAGCAAAACTGTCCTTCAAATATGAAGGTGAATATAAAATATTCACAAAGAAACAGAAACTAGGAGAGTTTGCAAAAAAGTATCCACCTTTGCAGGAAATATTAAAGGAAGCCTTAGAACCTGAAAGAAAAAGACAGGAGAGAGAAGCTTGGAGGAGAGTATAGAAGAAAGAAAAGCAGAAAGGATAACCAAAAGAGTAAAAAGAAAGACAAAAATAAGATGACATATGAAAACCAAAGAATAAAATGGAGGAAATAAATAGTGCATTTTCAGTAATATCATTGAATGTGAATGGATTAAATTCCCCAATCAAACGATACAGGCTGACAGAATGGGTGAAAAAACATGAGCCATCCATATGCTGCTTACAAGAAACTCACCTCAGAGACAAGGATACAAGCCAGCTGAAAGTAAAAGGTTGGAAAAAGATACTCCATGCGAATAGTAAACAGAAAAGAGCAGGGGTAGCTATACTAATATCAGACTAAACAGATTTCAAATGCAAAAATGTAATAAGAGATGCAGAAAGCCATTATATATTAATAAAAGGGACGATCCTCCAGGAAGATATAACAGTCATAAATATCTATGCACCTAACCAGGGTGTCCCAAAATATATGAAACAAACTCTGGCAAAACTGAAGGGAGAAATAGACATTTCTACAATAATCGTTGGAAATTTCAATACCACTCTCACATCATTAGATAGAACAACTAGACAGAAGATCAACAAGGAAACAGAGAACTTGAACAATATGATAAACAAGTTAAACCTAACAGACATATACAGAACACTGCATCCAAACTCAGCAGGTTATACATTCTTCTCAAGTGCCCATGGATCTTTCTCCAGGATAAACCACATGATAGGTCACAATACAGCTCTCAATAAATATAAAAAGATTGAAATTATACAAAGCACCTTCTCAGATCATAATGGAATGAAACTAGAAATCAATAACAGACAGGAAAAAAGTAAATTTGCAAATGTGTGCAGACTGAACAATGAACTCCTAAATATTCAGTGGGTCAAAGAAGAAATTGCAAGTGAAATTAGTAAATATATTGAGACAAATGAAAATGAGAACACAACATGTCAAAACTTATGGGATACAGCAAAGGCAGCCTTGAGAGGGAAATTTATAGCCCTAAATGCCTATATTAAGAAACAAGACAGAGCTAAACTCAAAGATTTAACTGAACAACTTGAGAAACTAGAAAAAGAACAGCAAACCAATCCCAAAGCAAAAAGAAGGAAAGAAATAATAAAGATTAGAGCGGCAATAAATGAAAATGAGAACAAAAAAGCAATAGAGAAAATCAACAAAACCAAAAGCTGGTTCTTTGAGAAGATCAATAAAATTGTCAAACCCCTCGCTAGACTAACAAAGAAAAAAAGAGAGAAGATGCAAATAAATACAATCAGAAATGAAAGGGGGGGAATTAGAAAGACCTCACAGAACTAAAAAGAATCATAAGAGGATATTATGAGATACTGTATGCCAACAAACTAGACAACCTGGATGAAATGGACAAATTTCTAGAAACTGATAACCAACCTACACTGAAACAACAAGAAATACAAGAACTTAACAAACCAATCACAATTAAGGAGATTGTATCCGTCATAAAAAATCTCCCAGCAAAGAAATGTCCAGCACCAGATAGCTTCACAGGTGAATTCTACCAAGCATTTCTAAAAGAAATAACACCAATCCTGTTTAAACTCTTCCATAAAATTGAAGAGAAGGGAAAATTACCCAACACATTTTATGAAGCCTACATCACCCTAATACCAAAGCCAGATAAAGATTCCACAAGAAAAGAAAATGACAGACCAATCTCTCTCATGAACATAGAAGCAAAAATTCTCAACAAAATACTTACAAATCAAATCCAACAGCATATCAAAAGACTTAGACATATTGATCAAGTCGGATTTATTCCTGGTATGCAAGGCTGGTTCAACACAAGAAAATCAATCAATGTAATACACCACATTAACAAATTGAAGGAAAAAAACCACATGATCATCTCAATAGATGCAGAAAAGGCATTCGACAAAATCCAACATCCGTTTTTGATAAAAATACTTCAAAAGATAGGAATAAAAGGAAAATTCCTCAATATGATAAAAGCATATATGAAAAACCCACAGCCAACATCATACTCAATGGGGAAAGGTTGAAAGCTTTCCCCCTAAGATCAGGAACAAGACAAGGATGCCCATTGTCACCATTGTTATTCAACATTGTACTAGAAGTTCTAGCTAGTGCAATTAGACAAGACAAAATTAAAGGCATCCAAATAGGAAAAGAGGAAGTAAAACTCTCACTGTTTGTGGATGACATGATCCTGTATTTAGAAAATCCTGAAGTATCCACAACAAAGCTACTTGAACTCATAAATGAGTTCGGCAAAGTGGCAGGATATAAGATCAACACGCAAAAATCAGCAATGTTTTTGTACACTAGTACTGAATAATCTGAGGAGGAAATCAGGAGGAAAATTCCATTTTCAATAGCAAAAAAAGACTCAAACACCTAGGAGTTAATTTAACTAAAGAAGTACAGGACCTATATGCAGAAAACTACAAAACAATGCTAAAAGAAATTTAAAAAGACCTAAGCAAATGGAAAGAGATTCTGTGTTCATGGATTGGAAGAATAAATAGCGTCAAGGTATCAATCTTGCCCAAAATGATTTATAGATTCAATGCAATACCAATCAAAATCCCAACAGCTTACTTTACAGAATTAGAGAAGGCAATTACCAAATTCATCTGGAAGGGTAAGTGCACCCGAATTGCCAAAATTATTCTAAAAAAAGAAGAGCAATGTGGGAGGAATTTCACTGCCTGACCTTGAAACATATTACAACGCTACAGTGGTCAAAACAGCATGGTACTAGCATAAAGATAGACATATCGGTCAGTGGAATAGAATTGAGAATCCAGAAATAAACCCTCACCTATACACACAACTGGTTATTGACAAACCTACCAAGCCCACACTGATGGGAAAAAACAGTCTCTTCAACAAATGGTGTTGGGAGAACTGGATATCTATAACCAAAAGAATGAAATGGGAACCCTACCTCACCCCCTATACAAGAATCAACTCAAAATGGATCAAAGATCTAAATATAAAAGCCAGGACCATAAAACTACTGGAAGAAAATGTAGGGAAACATCTTCAAGACCTTGTAGTAGGTTGTGGTTTCTTGGACCTCACACCCAAAGCACGTGTCACAAAAGCAAAGGTAGATAAATGGGACCTCCTCAAAATTAAACACTTTTGCACCTCACAAGACTTTGTCAGAAGGGTGAAAAGGCAGCCAACTCAATGGGAAAAACTATTTGGAAATCACATATCTGATAAGGGTTTAATATCCAGGATCTATAAAGAGATGTTACAACTCAACAATAAAAAGACAAATGACCCAATTAAAAAATGGGCCAAAGACTTGAATAGACATTTCTCCGAAGAAGAAATACAAATGGCAAAAAAACACATGAAGAAATGCTCAACATCACTCATGATTAGGGAAATGCAAATCAAAACTACAATGAGATATCATTTCACACCTATCAGTATGGCCACTATTAAAAAGACAGAGAACTACAAGTGTTGGAGAGGATGTGGAGAAATAGGAACACTTCTTCACTGTTGGTGGGAATGCAGGATGGTACAACCACTATGGAGGACTGTTTGGCAGTTCCTAAAGAAGTTGAATATAGACTTGCCATGTGACCCTGCAATACCACTGCTGGGTATATACCCAGAAGAACTGAGAGCAGTGACACGAACAGACATCTGCACACCGATGTTCATAGCCACCTTATTCACCATTGCCAAAAGTTGGAAACAACCCAGGTGTCCATCAACAGATGAGTAGATAAACAAACTGTGGCCTATTCACACGATGGAATATTATGCAGCTGTAAGAAGAAATGAAGTCATAAAACATATGGCAACATGGATCAACCTGGAGCACATTATGTTGAGTGAAGCAAGCCAGACAAAAAAGGACAAATACTGTATGAATGCATTACTATGAACCAAATATATTGTGTAATATATTGTTTGATTCACACACACACACACAAAACAAACAAAAAACAAAACAACAACACAACAACAACAAACAAACAAACAAACAAAAAACATTTAGACTAGTACCTGGATGAAATTGTGTACATATTTGGAAGGACTACAATAACTGTTGTTCGGCCTTGAAAATCTTGGTATTCGAATGTGTTTGATAAGTAAAAAGCATCAATATGTTTCTTAAGAGATGTTACACATCTTTCTGTCATTGATTTACAATTTAATTCAATTGTAATTAGACAACACCCACTTTTTTTATTTCAAACTGCTCAACATACACTTGAAAGCACATTCTACACCATTAGGAGTTAGTCAACTGTCCTGTTCAAATCTTTTATGCATTTCTGATGATTGTCTCGTGATTATTATACTTGCTGAATTGTTTTTAAATATCCAGGTATAATTTTGGATATTTTAAGTTCTCCCTTGTGATATATCATATTAGGCGCTATATATCTGGAAACTATGAAAATGGGTGGATATAAATTTAGCATTGCTTTGACTTTCATGATGCAACATTTTCTTAATATTGAGAAACACATCCTTTCCATCAGATGTCCACTGTTTGATAAGCACACAGCAATATAGCCACATCAACTTTTATTTTGTGTTTACTATACTTATATATGCATATGTATCTGTACTCTTTCAAGTATATGAGCAATATATACAGTTTGCATTTATTTCAATTAATCTTATCAGCAGTCTTACATATTTTTATGCCCCACATAGGTATATTATGGTGAAGATGGTATTATTACTCTAAGTGTAATTTCTCCATATGGTGAAATTTCAACACTGCATCCTGTTGTAAGATATATAATTGGAAAATTCATTGACATCTCATCACTCCCCTAATCAACTACCTCAATAATCTCTTTATTTAACAAAGTTAAACTCATTCATAGTTTCCCTACAAATGGCTCTTCTGCCCCTTTTATTTCAACCTATAATTAGCACTATACTTGTTAAATATAAATCTTTATTCCATCCATGCACCAGTTAAGCCCTGAATCTCAGTAGAGTTGCAACACCTACTCTGAATTAAACTGGATTCACCCAGGACAACTAACAAGGAGATGATGATGGACAACACCCACCCCAAGGAACAGAGAGAGTCTACAAATGCAAGCAAGATAGTTGCATCCATCTGTCCCATGGGATCTAAGTCCCCTCTCAATTAGAGGCAGAGTAGACATCACCATCCTCAAATCCTCGAGAATGGAGAATGAACAATGGACTAAAGTAGATGTATTATTATTCTACTATAGACTTATTATTCTAGCAATGGAAGAAATTTTATCATTGATATAATATCAGTCACCACCAGTGGGTCTGAGGGGAGGGAGAAGGAAGAACAGGTATAATATGGGGGTATTTTGGGGACATTGGAATTGTTCTGCATGACATTGCAATGACAGATGCAGGCCATTATATATTTTGTCATAACCTACAAGATTGTGCAGGACAAAGTGTAAACTATAATGTAAACCATGGTTAGTAGAAATGCTTCAATATGTGTTCTCAATTGTAACAAATGTACCACACTAATGAAAAATTTTCTAATGTGGGAAAATGTGAGAGTGAGAGGAAGTGGGACATATGGGAGTTCCCTACATTTTTTGTGTAACATTTATGAAATCTAAAGTTTCTTTAAAAAAAATAAATTTTAAAAAATGTGTAACAATTTCTCTATAGTGTCTTCATGTTGACATTCATTTTATATTTATAGTGATTATATATTTGAGCATTGATCCTATATTAATATACTCAGACTCCAGAAATGGAATGCTTGTTTTTGTTTGTTTATGTTTTGGTATACTTCTTATCAGATTATAGACATTCCCTTCACTTTTAATTTGATGACAATTTTAGTTTTACTATTTTTTTCATTTTAAAAAATACTGAGGTATATGTATAATAAAAGGCATGAACTTACAAAACTAACATGCATAACATCATATAGGGTTCTCATATATCACCTCACCACAAACAACTTGCATTGTTGTGAAATAATTGTTACAAATTATGAAAGAGCATCATCAAAATATTACTACTCACTATACACAATATCTTACATTTGTTGTTTTTTTCCCCCAACCTACCCTATAATTAAGACTCTGTATTAGTATTATTCATTTGTTATATTTCATGAGAGAACATTCTCACTTTTGTCTGTTAACCAAAGTACATCTTCCACCACAGGATTCACTTTGTTATACAGTCTCATTCTTTGTATAATCCATTCAAAGTGTACACAAATTGGCTGTCATTTTCATCTCAGAGTTGGGGTTTTATCACCTCTGTTAATTTTAGAATGTTTTCGTTACTCCCAAAGGAAAATACTCATACGACCTTATAACCCCTATTGTTAAAAACTGGAATTTTTATATTATCTTCTTTGCCATTGCTACAAAAATATTACAATATTACTGGTAACTATCATCCATAAGATAGGTTAGTTGTAATTTTCCTGTGTATCCCCATATTCTTAACACCTTGCAATAAATTAACATTCTAATATTTATAACATTAACTACAATCATCATCCATTACTGAAATCACTACTCTATACAGTCCCTAGTTATCCTGTGGATCCTTACTATTGACATTTATTTCTGTAGACTACTGCTTTCAGCCACAATCAGATTTATAAATGAGCAGTGTTAGTTATACTCACTATAATGCATTACCTTCAACTCTATTCATTTCCACACTTTCACAATAAACCTTGCTAAAAACTCTACATACACTAAGCACCAACTCTCTTTCTCAATCAATATTCTCTCTCTAGTAGTTTACCTAGGGTTTACCTCCGTAAGTTTACTCATCATATTTCATTCATATTAGTGAAGCCATTCAATATTTGTCATTTTTTCTGGCTTATTTCACTCAACATGAGGTCCTCCTGGTACTTTCATGTTGTCACAAACATCCCAACTAAATTTCTTCATGAAGCTGAATAGTATTCAAATGTATGTATATACCACATTTTATTTATCCTATCATCAGTTAATGGATACCTGGGTCGTTTCCATATTTTAGCAAATTTGAATAATGTTGTTATGGGCATCGGTGTGCAATGTCAGTTCCCATCCTCGCTTTCATTTCTTTTGAATATATTCCTAGTAATGGGATTGCTGGATTATAAGGCAGTTCTACATTTAGCTTCTTGAGGTACCACCGAACTGTCTTCCACAGAGGCTGCACCATCCTATATTTCCACCACCAGTGAAGGAATGTTACTATTTCTCCACAGCATCTTCTACACTTGTATTTTTCTGTTTTGTTTATAATAATGACCATTCTATAAGGTGTGAAATGATATCTCATTGTATTTTTGCTCTACATATCCCTAATACCTAGTGATGTTGAACATATTTTTTCATGTGCTTTTTGGCAATTTGTATTAACTCATTGGAAAAATTTCTATTCAAGACTGTTGTTCATTTTTAATTGGATTGCCTGTCCATTTACAACTGAGTTGTATAATCTCTTTATATAACATGAATATAAAAACCCTTCTCAGATATGTGGTTTCTAAATATTTCTACCCTTGAGTAGGCTGTCTTTTTACTTTCTTGACAAAATCTTTTGAAGCCAAAATTGTTTAATTTTGAGGAGGTGCCAATTATATATTTTTTTCTTTCATTTTTCATGTTTTGGATGTAAAGTTTAATAAAAGATCTTGAAGATGTTTCCAAATATTTCCTTCTAGGAATTTTATGGTTGTAGCTTTTATATTTAGGTCCTCGATCAATTTTTATAAGGTGTGAGATAGTCATTCTATTTCTGTTTTAGACATGGATATCCAGTTCTCCCAGCACTATTTTTTTGAATAGAGTGTTCTGGTTGAGCTGAATGGGCCTGACAGCCTTGTCAAAAATCCCTTGACCATAAATGTGAACATCTATTTCTGAACTCCCAATTTGATTCCATTGATCAACATGCCTATCTTTATGCCTGTACCATGCTGTTTTCACAACTATACCTAAGTAATATGTTTTAAAGTCAGGAAGTGAGAGTCTCCAACTTTGTTCTTCTTTCTAAAGGTATTTTTGGCTGTTTGGGGCCACTTAACCTTCCAAAGAAATTTGAATATTCACTTTTCCAATTCTACAAAGAAGGCTGTTGGAAATTTTATTGGGATTGCATTGAATTTGTAGATAAACTAGAGTTGAAATGACATCTTGCTGATATTTAGTTTTCCAATCTGTGAACATGGAATGTCCTTCCATTTATTTAGATCTTCTTTGGTTTCTTTTAGTGATGTTTTGTAGTTTTTTAAAATACAAATATCTTTATGTTATTGGTTAACTTTATTTTAAAATATTTCATTCTTTTAGTCGCTATTAGAAATGGAAATTTTTTCCTAACTTCCTCCTAAGACTGCTCATTAGTAGTGTATAGAAACAATAATGATTTTTGCATAATAATCTTGTGTCCTGTAACTTTGCTAAACTTGTATATTAATTCTAGGAGCTTTTTTGTGGATTTTTCAGGATTTTCTAGTTATAGGATCATGTCATCAGTGATTTGTGAAAGTTTTGCTTCTTCCTTTCCTATTTCAATGCCTTTTATTTCTTTTGCTTGCCTAATTGCTCTAGCTAGACTTCTAAGATGATATTGAATAACAGTGCTGCCATTAGATATCCTTGTATTTTTCCAGATTCAGCAGAGAAGTTTCCTGGCTTTCACTACTGAGTACAACTTCAGCTGTAGAATTTTCATATATGCACTTTACATGTTGAGAAAGTTTTCTTCTTTTCCTATCTTTCAGAGTGTTTTTATCAGGGAATAATGTCAGATTTTGTCAAATGACTCTTCTGCATCAATTAAGATGATCATGTGATTTTTCCTCCTAGAATTAGTAACATAGTTTATTCATTTGATTGATTTTATTGTGTTGAAAAATCCTTGCATACCTGCTATAAAACCCACTTGATCATGATATATAATTCTTTTAATATGTTGTTAGATTCAATTTGCAAGTATTTTTTTAAGGATTCTATATTCATTAGATAAACTGGTCTATAATTTTCTTTTTTGTGATATCTTCATCTAGCTTTGACATTAATGAGACATTGGCTTCAAAGAGTGAGTTTGGTAGTATTAACTCCTGTTAAATTTTTTGGAAGATTTTTAGCAAGATTGGTATTCATTCTTAATGGAATGATTATTAGTATTCACCTGTGAATCTGCTTGTTCCTGGGCTTTTCATTTTGTGAAGGTTTTTGATCAATCTCTTCTTTAGTTGAAGTTTTCTATTTCTTCTAGGGTTGGGGTAAGTTTTTCATGTGTTTCTAGAAATTTGTCCATTTTTGTCTTTATTGTCTAATGTGTAGGAGTTCAGTTTTCAAAGTAACCTCTTATGATCCTCTTTATTTTTAATGGATCAGTAGAAATGCCCCCACTCTCATTTCTGGTTTTATTTATTTGTATCTTCTTTCATTTTTTTCTCTGTCAGTCTAGCTAAGGGTATGTTGATTTTGTTAATCTTCTTAAAGAACTAACTTTTCGTTTTGTTGATTCTATTATATTTTTGTTCTAAATTTTATTTATTTCTCTTCTGATATTTGTTATTTGTTTCCTTCTGCTTACTTTGGCATTAGTTGCTATTCTTTTTCTGCTTCCTCCAGTTGTTCAGTTTGGTCTTTGATTTTAGCTCTTTTTTAAAATTTAAACATTTAGGACTCTTCAGTTTCCTCTCAGCACTGCTTTCATTGCATCCCATATGTTTTGATATGTTGTTTCCTTGTTTTCATTTGTCTTGAGATATTTACTGATTTCTCTCCCAATTTCTTCTTTGATGCACTGATTGCTTAAATGTGTGTTCTTTAACCTCATGTATTTGTGACTTTTTCCTTTTTTCACCTGTTGCTGATTTCCAGCTTTAACCATTATGATCAGAGAAGGTGCTTTGTATGATTTCAATATTTTTAAATTTATTGAGTCTTTCTTGTGACCCAATATATGATCTGTTCTAGAGAATAACCATGAGCACTTGAGAAGACTATATATCATACTGTTTGTGTGTGTGCAATGCTTTATATATGTCTTTTAGGTCTCATTAGATTAAATAAATTTTGGCATTTAATAAATGTTTTCCCTAAGGTTAATGTGAGTATTATATAAGTTTTCTCCATTATTTAGTCAGTTGTAACCCTAACCCAGGGCTCTTAAATGTGATCTAACAGTTACATACAGAATTTCACTTTAATCAAGAAAGGAAACAAATTAAAAAAAAGTGAAAATATAAAAAGGACCAAAATTACTGACCATGACTTCTCAATTGTTTGATGAGAACATAAATCAATGGTGGTGATGGGAATGTATTGGTCATCTTTCCAATGAAGACATTGGAACAATGTTCAATGGAAGGACACTGTTAAGTTAAAGAAAATGACCAGCTGCTTTGGACACTGGCAGGAGACACCCCTTCCTGATAAGGGCTTTTCTAGATGACAAACAATTGATCTGCAGAGAAAATGGAGAAAAATGGAATGCACTCTATAGAAGTTCATATAGGTAATATCTGTTGATAAACCAGTTTTTGTCCAAGAGAGACACCTGATCAGATAGGCTGTATATGAACTTTTCAATCATGTATTGTAATTCTTTTACATTTTTGGAATTAAGTGCTGCCCAATTACTGAATTACTCAACAAACTGTGAGATTCTAAATTTAAAGTTGTTAAATTAAGGTAAATTAAAATTTCTTTTAACAATATTATCTTAATACAACATTTGAAGAGTGTTCCGGTGACAATTACATTACACTAGACTAAAAGATCATTGCCTTCTTCAACAGTATGGACCTGATTTATGATTTCTTCAAAGTATGAAATTAATTCCACTGGTCCACAAGGATTGTTGACAAAGTCTCACAATTCCCCTCATTAAAAAAAACAGGTTCTATCAAATATAAATTTTAATTCTGGCAAGCAAGAAGAAACCCTATAATTTGCCACCTTTTTGTTCCCTGTAGATGCTATGTCTATCAGTAATAATGCCAGAATAGAAGGGGGCCATGTCCAAGGTGAGCTCTATTTCAGCAAGAGACCAATGCAATTGGAAATATCATGGGTTTCCTACTCAAATTTTATAGTACAATTGTTGGTATCTAACACATTGCTACATATTTTCTGCCTGGTTATAGATTCTTTCTGGATTTCCCATCTGAAGATCATAATATGATGACCATGTTACTCAGGGCCTGCAGGCTACCTTTCAGGAACAATAAAACGGTCTCTGGACAGATCTCTGCCTACTGGGCACATCCTTCCTGGGGCTTATCTTTCAGAGATTCTCATAAGGAGGTAAAGGTTGTTAATGTAAACTCATTCCAGAAGTTAAAATTGTTAGTAATATTCATAAAGCTTGAAGTTTCTGTTCAAAATATACTGAAAACATATCTGTGGTTTACCATCAAGTTTAAGGCCAAATGGTAAGTAAATACTCATTTTTAAAGGTTTCGATTTTAAATAACTTCTAACTTACATGACAATTGTAAAATAATACAAAACCCATATGGAGAACTCCAACATTGCCACCCACCCAGATATCCAAATTTTAATATTTTGCCTTATATGCTGCATCATTCTATCTATCCTCTATCTATTTATCTCTCTATCTCTCTATCTCTCTATCATCTATCATCTATCTATCTATCTAATCTATCATCTATCTATCTATCTATCTATCTATCTATCTATCTATCTATCTATCTATCCACCTATCCATGTATAACTGCTCATGTGTCTAGCAATTTATCTATTTTCTAAACATTTGAGGGTAGGTTGAATACATCATGCTCCTTAAACACATGATACATATTTTCATGTATATGCCCTGAGAACAAGGATATTTACCTTTGTAACCAACTTAAGTAGCATTATCAAGTTTAGAAAACTTAACAATGATGTAAAATTTACATATTATATTACAATCTTTTCATGTGTCTCAATAATATCCTTTTGGTCATTTTCTCCTCCATTATATGTTTCAACCAGGTTCATATAGCTCATTTAATTGTCTAAGTCTTTATTTTTTAAATTGTGCATATATATATATATATATATATTTCTCATTTCAACCCCTCTCAAACATATAATACAGTGGGATTGAGCAGATTCACAATAATATGCTACCCTCACCACCATCCATTTCCAGAATTTTCCTGTCATCCAAAAAGATACACTTTTCCTATTATGCATTCAATACCCATGCACCCTTCCTTCTCTTCCTCTGGTAAAGTGTACTCTACTTTCTGTCTCTATGAATTTACATATTCTATCTATTCATATGAATGGAATTATACAATATCAGTCCTTTTGTGTCTGTCACTCAACATGATGTCTTCAAGGTTGGTGCAGAAAAAAAAAAATTAACCCATGAGCCTTTCTGAATTGCAAACTCTCTTAGCTAAATGATGCCTTTCATTTCTTATCTTTTAATAATTTCCATACTGTCCTGTTTCAAGTTGATTTTGTGTACATTAGGATGTCGATTTCATAATAACTCATGTAGTACCTATGATAGGAATTATTGAACCTGTTTTCATTATTTATATTAAAACATGATTCTAGGGCTCCTCTTAAGCCCCTAGCTAGCTAGTAGCATCATCAGAACTAGTATATGATATCTTGACTATTTTTGTTATTTCAT
This sequence comes from Tolypeutes matacus, assembly GCA_026826555.1. NCBI lineage: Eukaryota > Metazoa > Chordata > Mammalia > Cingulata > Chlamyphoridae > Tolypeutes > Tolypeutes matacus. Next base: position 2,696,222 of record JAKSZT010054331.1, read on the forward strand.
ACTATGAGTCCCCATGAACAAATGCAGAGAAGAACTCATTTAATTCCACCAACATGATAAATCAGTTTGAGAATGGGTAGTGCAAGAAATTCCATCTCCTCTGACAACAGCACAGCACTTAGAACACTGTGTCCTGATTCTCTTAATTCAGTTACTCTCCTGTATTCTTGAAGAAGAGAGTATGGGATAATTCTTGAAGAGGGTACTATTGGATAAATGAATGTAAAGTTATTTAGGATGCTTGAAAGTAGGGCTATTTTGGTTTAGTTGGTATAAATGGCTAGTTTTCTACATTATTGAGAAGGTACCTTGAATGCTTAAATTCCACATCCTCTTTGTCACTGTCTGAACCAATTGTTTGACCCAGAGGTGGTAACTCCTGGTGTGTAGAAGTACCAGTCCTTCTATCACTTAATGCTGGATTCCATTTTTATTTCTATCTATTAAGATTTATTTAATTCTTGATTACTCCTAGTATTTAAAGGTATATATTAGGTCACCTTTTATTTTCCCAATTCATTGTGTTCCTATTATTTTCTTTCTTTTCTTTTTTTTTTTTTTATTGTGGGTAAAAATCAAATTTTTCACAATACATACCAATATTTGTAAAATGATATATAAATATATATGCATATATGTGCATTTGCAAAAATAGGTGCTTAGATTGCCTAAATATTGCACAGAAACTAAAGGGATTCCCATGGTCCCCATCTACCACACCTCCCACAACTTCCCACACAAACATCCCCCACAAGTGTGGCCCATCACCCTCAATGGACCTACACATCTTGGGGCCTTGCCATCAACCATAGACCACAGTTCACATCGTAGACCACACTCTCTCCCACACAGTTCTGAATGGTGTGTGCTGATTTAAAATGGCCTACATCCATTGCCACAACAGCACTCAGGACAACCCCCAAGTACCAAAAAAGCTCATGTATTTCAACTGCATTTCCCCTCCCTGCCCCAAAAGTGTCCAGTGGCCACCTGCTCCACCTCACTGTTATAAATTCTTCCATTGCTAGACTCACCATATGTGTACAACAGAATACCATTAAGTCCACTCTAGTTCATAGTTCTTCCCCCAATCCTGAGGGGACTGGGATGGTGATGTCCACTCCACCTCCAAGTGAGAGAGGGCTTATATCCAATGGATATGGTGGGTGGGATTATCCTGCCTGCAGCTGCAGGCCCTCTCCATTCCCTGGGATGGACGTTACCCATCATCATCTCCTCGCCAGGTGACTTGGATGAGTCCATTGAGCTGTAGGGTAGGAGTTGCAGCTCCACTGAGATTCCACGCACACCTGGCACATAGGTAGGCCAGAGGATCCAGTCTCTGGAAGTAAACCTAAAAACTCCAACATCACATATAGGTTTGAATAGAAGGGACTGATGGACCATGTGCAGGGAGGACTTATTTGAGTCCAATTCTGTCCCTCTCAGGAGCACAGAGTCCAAAACAAAGCCCACTGATAAGGCATCAGTCTCTGGAGCTATCCCCCCTTATCTAGGACCTGGGTGTCTCCAGAGCTCTCAGGAGCCCCTCTGTGTGGGGTGATATCCACTTTGGTGTTCTATGAGATCCCACTGAGGTGTGTGTAAGTGTTACCTATGGGATGACCTCCCAACTCTCTTTGAAGTCTCTTAGCCACTTAAACTCATTTGTCTTTACCTTCCCCCCCCCTTTATTTTTTAATTTTTTTTAATTATGGGTAAAAATCAAAATTCTCACAATATATACAAACATTTGCAAAATGATATGTAAATATATATGCATATATGTGTATTTGCTTACAAAAATGTTATTTATATATATATATATACATATATTTCAAGAGGTGCTTAGATTACCCAAAATATTACACGGAACCCACTGGGATTCCCATGTTGCCCACCTCCCCCTTTTATTCAAGGTCTTTTTCCAGTTATGTTGCCAGCTGGCACTTGGTATTAATCCCTCGTTGCCAGGGAGCCTCATCCCTCATACTTACTAAACAGTATCGTCTAAATTGTAAACTATGCTGTAAACCATTGACAATGTTTAGTTGTTATATTTTGCTATCTGTATAACAGTTATAACAATGCTAACATAAAAAAAGGGGGGTTTTAATATGGGGTGGGGAAGGGGGTGGTGGTTTGGTATCTGGGAGTCTCTGGTACTCCACGTGTGACTTTGCTGTGACCTAAAATTTCTTTGAAAATTAAATGAAAATTTGGGAGATACTGGGGAATGAGAGGGGGAAGGTGTTATGGTACACTGGACATCTGATAATACAGTGATAAAAGGAAAAAAGTATTTTTTTTCCATTTTTTTGAATGTCCCAATCAGCTAATTATATTTTGTTTTGTTTTGTTTTTTTGTTTGATTGTTTGTTTGTTTTTCCCTGAGTTTCCTTGTGTTTATCTCTTGCATTTAAGCTTATCATTGTTGTTTCTTTTTCCTAGTAAGTGTATTAGATTATTATATGGACTACATGTTCAGGGAAGATTTATATCACAGAAGGATTATAATGGGTGCTGCAGAGGATGATTGGTGGGAGGTGTCTGGGAGGGGGGATTCATGGGAGTAAGTTCAACTGAATATACATGAAAGATATACAAAATTGTTCAAATGATCAAAGTATGGGGCACGGTCATGGTGGGTGGACAATCACTCAATAAATGAAGGAATCTGAATTCCCAGCCTGGAGAGCTCTGCCACATTCTCCAAGGGAGCAGCAACAGTCCTCTGAGTGCAGAGACAGTGTCTGTCAAAAGAGGATAGCCCACTGATGAGTTCTTGTTATTGATGACTAGCCTTATGAGTCTTTGCTCTTGTTAACTGAAACTTAGCCTACTGTTATTGTGTGCCTAAGGGTTGCCACCTGAGGACCTCCTTGTTGCTCAAATGTGGCCTATCTCTAAGCCAAACTCAGCATATGAATGCATTACCTCCCCCCCTATTATTTTCTACAGCATTTTTTTCATCATTTCTAGTTCATTTTGTGGAATTTTCTAAACCTAATCTAACAACATGCCTGAGAGATTTTGGTATGTTTAGTTAATTATTTTGCATGGTACTTTGAGTCTTTTGTAGTCCACAGGAAAGAGCACATCCTTATAGCTAAACCATTTCTGTTGGTGGCACATTTTGATTAGTTTATTTTAGTTAAGTACTATTAATTAGGTTACTTCAGTTGATTGTGACCCAAGTTGGAATCTTTTGTAATTGGAATGAATATGAAGAGACACATAGGAACTTAGAAACCTCTGGAAGTGAAGAGAGAAAGTCCCAGAAGGCAGAAGCTGAAATCAATGGATACTTGGAGAGAGATAGCCACAGGAACAGAGAGAAACCTGGAGGAAGCCAGAATCTACAAGTGACAAGATCAGGAGAAGAAGGGAGACAAAAGATGTCACCATTGTTCTCTGCCATATGACACAGAGTCCAGGACCATGTGCAGCCATGTCTTCAGGGACAATATTTTGCCTGAGGCCTTGATTTGGAAAATGTTCCCAGCCTCAGAACTGTAGGCTTATAAGTTGATAAATGCCCATTGTAACCCATTTCTGGTCTATTACGTTGGCAGCCTTTAGCAAACTAAAACATTTTGGGATCCCAATGTTTATTATTTCTGTAATATTTTTCAATTTTCCCATTTCATTTCTGAAGTATATCTGCTGGAATCCATTTTATTCTGTTGTTTCAAAATTATGTATTTGACCCTTTATATCTTTGAGCATATATTTTTGTTTATTTGTCATCCATTTTAGAGATTGTGCTACCTATAATTTAATTTGATTGCTCATAATTATTTTTTTGTAAGCTTCCTGTATCTTTGTTATTTCTCTTGTGATATATGCTCTTGGAAAAATCACTTTTAGCCTTACCAATCCTTTTGGGGAGCCTGAAATAATGTAGTGCCAATGCTTTAGAGCAGACTGTAGGTATTCACATGTGGGCTTCATTATCCAATTGCTCTCTAATATTTGACATATTAATTAAAATATCTATCCTGGTTTGAGTCTATTGAGGAGCCCAGAAAATTATGTTCTTAAGCTAACCCATTCTTGTACATGGAAGCCTATTGCATGTGGGGCCTTTTGGTCAGATTCAATTAAGGGTCTTTTATTAAAAAGTTAAGAGCTTTTGATTTGATTAGTTCAGTTAAGGGCTTTTGAATAGATTGTGGGACCCAAGGTGGGTCTTAATACTTTTACTGCAGTCTTATATAAATGAAGACACACAGAGAAAGAGAGACACCACTGTTTTACCCTGCCATGTGAGAGAGGACAGCTGCAGAAAGACAGAGAAACCCTGAGAGGCTGAGAGAAAGACTGAATGCTGAAATTACAGAGCAGATAGAAGCTGAAGAGATGCAGCCCAGAAGTGATGGGAGAGATAAACAATTGTGCCTGACAGCCCACAGCTGAACTCAGGGAGAAAGTGAGTCTGGTAGAGAAAGTGGAGAGAAACTAGCAGACCTTCCATTTTGTCTTGCCACATGGCAGGTGTCCAGGACCCATAAGCCAAATTTTGGTAGGGTAACATTTCTTATGGTGCCTTGATTTGAACATCACAGCCTCAGAACTGTAAGATTTTGCCCTAATAAATTCCATTATAAAAGTCAACCCATTTCTGGCATTTTTCATTGGCAGCCTTCAGCATACCAAAACACCACCTGTATAGTTTCCTCCATTTTAAAATTCATATAACACTTGTACCTGTTTCTTAGGAGAGTTTTGAATATTAATTGAATTTATGCACCTAAGGCACTTAGAACAGCATCTTGAAAATTATAAGTGAATGTTGGCATCATTTTTATTCTTCCCTTAGAAAGGAGATAATCCAAATGACCAAATGGTCATGTCCAAGGAATATTAAGACAGGTCTGAGGAAAAGGGTTGGCTATAAACATTTGGAACAATGCTTTGGGATAGGGGATTGGATAAAATTAAAACTAATGTGTAAGTGAATCAGATGTGGGACTGGGAGAAATTTGGTAGTAGATTTTGAAGTGAGGATGGATTTTAATCTACACCAAATAATAAGCCATCTTTCTTTAAATTTTTTGTGTGATAGAGAAGCAAGCAGATGCACATTGCCAAAGTCCTCAAATTTCAATTTTGACTTCTGTGGCAGTCAAGTTCAGTTAAGGGACCTTTGATTAGATTACATGATAAGATCACTTTAGGGCTTTTAATTAGACTATATTAGTGAGATGTGAGTCAGCTTGGGTCCCTGCTCTTTTGCTGAGTATGATATAAATGGAGACACCAGAGACAGACAAAGAGAAAGGAAGCCACTATTTTTTACTCTGCAGTGTGAGAGAAGACTTGAGGATCTGGCAACCAAGGTTTGAGTATAAAGACCCCAAGAGGCTGGGTTCACAACTGAACTCAGAAAGAAAGCAGAACAGCTGAAAGGGAGACTAAGAGAGGAGGCCTGGAAAAAGACAAGTCCTATGCCTGGTTGCCCACAGCTGAGCTCCAGGAGACAGTAGATTTTAGAGCAGAAGGCAGGGACCTCAGAGATCTGTGGCCTTCTTGCCTCACCACATGACAGGACATCAGGATCACCACTACTATCCTGGTGTGAAAGCATCTCTGATGGTGCTTGCTTTGGACATTTAGAAAAACTATGTTTTTTCCCCTAAATAAAATTTTCATTATAAAAGTTAACCCATTTCTGGTGCTTTGCATAGGCAGCTCTATGACAAACTAAGACAATTTCTCATTGAATTTTTTTGCCTAAACAATCTTTCCCTTCAGCATTTTTAAACTATGTTTCTGGATAATGCCCTCTCTATATATTTTGTCAAAGTTTGCCAATTCCAATTTTTGGGTAAATAGCATTATTTACTATATCTAAAATAATTTCTACCCTCGTCTGAGCAAAGGAGTTTTTAATCCACCTTTTCAGATAATGATAATGATGAATGGGAAGATAACATATCTTATGAAGTTCACCAAACTAAAAAGTGGTGGAGAAAAAGTTAAAGCCAGACAGTCTAACCAACTCCAGAGCATTGCCATTAACGTCTGCTGATTCCCTCATTATCTCCAAGTGCATATTTTCCTCACTTAAATAAAGTGCCTATTAGCATATTCAAACTCTGAGTAGACAAGTAGAAAAACTTACTGATTTTATTGAGTCCTGTATGTGTCACATTTATTTGAGCACATAAGTTTTTCTTCAAGAAATACCCATTAATATTTTCCAGGCAACACATCTGTAGAATGTAAATGAGGAAATACTTTTTGGCATACATGTGAATGGAGCCATCTCAGCAGAATCTAATGGGTGATTTTTAGTATTTTTTTTATTTTTAAAGATTTGCAGATGAAATGACATGATATGTTGGATTTGCTTCAAAAATAATATGTAGAGGATTGAAGTGGGTATGACATAGGTCAAACAAATGGGCAACACAATGATAATTATTGAAGTTGGGTGATGGGTACAAGGAGGTCCATTACAATATTATTTCTACTTTGTATATGTTTGAAATGTTCTATAATAAAAGTTTAAGAAATCTAAAAAAAAAAAAAAAAAAAAAAAGCTTTAGATTACATAAATTTTACATCAAAAATATAGGAGAGTCCCATATAACCCACAACCTTCCCCCACACTTTCCCACATTAACAACATCTTTCATTAGTGTGGTACATTTGTTACAATTGATGAACATCTATTGAAGCATTGTACTAACAGAGGGATTATTACCCAGCACCAGCTAGTAATGAATCTGGAAAAAGACCAAAAGAGAAATATTAAATACAAATACTTTTTATGGCTAAGAGACTTCAAAGTGATCGGAGATTATTCCAGAGTTTATGCTTAAGCATGTCTCAGCAGGATCTCATTGATGGCCACAGTAAACAGTTCCTCTAAAGCCAGGCTCCTGAGACATCTAGACCCTACAGGCAGGGCAGACAATCTCAAAAATTCAGCACCCTGTCAATAGGACTTGCCTTGGAATATGTGATCCTTAATGTAACAGAGTTAGACTTATTTATAATTTCCCTACACGTGGCTCTTCTACCCCTTTTATCTAATGGGTGTTTAAACTGAGGCCCACAGACCATTGGGAGGGCATGGGAGCCAAGATTTCCTGGAGAAAATATTATTCAATATAAATGAATACTCTTGTAGTCCTATGTACTATACACACTTGATAACCTGAGAGATGCTTTCTGTGATTCATCTGCTTACCAATGTGATCCATAACACATGAAAAATGTATCAGTCTTCCTCACTAGCTTCTGCAAATTAAGTCCTAGTACCAAAAGGTCTCCATTGTATTTTATGACTTAATCACCTTTATATACGAAATGGTACTCATTATGTAACACCATTAATAGAATTGAGAAAATAATAACAAATCACTTTCTGTGCCTTATTGTTGAAGTGATCTCACACACACTCTCCAAAATTTTATAGCACTTATTTCACCAAAGTGAAGATTTTAATCCCATTTTTTTTTCTCAAACTCTTTGCAGTTTGCAAACATACAGAATTCAAATTTACAAACTAAGAGAGATATTGGTTAATTTATGCCCATACAATAGTTTTGATTCATGAAATTCCACCAAAATAAACATGCAACTTTAGAACTATGTGGTTATATAACATTTAGTTGAAATAAAGAATCTCATAATGTCTTTCCTTTCCCTCAGTTAAGAGAAGGGAGTGTCATGGACAATCTGGCCATGCTGATAACTTAATTTGTCCTCACTGGATTTTCAGGCACCTGGGAGCAGCAAGTCCTTCATGAAGAGCTGTTCCTGCTCATCTACCCAGAAGTTCTGGTTGGCAACCACCTCATTGTTATCCTTTCCACCTTGGACCAGAACCTCCATCATCCTATGTGCTTTTACTGAGGACCCTATCATTGTTAGACCTTTTCTTTATCTCCATCACCATTCCCAAGGCCATCATGCATTGACCCAAAATAGTTCTATATCTTTTGTGGTGTGTATGACCCAAGTCCTTTTTGGTTGTTTTGTTTGATTGTGCATAGCTGGTCTTCCTCACAGTGATATCCCATGATAGATATGAAGTGATTTATTACTCCTTACATTATCAGGTCATCATGAAAAGAGTATTCTGTGAGCAGATGGTGGATGCTTCATGGCTTAGTGAGGTGGTCTCTAGGTTCCTGAATATTCTGTGATCTTCTCATTACCATTTTATAGGCCATATTTTGTCCATTATTTCTTCTGTTAGGTTGCCTCATCACTCAAATTCTCCTGCATAGAGAAGTACCTTGCTGAGATTGGAGCCATAATTATCACAACATCCTAGTCATTTTTTAAAAAATATATTTTATTTCCATAATGTTTTCCTTGGGACTGAGAATCCCTTCAGTGGAAGGCAAGTCAAAAGCATTCTATTCATGTACTCTTTACTTTTGGTTTGTCAATTTCCCTCATATGGAGTCCATTACCTAAATAAAGCCAAGGTCATTGTCCCTTTCTGTTTGAGATTGGCAGGTGTGTCTCTTCTACATTGATGGGCCATCCACCCTGAATCCCAACTTCTATAGCCTGAAGTACAAGGACAAGAAAGCTGACTTCTGTAAAATTCTATGAAAGACTGTTTAAAGAAAAACAGAGACATTTCACTCAGTTCATACATGCAAGGGTGCAATTCAGTTAACAGTAACAAGCTTTCAATTATTTACATGAGATGGAAAAATTCAACTTTTATACACCCATAGAATTCATGATTTTTCAACATTTCTTCATCTAAATTAAAAAAAGATGTAAAATATGATTCTCCCCCTCAAATTTAGAGAGCAGAAAGTATCACTGGGGAAGCTGTGGCATTCTTTTATGTGTATGTATTTTAAATTTATGCAAATTTTTTATTGTATAGTTATGGTGCTGTAATTTAATCTTTAACTTCACATTATACTTCTGAGAATAATGTCATATTCATTTAGTGATTGTGGCAGGTTGAAGCTTTTGTAGAGTACAGAAAATCCTCTTCTTCAAGTTAATCCATTTCTGTTCATGTGAACCCATCCAAGATAAGACCTTTTCATTTAATCACTTTAGTTAAGATCCTTTGCTTAGATTGCATGACCAAGGGTGGATTATAATCCTTTTACTGGAGTCCTTTATAAATGGAGGAATAAAACACTGCATATACAGAAAAAAGCTGCAGAGACAGAGAAAAACCCAGAAGATGAGAGAGAAGGCCCTGGGAACCAGAAGCTGGAATCAATGGAACACAGATGTGAAAGGACACCACTTTAGCCAGTGGCTGAAAGCAAGTAGGCCCAGAGAAGAGAGGAGAGATAAGCAGAAGTCCCCTTGTGCCCCTCAATTACCCACAGTTGCCACTCAGGAAGAAAGCATCTTCTGATGATGCCTTGATTTAGACACTTTCACTGCCTCAGAATTGTAAGCTTATAAATTAATAAATCCTGATTGTAAAATTCAACCCATTTGTGATATTGCTTTGGCAGCCTTTAACAAACTAAAGCAGTGATGAATATCACAATGTTTCTAAGTTGTAGTTTTATAAAATAGAAATTATTGTAATGACCATTCTGATTTTCTCCTTATGCAAAAAAAAAAAAGGAGGTTAATGACACTCACCATTTTAAATTTTATAAGATAGTCAAATTGTTCTTCAAGGTTGTGGTACTGGTTTTTATTCCTAAGAGGAAAAGATAAAAATACAATGTATACAATTTTCTTAATTTTGAAAATTAATATATTTGAAATGTTTTTAATTATGCTTATTTTTAAGTGGTAAATAATGTTAATTTGTAATATTAAATTATATTTTTTTAGATTTCTAATTATAAAAAAGAAGTCCCCATCAGTTTTTCACTTTGGTTATTTTCAATATTGTATTATATATAATAAGCATTTATTGCTTCTCGATACTAGATTTTATTTAATTGGATTTCATGTAAAGATTTCTCAAAGTTTTGTTTTTAACATTTTTATGGTATGTTTTTAAAACTTAAAAATATTTACCTTGATCTATTCAATGTAATCATGTTTCTTTATATGACACATTCCCCAAACCCTTAATATATTCTCCAATAAAATCTATCAGTGTTGGAATTCTTTTTATATATTGTCTTATTTTTATAACTTTTCCAAAATTATTTATTATTCTAATTTGCCTTAGAACTCTTTGTCTTTAAATCTGAAAATCATTTTGTGGTGAAGAAAATTATGAATTTTTAATTTAAAAAATTTTTGTAGCACTAGGAAAAAGTGGTCCCTGCAAAGTGAAAGGAGTATATATAAAAACAGTGTACTTACTACAAGGTCACTTGAAGCCTAAGTGAGCAAAGAGAGACTGAATTTACTGACTGCTGTGAAAATTTGTGCTTTCTTACTGCCTGCAGTACTCTCAGAAACCTGGTACCAAATCAAAGTTGGGAATCAAAAAGTAAATTTCATAAAACATAATTATTTTGCACAAAGCATAAAACTTACTTATTTCTCACCATGTGTCTCAGAAAATTTAGAGTGGAAATATAGTAATTATAGGATAAAGAAAATGCAATATAAAACTTGACTTTGCATATCAAATGAAAATATTTAGAAAACATATTAGGAAAAAAGAATAAACAATAATATAATAAGTGATATAACTCAGTACTGGTTATGAACAAATTTGTATTGTGTTATTCTCTAACTTTCTACAGATTTTGGATATTTGATAGTTTTTAATATTGTCTGCATTGGATCTCAAAGAAAAGATTGGAATGTTTTGTATATTGTGAATTGAATGCTATTTTTCAAATTACCTTCAATATTCAGAAGGTGGAATGGTCTTTGCCATTTTGTATCCAATAAGACATCCCTCTTATTAAAATCATTAAGAGTCCTGGATACTATTTAACTTGTTGGGATTAAATAGAAGTAGGTACTGGGTACCCAGATATTGATGTAATATTCACTATTACTTTGTGCACATTTTTAAATTTTCACCATAATATGTTTTAGCAATTCACCACTTCCACCACCTTTAGACTCCAGTCCTTTTAACTTTTCACAAATGTTTGCTGTAAACAAACCAACCCTTGAGTCCTGCGGGAAACCTCCTAACCTCCACCCTGAACCACAGTAAATGCGCAAACTCAGGGGTCCCTCTTGTCCTACTTGTTGCTCTCCACCTGATGGTTGAGCCACCTGAATCTATCACACTTCCTGTCAACCACTCCTGTCTCCCTACTCTCTGGGGCCTCAGAGTAACAAAAGATCCTTCCTTAAGCATTCTTTTTTAAGGATTTATTTATTTATTTACTTTTATCCATTTTTACACCTCCCCCCCCCGTTTTTGCTGTTTCTGTGTCCATTCACTGGGCAACTCTGTGTCCATTTTCTGCCCTCTCTTCTCATCCTTCTCCTCCTGTCTTCACTGGGATTCAATCCTTGGAATCTCTGATGTAGGAGAGAGGCATCCTGCCCACGCCACCTTAGTTGCTGGTTTTTCGGTGCGTCTCATCTTGCCTCTCCCTTGTGTCACTCTCCTATTATGTCATCATCTTGCTGTGTGGCTCGCGGGAACTGGTGGTGCGCCCGAGCACAGGGCCTGGTGGCCCACGCACCTTCTATATATTTCTTTAAATTTTTACCAGGAGGTCCTGGGGATCGAACCCAGGTCCCTCCATATGGGAGATGGACGCCAACCAGATATAGCCCCCTGCTATATCTCTTAAGGTTGACCAGAGATACCTAGAGTTACAGTCTTTTCCCATACAGGATGGTCATATAATAAATCAGGCTTAGTTTATCACCAGCATTCTAACCGCAGTTTCCCTTTATGTTGTACCTGACCTCCGTCCACCAGGACCCCAGTTTAAAATCCATTTTAACCACTTTGAAACAAGTGGTTCAGCAAGCATGATGTGCTGAAGCGTGATTCCTTTGGGCTGCTCTTGCCTTACTAACTGGGTCTCTTAGACAGATAATTTTATTTGGGAAGGGTCCATGCCTTGCTGTCATACCTCTGTGCTGCTTTGTGCCACTGCCTGTTGCCTCTGTTGATATTGCCTAACTTTCTGACACCAAATTTGTGGTCCCATAGATCAGAGACTTCCCCAGGATCCATAAAAGGCCAGCCTACTATGGCAAGAGAGGAAATCTTGTGGTTTCTAGCATTACCCATAAAAGTTACAACTGGTGTCAGGTGAGACAGACACTGGGCAAAAAAATGGCAACAAAATAAGTCTTCTTGCAGTTTCCACAGTAAGAACTTGCAAGGTGGGAGACAAGTGTCCAAGCCTGAGCTGTGACTAGAGAGTGAGGCCACTAGGGCTAAATACTCATGAGTCAAAAGGGTAAGTTTAGACCTCCTGGTGCCTGGACCACAGCAGCTGGGAGACTGCTATGGGAGACTCTGACCATTTTGTATGTGGACCTTGCACCCAGGTCTGAAACCCACCCATAGCATGAGGGGCACCCCTCCATGGGAAGCATAATAACACACTGCATATCAACAGTGCTGCAAGGGTCTGCCATCTGCCATCCTTATTTTGCTAATACTGCTTTCTCTACTGCTGATGCTATTCATCCCCCATCCTCATGGAATATCAAGGTTCTAATCTGATGCAAGGCAGCTAAGGAGCTACTGGGCAAAAAATTAAAGATGATTGAGCATATTGTGCCAGCACCCCCTTTGACACCAGAGGAAGTTTCTAAAATGTTTAAGAAATTTAAGACTCCTGAAGTACTGATACATGTATCTTCTGGACATTATGTTGAGTAAAATAAGCAAGACACAATAGGATAAATATTGTATGGCATTACTAATATGACCTACATATAGTGCAGACATATGGAAGTATAGAAGGGAATACAGTTTCCTAGGAGATAGAAAGGGAGTAGAGAATGGTGAACCAATTCTTAATCTGCACAGAATTTATAATTAGGTTGATTGTAATGATTAGGAAATGGATGGAGGTGAAGGTGGAAAAGTTATGTGGGTGTAATGAACAGCACTTAAGTGTGTGTATATGAACAGGGTTAAAAGGGGAAGTTTGAGGCCATATATGTTGCTAAAAGGAAAGTTAGAAGATAAAATGGGGGAGTGTATGACACAGTAAACTCTGGGGTGGCTAAGGGTTGTTGTTAATAATACAAATATAAAAAAGTTTTATTTCAGAAGCTATAATAAAGGTGCATCACAAGTACAGGATATTGACAGTAGGATGGTGTGGCAGTTTGATACTATTTATGTAACCCCAAAAAGAAGAAGATTGTTTGTTACCTGGTCTGTTCTTCTGTGTATGATAACCATTGAATGCATTAGATACAGCTGACATGTCTTGATTAAATTACCTGTTAAGATTAGGGGTTTGATCTGATCACATCCGTAGGGCATGACTCCGGGTTTGAGTCTCTGCCCCCTTGGGCTTATATAAATGGACATTCATTCTAGATGACACACAGAAAGAGAGAGAGCACCAATGATAGGCAAGAGGACAGAACTTTGTCAGTTTTGATCTTCGAGCCCTGGGGAGAGATGAGCCATTTGCCTGATAGTTTGCAGCTGAAGAGAACAGAGCAGCTGAGCAGCTGATAAGGCCTGGAAGGAAATGAGTCCTATGCTAGATTGACATAGGAAGCCCTGAGAGACAAGCCCTATGCCAGCCTACAGCTGAGATCAAAATAAGCTAGGCCTATGGAGACTTAAGAGAGAGAAGGCCTGAGAGACCAGGCAGAGATTGCCCACCATCTTGCTTCAACATGTGAAACAGATATTGGTGAGAAAGTGGCCTTGAGTTGGACTCTTTAGTGTCTTATAACTGTAAGGTTTTACCCCAAATAAATACCCTTTATAAAAGCCAACAGATTTCTGGAACTTTGCATCAGCACCCCTTTAGCTAATACAGGTGGCATATGTGGAAAATGCATCTAAGCCATAATTCTATGGGATATAAATGTATTATTGTTGCCATAGGTATGTTTTCTGGGTAGAGGCAAGGTAGCTAACAAAATATTAAACTTTCATCCTGGGGATGTCTTGACATTTTATCCATAATAATGGCAACAATCTCTGGAAAATATAAGCCTTGTTCAATAAAAGAAAACAGGCCAGTACCCCAAGCCCTAGAACTTAATGCTTGCACTCATAATCCTTATTTCTCCAATAATGAAATTAGGCCTAATTATAATTAATGACAACTTCCTTGTTATTAATTAACTCAATTGACTCTCTCTAAGCAAAATCTGCAAATATACTCACTATCTTCCCCACAAAATGGGATATGGTTCCCAAGAATAAGCTTCCCTGGCATGGAGGGATTATTACCAAGCACTAATCACCGATGCATTTGGGAAAAAGACCTTGACCAAAAGTGGGAAATATTAAATAAAACAGGATATTTTCTGGCTAAGAGATTTCAAAATGAATTGGTAAGTAATTTCAGAGATTACACATATGCAGGGCTCAAGCAGATTTCACAAACTGCCATAGTAAACAAAGCCTCAATGAAAAGTGCTCCTGAGGGCTCTAGAGCTCATACTGTCTTGAAGCTATGGATGGAATGTAGCTATTAGCAGGCCTTGAGGATACTCACATCAAAGTCACAAATCATGTTTTATGCTATGGGCCTTGGAGGGCTATGACAAGTTGGACCCTAGGGATTGTGCTTGCCAGTCAACTTAACAAATGGCATAATATCACCTGAAACAATGCACTGTGGTGATCCTGCTTATAATCCAAGTTCTCCCCAAAGGCGGAGATTTTATATCCACTATTTCTCCATATAATAGTCCTATTTGGCCAATTCTTCAAGTCTTCACTAATGAAGGGTTATCAACCATCATTTATATCAACATTAATACACAAGGTCTGTCCATCAAAGTTTCTATTTCTAACATCACCTAATTAATAAAAAATATACATGGGTCCACAGGAACATGGGCAGTGGATTTGCCATGACTGACTTGGTCATCATGATTTACCTATACCTAAAATAAAATTCTTAATCACTGCTGCCAAGATCTTAAGAAATGGTCTTTAAAAAACCACTCAATACTGTGACTATATAGTTGATATTTGATTATGGGTTGACTCTAAATAAGGCCTCTGAGAGAAGCTAGCTACATTCACTCATTGTTTACAGAAATGAGGCTGGAATATAGCATCACATTAAATACTAAGGTGACTAAACTTTGTCAAATTCCTGAGCATGATCTGACCCTAAAAAGACAGATTCTCATCACCATCAAACACAAGCATTTCTAATACACTAAGATATGCAAAACACCTATTAGAGTTATTCATGTTATGCATATAAAACATCCCACCTCTCTCACTTTCATTACAGCCCATAGGCAAAAATCACATGTATATCTTCTCCTTTCCACTGGGGACAGCCCCACCAATGTGCCTCAGAATTAGCACAACAGGCCATTTTCCAAGGCATGCCCCTTGGAAACAGATTTTAGATTAGAGGTTTTGGCTAACTCCACATATGCCTCTAGGATTCCTTGCACAGATCATGACTAACAATGACTCCCAACGGGTTTTGGACTAAAAGGCTTCCTTGTCTCCTGCCTAATTACACCCATTAAAATGGCTGCTTATTGGGATGTCTATAATTAAAGCACTTACAGGGCATAACCATTCAGACTGTGCAGTTAGATTCCCATAATGCCATGGGTGAGAGATAATCCCAGCAGGGGCTCATAATAGCCACTGGAGCCTCACTGGAAAAATGGAAATGGTACCAAAGGAGAGAGCTAACTCTCACAAATAGGCCTTTCTAAATTATAGGTGGATAAGGCTTTCCCCATGTTCAATTCTTTGTTCACAGGTCTTTAGATACTAGCACTAGCACCCCCAGTGATCTTCCCCTACCATATGGGAAGATCATTGGGACCAACTGTCTGACATGTAAAGGAAGTCAGTGTATCTCATTGATGGCAACACTTTCATGGTACACAATGCAACTCATTGGAGGGTCACAGAATATCACCTTTCCTCAACCACCCCACTTACCCAAGATCACTGTTTGGGGCCTGCATAGTTGGCAGGGTTAGAACTATTTCAGTTGGTCATCTAGGATGCTCTGAGTTTCCAGTTGCATAATTTTTAAATCTTCATTGAATCTTGGGCTTTGGTAAATGGGCTAAGAAGTGGACCAGATCACTGGAAACAAAATATTTTTTTTTCTTACAAGAAATGCAGGTGTTTCCAGATTTGGAAAGAGCTCACAACCTCACCCATTTCCATTCTGTAGTGGTTTGAAGCTGTAGGTACCCAGTAAACACATGTTCCTAAATTTAAGCCATTTCTATGGGTATGGACCCATGGTAAGTAGGACCTTTTGATAAGGTTACTTCAATTAAAGTGTGACCCACCTGAATCAGGATGAATCTTAATCCTATTACTGGAACCCTTTATAAGAAAATGAAATTCAGACAGAGAGAGAAAACCACAGAAATCAAGAAGCTGAAGTGCAACTTAGAAGAGAAAAAAGAGACCAGGAGATGCTGCCATGTATCTTGCTATTTGACAGAGGAACCAAAGTTCATTGTCAGCCTGCCCCAGAATACCACAGTATGTGGGGAGATGAATTTTCTTGATGATGCCTTGATTTGGACAGTTTCCTGGACTCAAACCCATGTGTGAATAAATTCCCATTGTTTAATCTAACTGATTAAATGGTTATTTGCTTAATTAACCTAGGTAACTAAAACACACACACTCGACTCACTACACCAGAGTAATTTTTCAAAGACACTGCTGAAAAGTTACCTAAAATTTATTCCTACACAGCATATCTGGCACATTCTTCTGACTCTGTCCTTTCAGGCCCCTGAAGCTTTTGCTACCAACTAGCAGTCTGTGCCCATAGCCCCTTAGGACTCAGAGGCTCCTCTGCCTTGATAGAGAGGCCTCATAAAAAGGGATTGCATCTAAGCCTATTACTCACCAAAATAGTTACTAAAGACTATGACTTTTGTTCTCATTCCAAACATTGGCATCCCAAGGATGGGGTCATGTTTCACAGAAGGAGTGTTAATCTCTTCTCCCACTGACATATTTATTTCATAGGGACACTTCCCATCATTTCTGAAGTAACTGGAAATTGGAGATTATTGCTCCCAAACTGAGCAGTCAAAAGTCTGGATCACCTTTAGATGTGCAGAAAAGATACATTTGGTAGATGACAGTCATATTTAAAAATGACCTCCTTATACCCTGCCATGAGTACCTACTACTTATACAAAGCACAACACCCAGGCAAACACCAGACATAAAGCACCCTGAGTAAAAGCATTATGCAAACTCTCAGTGAGGGAAAAACACCACCAAATCCAGCAGTCATGGTATAAGTAACAGTCCTAGAAGTTGTTCCCACTAACTGGCTCAATGTGAATGTTTACCCCAGCTCTGTGCCTTTAATATTTTTGTTGGCTGTATGGGTCATCTCATGTGGCTTCACCATGCAGGCCAAGTATGCTCAAACAATACTGAAATAATCCAAAAATTGTACACAGGGGTAAGTCAAAGGATGGCTGTTGTTCTTCAACATGCCACCAAGTATGGCTGCAGACCCAAAGTCACCTTACCTATTGTATTAGTCAACCAAAGTGATGCTAATGTGAAATACCAAAAATGGGTTGGTCTTTATAAAGGGTATTTATTTGGGGTAGAAGCCACAGATACCAGGCCATAAAGCGTTAAGTTTCTTCTCTCACAAAAGTCCATTGTCACATGCTGGAGCAAGACAGCTGCCGACATTTGCCAGGGTTCAGGTTTCTGGTGTTCCTCTCTTCCCCAGGCTGCATTTCTCTCCAGGCTTAGCTCCTGTTTCCTCCACAAGGTCAGCTTTAGACAATCAGGCGAACGGCTTGCTTTTTTTCTCCTGGGGCCTTCCTTCCAACATCAAAACTGCTTCTCAAAAGAGTGCTTCAACTGCCCTTTGCCTTGCCTTCTATATTCGATTCCCCCAACCGCCAAGGGGTGGGGCTCAATGCCCTACTGATGTGGCCCAGTCAATGCCCTAATCATAACTTAATCATGCCCAGAATAACAGATCAGTTTACAAGCATGATCCAATTATATTTTTGGAATTCATAATTACATCAAATTCCCCAACAGTTACATTCCACGCTCTGAATTCCAAAAATACATTACAAATTCTCACAAAATACTTAAATCAGTAACAACTGAAGTACAAAATCATATCAAAATCAGTTTAAAGAAATACAGTTTGTCTTAGGGCAAAGTCCCGTCTGCTATAGACCTCTGAAACTTACAAAACCATTTAACTGCTTCCAATAAACAAAAGGAAAGACAAAGCATAAACATTTTCAATATCATAAGGAGAAATTAGGGTGTTAAACATGAGTCATGGATCCTCTACAGTTCAGTAAACCTGCAGGGCATCCTACGTTCGATTTCAAATTCTGAGAGTCATTCTTAAGATGATGGTTTCTTCTCCTTGGGGCCACATGGGAACCTACCCTTTCCACAAGCTTGCCCAACAGCCATTTTCCTGCTTCCACCCTCATCAAGGATCTGGGTGTCAACCAAACTCCAGACTTCACACTCCAAGAGTGTTGGGGTGATTGCCAAATCTTACCCAATCTTTGGGTTAGAGTCTTATCTCCCCTAGTACAGTGAGGTGAAGACAGCATTCCCCCTAACTTTGGCGTATAAGTTCAACCCTCTCAGAGCAATGGGTTGACCACCTGTCCTTCTCTAATCCATGGGAAACAGGGACACCCCTCTCAGACCTATGGGGTGTTGACCTTTACCACCCTAATCTTTGAGGAATGTGCTCCACCCTCTCTGCACCCTGGGATGGCAAAACTCTCCCAGAACATCGGGTGGGGTTATCCACTCTCTTCAACTGCAGGGGCAAACACACCCTCTCTGTATACATGGATGGGGCTCCTCTCTTGGCCCAAGATGTGTTAAGTCCAGATCTCTGCACCTATATATCAAATGGGTCTACTGGCACCAATGATTAAATGATCTTTCACCAAGGCATTCTCACACAGCACCAAAGGCCTCACAAGTATAATTAAATCACACCTGCATGGAGAATTTTCCTCTACCCCAGATACTGTGCATACTCTTCTGAGACAGGAGCTTACATTGCAAAGAGAGTCTATGAAAATAAGGTCCCAAGTGGCATATAAGTGTGGAAAAAATGTACTCTTCCTATGGAGAAATGTGAAGGGATTACACTAGAACACACAGCAAAAACCTTTGCTGTGTGTCCTAGACAACCCCCTAAAAGTCATGGAGTTCTGTGATGACAACCATTTTACAAAACATAAAGAGTTATCACGACTAGAGCTGCCCAATGGCATTTAAAATCCCTGGCAAAATTGCCCATACTTTATGATTTGTTACTTGAGGAATGCCCAACCATTTGTTGGACTCAGCAATCACTGCCTCAGGCCACTTCACCCCAGGCCATGACCTCATCACTACAGAGGATTTTGCCTCCAGTTGAATCCATGACAGAAGTTGGAGTCTAGGACTTACAGTGCTGCTTGCAGCCTTGGGACACAAAGGTGGAATTATGCCTCACAGATATTGTCATTTACTAGTCCAGATGGCCCATGCACTAATTTAATGCCTGCAAAACTAAAACTGTAAGCCACCCCCTCCACAATTGTTAACTCCTCTACTAGATAAGGAAGGGAGTCTGTTCTATTACTAATATAACTGGATGCATATACATTATCAACTCAGGGCATGTACAATATAATTTTCAAATATGAAATGATGGATACACATTATTAATATCTCCAATGCCTTTCTTAAAATGTATAATTGCTCCCAAACCCTCACTATCCTCGGGCCCACACTGTGCTTTTTTTTCATGGATAACTGGAAAGACTGGCTCCACCAGGCCTTCAATTACTAGCTATAAGTTTTAATCATGATTATGGTGCTCTTATTTGGCTGATTATTTAAATCATAATGAACAGCTTAAATATATCTTTAACTACTTCAACTATTCAGTCCACAGCCATCTTAAAAAATGATGCTGAGGTTTTAGGATGGATTATTATTGCATAAAAGAAATTGCATTTGGTGCCTCATCATCTTGCCTATCCGAGTCATAACTTGCCCTTCTAAGCAACCACCCCAGTTATCCCTGCTGTGGGCTGAACCTCTTTATGTTTTGGGACAATAAGGGCTGCTGCTAGCTTCTCTGGAAGGCCCCTGCTACTTATCCAGAAGGCATCTTGCTACTTCTACTCTGCCATGTTGCTTAAATTACTAGAGACAGGTACTTTCATATGATTTGGATGATAAGCAGCTGCCTCAATTTCTCCAAACAGCCCTTGCTGTTTCTGTCCTTCATGCAGTAGAGTTTGAAATACTCAGTTTCCCCATATTTGCAGGAAAATCCTACCAGCCTTTCTGGATCACAATATAGGCAAAATCCCAGGAACCACATGTGCTTCCCACCCCATCTCCTCCATGGAACCTAACAGGAGCCCAGATTAGGTAAGTCAGAGACCCTCTGCCATCCCTCATTCTCCACTCTAATCCACCATGCTCTTTGATCTAATAAAGATGTCCTTTCATGTATTATTGGCTGGTTGACTATGTATGTGTGTGCCTCATTCCCAAAAGGACCTTCACATAATACCTGAAGCACAAGTATAAATATGTAGAACACTTCATCCAAAAGCAACAGAATAATCATTCTTTTCAAGTGTAAACAATCACCATTAAGATATACTATATTTGTCACAGAACAGTTAACAAGGAATTTTAAATGATTGAAGTCATACAAAGCATCTTCTTAAATCCCAATGGAATGAAATTAAGCATCAATGATAAAGGGATAATTAGAAAATACACAAATATGTGTATATTAAACAATATATTCCATTGCAAGTGATTTGGTCAAAGAAGAGATCACAAGTTAACTTAGTCAATATCTTGAGATGAATGAAAATGGGATTATTACTTACCAAAATTTATGACATGCAGTATATGCTGTGCTCTGAAGAAAATATATGGCTTTAAATGCTTACATAAAAATAGAAGGAATTCTAAAATCAGTAAACTAACTTCACACTTTGAAATAGAGCAAGAGAAGAAAACCAAACACAACTGAGGTGAAGAAAGGAAATAATAAAGAATATCATGGTGATATATGAAAGAGAAGATAGAAAAAGTAGAGAAATCAACAAAAACTGAAAGTTCTTTCTTTGAATGGATCATTAAAATTCACAAATATTGATAGACTGACAAAGGGAAAAGTGAGAAAAGATGCAAATAATAAAAGCCAGAAATGAAAAGTGGATCCTTACTATAGACTTTACAGAAAGAAAAAGGATTATAAAAGGATTATATAAAAGGAACAATTATACAGTGTATTAGTCAGGGTTCTCTAGGGAAACAGAACTTACAGGAGATATATTTTTTTAAATAGTATGAGAAATCATAATATTGCCTCATACAACTGTGGGGATGCATAAGTTCAAATTTCATAGGGCAGGTTGCAAGCCAGGGAAGGTCCTCATTGAGTTCCAAAGATGAAACTGGCTATCTGAAGTAGAGATTGGAATTTTATCCCTGACTCCTGAAATCTCTTCTCCTTTTAAGGTCTTCAACTAATTTGATGAGATATCACTCATTGCTGATGGCAATCTCCTTAGTTGATTGTAGATGTAATCAGCCATCCATCCATGCAATCACTTCACTGATGACTAAAGCCCATGAAATGTCCTTATATTAGAACTATCCCAGTGCTTGCTTGATGAATCGAATGGACACCACTACCAGATCAAGTTGACACATTAGACTAATTATAACACACACCATCAAATTAGACAACCTATATTAAATGGATAAATTCCTAGAAATAGAAACTACATACTCTGACTAAAAATGTAGAAGATCTCAATAGATCAATAGTATAGAGATTGAAGCATTAATCAATAGCTCCCACAAAAAAAGTACAAGACCTGATGGATTCACTGTTGAAATTTACAAAACCTTCAAAGCAGAATTGTTGCCAATAATTCTCAAAATCTTCCCAAAAATTGAAGAGGAGAGAAAATATTCCAAATGCATTCTATGAGGTCAGCATTACCCTAATAACAAAGACAGATGGAGATATCATAGGGAAAAAAAATTACAGAACAATACTCCTTGGGAAATTAGATGCAAAGATCCTCAAAGAAAGAAGGCCACCTGAATCAAATTGCACACCGAAAGAATTATACAACATGATCAAGTGAGATTTAACCCAAGAATGCAAGGGTGGCTCAACAGAAGGAAATTAATTATTCCACATTAATCATATGAAATAATATTAATATAGAGATCATTTCAGTTGATGCAGAAAAGGCTTTTGACAAATTCTAGTGCCCTTTCTTTATATATTAAAAAAAAAAAAACCTCATAAAACTAGGAATAGAAAGGTGTTTCCTCAACATGAAAAAAGCATATATGAATAACTCACAGCTAACATAACCCACAATGGTGAAGGAATGATAGCTTTCTTCCCTAGATCAAGCATGAGAAAACAATGCACACTACCAACATTGTTATGCAACATTGTGCCAAATGTGCTAGCCAGAACTATTACAAGGGATATTGAAATTTAAAAAACTGTCCAAATTGGAAAAAGGAGTACAACTCTCTCTATTTACAGGTGACATAACTCTATATGTAAAAAAAAATACCAAATAATCTATAAGAAAGCTGCTATACCACTAAATGAATTCAGCGAAATAGCAGGGATAAGATCATCACATAAATATCAGTTATATTTCTATACATCAACAGTGAATTATATGAAAATTAAATCAAGAAGAATAGCCCTTTCAAAAATACCTGAAAGAATAAAATATCTAGGAATAAATATATACAAGGATCCAAAGAAATTTTCTATAGAAAAATATAAAACATTACTGAAAGATATTAAATAAACTTAAATAAATGGAAAGATATCTGTCCTCATATATTAGAAGATAATATCACTAGGATAACAATACTACCCAAAGCAATTTACAAATTTAATACAATGCCAATCAAATTACAATAGTACTGTGCAGAAATAAATTGAAATCTAATTATTAAATTTATATTGATGTCCAAGGAAGCACAGATAGCCAAAACTATCTTGAAAAAGATCAAGGTTGGAGGACTCACACTTCCTAAATTCAAAATTTATTGCAAAGCTAACATAATCAAAATAGTAAAATGACAAACACATAATACTAGTAGAATTGACTTGAGAGTGCCGAAATAAACCCATATATCTACAGACATTTGATTTTTGACATGGGACCCAAGTCCACTTAGTGTGTAAAGAACAGTCTCTTCAACAAAAAGTGCTCAGAAAACTTGATATTCCTCCCAAAATGAAGGAAAGTGGAACCCTTCCACAGACCATTAAAAAAAATTCATTCAAAATAGATTAAAACCTAAAATAAAGCACAAAAGCTCTAAAACTCTTGGAAGAAAACATGCAGAAATATTTCCAGGATCTTATATTAGGCATTGAATTCTTAATCTTATAACAAAAGCAGGAACATCAACGGAAAAAGAACAGAAAAACTAGACTCAAGAAAATAAAAAATAAAAATAATAAAAAATAAATTACAGTAAATAAAAAGAAAAAAATAAAAGAAACAGAGTGACATCACCATCCCCAAATCCTCAAGACTGGGAAATGAACAATGGACTACAGTAGACTTATTATTATTCTATTATATATTTTTTATTATTCTAGCAATGGAAGAAGTTTTATCATTGATATAAAGGCAGTGGCCACCAGAGGTTCTGAGGGAAAGGAGAGGGAAGAATAGATGTAATATGGGAACATTTTTAGGACATTGGAATTGTCCTGCATGATATTATAATGACAGATACAGGCATAACATACAAAATTGTGCAGGACAGAATGTAAACTATAATGTAAACTATAGTCCACAGTTAGCAATGCTTCAATATGTGTTCATCAATTGTAACAAACGTACCATATTAATGAAGGATATTGTTAATGTAGGAAATTATGGGAGGGCAAGGGAGTGGGGCATATGGGAATCCCCTATATTTTTATGTAACACTTACATAATCTAAAGCTTCTTTAAAATTAAAAAAAAATTAATAAAAAAAACACAAATATTGTGAAACCACATCACACACACTAGAATAACTATTATTAAAACAACAAAAGCTTTATATAAATGTCAAATTCTTTAACTTGCTAACTGTTTTCAGATAGTTACTTAAGTGAACATCCTAGGTCTTAGGAAAAGTGCTGGGAATGATGTGGAGAATAGAGACCATTCTACATTGTTGTTGGGGATATAAAATGATGCAAATTCCATGGAAAACAGTTTTTCTTTCCTCAAAAAGTTAAACTTACACCTATCATATGACCTGAGAAACAAACATCTAAGTACCTCCCAAATAAAACCAAATGCATGAACTCAGATGGTCATTTGTACACCAACATTAATAGAAATATTATTCACAATACTCAAAAGGTGGGCTTAACCAAATGTCTATCAAATGATGAACTGAAAAGCAAATGTGATATATCTGTACAATGTAATCTTATCCAGCCTAATGAGGATTAGATGCATGATATTACATGTATTGCCTTTGAAGCTTTCATGTCAAATAAAATAAGTCTGACAGAAAGGGACAGATATTTTCTGATTGCACTTATATGAAATAGCTAGAATATGCAAAGTCATAGAGACAGAAAATGGAGAAGAGCTTGTGAATGGTGGGTGAGAGGGAAAATGAGGAATGTTTGATAGATACAGAGTTACTTTTTGGAGTGTTGGGAAAGTCCTGGTAATGGCTGAAGATGATGTTAGCACAACAATGTGAATATGATTAATACCAGTAAATGGTGTGCTTGGGAACAGTTGAGATCAGAAAGTTTATATTTGATGTTTCCATACCAAAAAAGAGTAGCTAAAGATATACTGATAATTATATGCAATATATAATCTTGCATTATATCTAATAATGGAGAAGAAAAGGCTCATAAGCACATTAACGGGACATATAAAAAATTGAAATAAGGTCTGTAGGCTTTATATTACTGTCAAATTCTTTAACTTGCTAACTGTATCCAAACAGTTCCTTAAGTGAATATCCTAGTTCTCTGGAAAGGAAGTATTATGTGTTCAAGGAGATTGATGTATAAAATCTATTCTCAAATGCTTAGAAGATAGATGATGAGAGAGAGAGAGAGAGAGAGAGAGAGAGAGAGAGAGAGAGAGAGAGAATGACACAGCAAATTTTGCAATATGTTAAAATTGGTAAATGCAGTATCTGGGATCATGTTTTTTGAGTTCTCAGTATAGGTTTTGTATTATGTGTAAAACTTTTTTCTAAGTTTGAATTTATTTAAAAATAAAAAGTATATGAATAAAAAGAAAGGGACACTGGTAAAATATTTTGAAAATTCATAGGGGGCATGGTGATTTAGTATAATATTGGGAATCTTCAGGCAAGGATAGTGGAAATAGTATAATATTCTGAAAGTCCCTATAAGGAATTGGAACCTTGTATAATATGTTGGAACTTCCATTAAGGATTAAGGGATATGGTATAATATGGAAACATTCCTGATGATATGGGTGATTTAAAAAAATATCAGAAAACTGTTGAGGAATGTTTTAAATCCTACAACAAGAGATAATTGTGATGAGGGATTGGGATACTAGAGTAATATTATTTGATGTTCTTGTAAGGAATGGGGGTACTTTATATAATTGATAAATTCCCTGTGAGTAGAGGGCATAATGTATAATAATTTGTGATATATCTGATGGAGAATGGAGGCTATGGAATAAAATTGTGAAAGTTTTAATTAGAATTATGTCACTGCCAAAATATTTGGGGGCTAATAATGAAGAATGTGGACACTGGCATAATTTTTGGAAATGTCCCATGTGGAAGGAGGAACTGATAAACTATTTAGAAAGTTTTAATGAGGAATGGAATTATGTTATAGATGGCAGGCATTCTGAGGAGAAAGAGGGATCTGATATAATATTGGTAAGCTTTCAGTTAGGAATTGGAGCATTTATATAATATTGAGAAACTTTCAATGTGGAAAGGGCCCCACTCATATAATATTAAGAAACATCTGATATGGAATGAGAGTACTGATATATAATAATGGGAAACTTCTAATGTGAAATAGTCAATGGTATAATAGTGGGCAATTTTCAGTGGGCAATTGTGACATATATATAAATATATATATATTTATAAAGTATTGGGAGACTTTTAATGTGGAATGGACACAGGTAGTATATTAAGAAACTTTTGGGCATTGGTATAATATTGGCCAACTTCCAGTGATACATGGGCACTGGTTTAGTATCATGACACTTAGAGTGAGTAAGTGTCACTATTATAATATGTGGGGATTTTTAATATAACTTTTGGAAATTCCTGATATGAATGCAGGAATTGATGTGTGATCTATTATAAACATCTGATGAGTTATCAAGACATAGGTATAATATTGGGAAAAGTCCTAACGTGGAGTCATGTGGATCTGACATTATTTGGAATTAAAATCTTTGAAGATGTGATTAGCTAAAATGAAGCTAAACTGGACTAGGGAGGGTCCTAATCCACTGTGACTGGTATCCCTATAAGGAGGAGAGAGAAGATAGAGCAAACACAGAGGAGAATGATACATGATGACTGAGATAGAGCTTGAATGCTGCAAGTCAAGGAACACCAAAGATTGGCAGCAAACTACCAAAACCTATGAGGAGATAAGACAGGATTCTACCCACACAGGTCTCAGCAAAATCACAGCCCAGATGAAAACCTGATTTAGGCTTCTAGCATCCAGATCAGTGAAATGATAAACTTCTATTTTTTTATGTTGCATAGTTGGTGGTACTTTCTTATGGCATCCCTAGGAAACTAAAAAAAGACCTTAATTATTATTAAGAATTATTTAGAATTAAGTTCATTAAAATTTTAAAGTCATAAGTGATTTTACTAAAAATTTTATTATAAGTTTGCTTTTTTATAATTAATTATTTGTAGAGCTTTCCTGATTTAAAATTTTGTGGGAATCATGTAACTTATTCCAAAAAGAATTTGTCATTCCTTAGGGTATTGATAATATATTTTATATTTGCTGTGTCCTGGATATTGGGCATATTATGAAGGACCTATGAAATCTGATTCTTGCATTTAAATGATATAAAACTTACTTCCACAGTTAAAAAATATATATATGGAGTTTGGGGAAGATGGAGGATTACAAAGACACAAGACTCAATTCTCTCCCAGAAAAAAATAGGTAGAAGACAGGCAGAAACTGTCCAGCAAACAGTTCTAGGGCTTGGAGAACCAGTGGAAGGCTGGACACCACCCAGAAGAGAGTGTCAAAGGTCTGTGAGTAAAAGCTGCAGGTGCAGCTGCAGCTGCTGGAGCTGATCCTCCATCTTCAGAGCAGACAGCATTGAATCCTCTGACCCTATAGTGGCAGCAATGGATAGAGGAGGTTGCAGGGCTCCAACTCCCCAAGAAAGGGGAGAGAGAGGAGCACAGACTACAGCTGATTTAGTTTTTGGCCAACAAATTTGGTCCACTGCATCAACAAGACACAGGCTGTGTGGGGCTCTGCCATTGTTTTTCCCCTGGTAGCTAGAACAGGACTAAAGAGATCCTACCTGTGCAACACCCTCCATATTGACCTAGATTGATCACTGATAACATAAAGGGGAGGGTAATTATTTCTTCCCTGGGAAAATGGAGGGGCCAGCCAGTTAAGGGAGGAGATAAGCTTCTGAGAATGTTTGACTTTCAAGGTTTGGTTCTGAATCGGCCATAATGAGGTAGGATTGTCCATCATATTGTTTTCTCATTCCAGCCTACTCAGAGTTACAGTGTATACATTTCAACCAGGATTTGAGCAAGAGAGGTCAGCTGAAGAGCGCCAGCTACTGGCATTGCAAGAAAGTGCATGCAGTGAATTATAAAAGTAAATAAATAAAAGAGGCTTTTTTATGAATCTTTACAGCCTTCTTCTCCAAGTTTCTTGGAAACTGGTCTTCAACACATTACTGGGTCCATGGCCCTGATTTGAGCAACTAAACAGGGATAATCCTAAAGCCCTAGAAGGAGGTGAACCAAGAATCAAAGAACAGTGGTAACACACAGCAAATCCCTCCCCAAAGAGAGAAACTGAGCATCAGAGTAACATTACCATAATAATCAGATGCTTAGACATCAGAAAAAAAGTACAAACCATACCAAGAAAAAATGAGAATATGGCTCAGGCAAAGGAACAAATTAAAGCCCCAGATGAGACACAGGATTTGAGATAACTAATTAGTAATATTCACACAAATCTCCTAAATCTCCTAAATCAAATCAAGCAGTGGAAAGACAATATGGCTAAAGAAAGAAAGGACATCAAGAAGATACTGGGTTAGAATAAGGAAGAATTTGAAAACTTGAATTGAAAAGTAACAGAGTCTATGGGAATGAAGGTCACAATAGGTGAGATTAAAAACACATAAGAGTGGAGCAGGTGTAGCTCAGTGGTTGAGCACATGCTTCACATATGCAAGGTCCTGGGCTCACTCCTCAGTACCTCCTAAAAGAAAAAATATATATATGAGAGTCATAAAACAGCAGATTTGAAATCATAGAACAAAAAATCAGTGATGTAGAAGACAGAACAGCTGAAATTGAAGAGAGAAGAACAGAGAGGAAAAAGCATGGATAAAAATTGAGTGAGGGCTCAGAGAGTTAAATGGTAACACAAAGCACAACAGCATATGTGTCATGGGAATTCCAGAAGGAGAAGAGAAGGCAAACTGGGCAGAAAGAGTATCTGAAGAAATAAAAGCTGAAAATTTTCTCATGAAATACATGAATTTATATGTTCAAGGAGCACAGTATAATCCAATCATAATAAATCTGAATAGAACTACAAAAAGACTCATTCTACTCAGAATGTCAAATGCCAAAGAAAAAGAGAAAATTCTGAAATCTGCAAAGGAGAGGGAGACTATCACATACAACTGATGGCTGTAAGACCTAGTGCAGATTTCCCATCAGAAACCACAGAGGCAAGAAGACAGTGGTATGGTATAATTAAGATGAGGAAAGAGAAAAATTACCCACTAAGAATACTTTGGCAATATTGTCTTTCATATATAAAGGTGAATTAAAACTAATCACAAATAAACAGAAACTAACATTTCATAAACAAGAATCTGGATCTGCAGTAAAGACTAAAGGGAGTGCTGCATCATGAAAATAAGAGAGGGGTGAGTGGCTCGGAGGAGAGTGTAGAAATGAAGAATATCAGAAATATAATCAAAAGGGTAAAAGAACAGTTGAAAATAAGATATGATATATGAAAGACAAAGAATAAAATCATGGAAGTAAATTATATATTTAGAGTTATAACATTGAATGTGAATGGATTAAATCCTGCACTCAAAAGACATAGGCTGACAGAATGGATTAAAAAGCATGAGTCATCCAAATCCCGTCTACAAGAGACTCACCTTCGATCCAGGGATACAAATAGACTGAAAGTGAAAGGCTAGAAAAAGATATTTCACACAGACAATAACCAAAAAGAGCAGGAGTAGCTATACTAATCTCAGACAAAACAATGTATAAAGCAAAATATGAGATACAGGATGTCATTATATATTAATATAAGGGACAAACAAGCAGGAAAGTATAACAGTCAGAATATCTATGCACCTAACCACAGTGCCCGAAAATGCATGAGGCAAACTCTGGCAAAACTGAAAAGAGAAATAAACATCTCTACAATAATAGTTTGAGACTTCAACATACCACTCAGACAATAGATAGAACATCTAGACAGAAAATCAACAAGGAAACAGAGAATTTGAACAATATGACAAATGAGTTAGACTTATCAGATATATACAGAACATTGCATCCCAAATTAGAAGGTTTCTTCAACACAGAGCATATATCGGGTCACAAAGGATGTCTCAATGAATATAAAAAGATTCAAATAAGACAAAGTTCCTTCTCAGATTATAATGGAATGAAGCTGGAATTTCCAAATGTATGGTGGCAAAAACAACATACTCCTAAACAATCACTAGGTCAAAGAAAAAATTGTAAGAGAAATTAGTAAATATCTCAAGGTGAATGCAAATGAGAACAAAACTTATCAAACTTATGGGGTACAGTGTAGGCAGTGCTGAGAGGGAAATTTACAGCCCTAAACTCCTATATTAATAAAGAAGAAAGAGCTGAAATCAAAACCTAACTGAACATTTGGAGGAGCTAGAAAGAGAACAGCAAACCAGTCTCAAAGCAATCAGAAGGAAATAAATAATAAAGATTAGGGCAGAAATAAATGATATTAAGAACAGATACATATTAGAGAAAAAAATCAAAAGCTGTTTCTTTGAGAAGATCAATAAAAGTGACAAACCGTTAGCTAGATTAACAAAGAAAACAAGAGCGAAGACACAAATAAATAAAATCAGAAATGAAAAGGAGTACATTACTACTGACCCATCATAAATAAAAAGGATCATAAGAGGATAGTATTCAAAAATATCTGACAACAGAGTAGACAACCTAGATGAAATGGACAAGTTCATAGAAATGTATAAAGAACCTACATTGACTCTACAAGAAATAGAAGAACTCAACAAACCAGTAACATTTATAGAAATTGAAGCAGTCATTAAAAAAAATCTCCCAACAAAGAAAAGTTCAAGACCAGATGGCTTTACAGGTGAATTCTACTAAGCATTTCAAGAAAAATTTACACCACTTCTGTTAATAAAACTCTTCCAAAAATTAAAGTGGAGAGAAAATTACCCAATATATTTTATAAAGCCTTCATCATCCTAATGTCAAACAAGGTAAACATAGTATGAGAAAAGAAAATTACAGACCAATCTCTCTAATGAACATAGATGCAAAAATTCTCAATGAAATACAAAGAGTATTCAACAGCATATTAAAGGAAATACACAACACGATCAAGTGGGTTTTATTCCTGGTACACAAGGGTGTTTTTGGCAGTTTGATATAGTTATGAATTCCAAAAATAGATATGGATTATGCTTGTAAACTTGTCTGTTGCTCTGGGCATGATTAAGTTATTATTAGGGCTTTGATTGGGCCCTGTCAGTAGGACTCAGAGATAAAACTACATGGCAGAGCAGACGAGTTAGTTGGAGTTTTGATGTTGGAGTTCTGATGCTGAGTTTTAATGCTGGACCCTGGGGAAGTGAGCACACAGAGAAGCTTGATCATGAGGAAGGAGAGAAGGCCCCGGGAAAAGAGATGAGCCATTCACCTGATAGTCTACAAGTGGCCTTGTGGAGAGAGGCAAAGCCTAGACAGCCTCATAGTCTACAGCTGACCTTGTGGAGTAGCAGAAGAGCTGATCCCAGAGACGAGCAAGTATCAGGAAGAGAGGAACACAGGAAGCCTGAGCCCTAGCTCACATTGGTAGCCATCTTGCTCCAACTTGTGGCAATAGACTTTGGTGAGGGAAATAACTTATGCTTTATGGACTGGTACTGTGAGCTTCTATCCCAAATAAATACCCTTTATAAAGCCAACAGACTTCTGGTATCTTGCATCAGCTCCCCTTTGGCTGACTAATACAGTGGTTCAACACAATAAAATAATCAATTGACATAAAACACCACATAAATAAATTAAAGGGAAAAAAAACTCATGTTCATCTCAATTGATGCAGCAAAGGCATTTGACAAAATCCAGCATTCTTTCTTAATAGAAATCAATTTGAAAGATAAGAATAGAAGGAAAGGTCCTCAGCACGATAAAGGGCTTATATGAAAAATGCACAGCCATCATCATACTCAATGGGGAAATGTGTAAGCTTCCTCTCTAAGAATAGGAAGACAAGGTTGTTCGCTTTCACTACTGTTATATTTTATTGAGCATTGTGCTAGAAGTTCTAGCTAGAGCAATGGAAAAGAAAAAGAAATGAAATGCATCCAAATTGGGACAGAGGAAGTAAAACTCTCATTATTCATAGTGGACATGATCTTATAATTAGAAAATTGTGAAACATCAAAGTATCCAGAGCTAAGAAACGAGTTAGAAAAGTAGCAGAATATAAGGTCAACATGTAAAAACAAGTAAGGATTCTATGCAATAGTAATGAACAATCTGATGAGGAAATCAAGAAAGAAATCCATTTACAATACCAAGAGAAAGATTCAAATAACTATGAATTACTTTAACCAGACATGTAAAGGATTTGTACTCTGAAAACTACAAAACACTGACTAAAGAAATCAAAGAAGACCTAAACAAATGGAAAGACATTTCATGTTCATGGATTGGAAGATAAAATATCATGAAGATGTCAATTCTATCTAAACTCTTTTATAGATCCAACACAATCCCAATCAAAATGCCAATAACCTGCTTTATATAAATAGAAAAGTAAATTAACAAATTTAGAAGGGAAAAGGGAGCAGAAGAGCTCAAAAACATCCTAAAAAAGAAGAGCAGAGTGGAGGATTCACACTTCCTGACCATGAAACAAATTAGGAGGCTACATTGGTCAAAACAATATGATATTGGCATAAAGATAGACATATTGATAAATGGAATAGATTGTGAGTTCAGAAATAAACCCACACGTCTCCACTGAACTCCTTTTTGACAAGTCTACTGAGTCCACTTTACTGGGACAAAACTGTCGCTTCAACAAATTGTACTGGAAGAACTGGGCATCCATACTCAAAAGTATTGAAAGAGGACCCTTATCTCACTCCCTATACAAGAATCAACTCAAAATGGATCAAAGACATAAATATAAAAGCCAGGAGCATAAAACAGCCAGAAGACTTCCTGAAGATGTAGGAATGCATCTTCAACATTTTGTGGTTGTTGGTGGTTGGGGAGCTCTTAAAACTTACACTTAAAGAATGAATAATGAAATAGAAAAATAGATAAACACATTTGCACGTCATGGACTTTGTGAAGAAAATGAAAATGCAGCCAAATCAATTGGAGAAAATATTTGAGAATCACATGTCCAATAAGGAATTAATATACATGATATATAAAGAGATCCTCTAACTCAACAATAAAAAACAACTGATCCAATTAAAAAATGGGCAGAACACTTGAATATACATTTTTCCAAAGAAGAATTACAAATGGCAAAAATTATTTTCAACATCATAGCTATTAGAGACATGCAAATCAAAGCTAAAATGAGATCTAATTTGACAACTACTATAATGGCCACTATTAAAAAGACAGAAACTTACAAGTTTTGGAGAGGATGTTGAGAGATAGAAATGCTTATTCACTGTTTGTGGGAATGTAGAATGGTACAGCCACTTTGGAAGACTGTTTGGTGTTTCCTAAGGAAGTTACATAAAGATCTGCCATGTGACCTGTCAAGACCACTATTAGGTTTATACCCAGAAGAACTGAGCCCAGTGACACAAACAGACATGTGCACACCAAAGTTTTTAGTGTAATTATTCACAATTGCTAAAAGGTATTGACTGCCCATGTTTCCATTAGCTGATGAATGGATAAATAAAACATGGTATATAAATACAGTGGAATATTATTCAGCTTTAAGAATAGATTACATCATGCTGCATATGACAACATGGATGAAACTGGGAGACATTATGTTGGGTGAAGCAAGCCAGATGTAAAAGGACACACATCATATGATTTCACTATTATGAACTAAATACAATGAGTAAACTCATGGAATTAATAACTAGAATAGAGGTTGCCAGAAAATAAAATGAGGGTAGAGAATGGCAAGTTGAGGATTAATCTGGCCACAATTGTTTATAAAAAAAATGTTGGTTTATAAATTTTTGGAAATTAATAGAAGTGATGAAAGCACATCATAGTGTTTGTAATTTTTTACCAATATACAGTTATGATAGTGGTTTAAAGGAAAAAAACTAAAGTTCTCTATATCATTAGGAAGAAAGCTAAAAAATGAAACATGGGACTATACAAAATAGTAAAACCTCAGTTAAAAAATGAGTATGGTTAATAGTGCATATATAAGAATGTTTTTTTTTTTTTCTGAAAGAGAACAAATGTACATTAAAGTGATGTCATATGACTGTGATATTTGGAGGAAAATACAACCAAAGCAACTATGGACATAAATGTATAGTGATATATTAATCAGCTTCCACCAATGATTAAAAAATGAAATATGCTAAATGAAATAAATGATAAAAATATTACATGCTGTTTGACTCCATCTATGCAAAATGCACCTACAAATAAGTTAGAGAAAAATAAATATATTAGAAGTTATGTAAGGCAGGGGAAGGATAGAAAGATTGAGAGGTGACTACTAAGGGTTAGAGTTTTGTTTTTTGGGATTTTTTTGGAATTTTAGTGTTATTATTTCTGGAGTAATAAATTGGTCTGATATTGATTGAAGTGAAGAATGCACAACTCTTTGAGTATACCAATTATCACTGATTGTACACTTTAGACGGATTGTTTGGTTTAAGAATATGTGTCAGCAAAAAATATAAAATAAAAATAAAGGAAGAA
Source organism: Tolypeutes matacus (assembly GCA_026826555.1). Taxonomy (NCBI): domain Eukaryota; kingdom Metazoa; phylum Chordata; class Mammalia; order Cingulata; family Chlamyphoridae; genus Tolypeutes; species Tolypeutes matacus. The sequence continues at coordinate 2,730,741 of JAKSZT010054331.1, forward strand.
TATCTCTCAATAAAATTGATATTTAAAAAATAACAAAAATATGAAATAACCACTGTAGGGGCAACCCCTCCCAAATAGTCAATTGTGTGATTCTGTTGTCTGAAGCAATATAATTCACATGCTGAGTGAATGTGTGTGGATTGAAGATGTTATAGCAATTCATGTTGATGAGTACTACTTTAAGCCTTATCTAGAAGTAAATGAAATCCTTGGAAATCTGTAAGAGTTTAAACTGTCTTCTATATGCAAACTAAAACCTAATTAAGGGAATTATTCATAACTTAAATTTCTTTTTTCTTTATTTTTATTTTTTTGTCCTTTCTGTAGATAAGCAAAATTTCTTAAAATGATTTCTAAAAATTATCAAAGACTCTGAGTGACATAAGGAAAGAAGGAATTGGGCTAAAGTCAATAGAAAACTGATGCTCTTCTTACTCTGATTCAATAGAAAGCATAAATATCAAAATCTCCTCAAACTTGCTACCACATGCATTCCCTTTCAAAAATCTTCCCTAGAGGACCCAGTTATTGTTTCCTTATAGGTTGTTTCTGAATTCATCTTATCATATCCTGAGTAATGTCTCTTCAACTGTTAAACTCTAGACTCTCTCCATGGATGAAATCTTGAAACAATATATAATTCAACATTCTAATCTAACATGCAGAGTGATCATTTATAATTTTCTTCTAAAAAGACCTTTAAGCTTACCAATTTTTGGTTTTCTGTAAAAATTCCAAAAATAGAACAGATCTGATTTTTCATTTTCATGTTTATTTTATGCATCCATTCATACTTTCACTCATTCATTTAGTCATTTATTAAATATTTTAACTGAATATTATATGCTACCCTTCTGAATGGTGATGATGGTTCAAAAGTGAATAAGACAGGCTCTTTACTCTTAACAACTTCGCAGATAAGTGTAAAAGAGAGAGGCATAAAACATGTGGAATGTTATCTATGTGCAAAATGATAAAAATGTGTGTTTATGTATAGATAATAATATAGGGACCTAAAGTAAGTGAAAAATAACTTGTAACCAGAAGAAATATGAGTTTAAATCAGTATCAAATGTTGCAGATGGAATTGTAATTCTGCCTGTATAGATAATGAGCTATTGAATAATATAGCAAGAAGAATAAAAAATAAACAAAAACAGGGAGAAAATTGTACATAGTCTATCACAAGTAATTCTTGGTGGATTGATAAAGTAATGCATGATTGGCTATGGTTGGAAATAAAACTTTAAAGAGATCAAATAAAAGAGCCTTACATCATGTTAGGCAGGGCTATGACTAGTGCATAAGAAGCTTTTATGTAAATTAGAAAAAAAATGTTTTCCTTTTTGTGTGAAAAGTTTGAAAAGATACTCAATTGAACAAATGATTTCACAAAAGCCTCTCAAGTTCCTTAGTTTAGAGGCAACCATTGCCCTGTGATGTGTGGATACATTTAAACCTCTCTTAAATGCCTCTACAACATTCTATGTACAGGGCACACATGCTCACCATAAGTGGTAGACCTAAGAATAGACTGTAGGATTTCACATCCATGGATTTCTCTTTGTCAAGTAATTCTGCACTTTCATTAGAGTCACTGAAAATGAGAAGGGACTGAGTTCCATTCTCTCTAATATTGGAGGATACCTAGGTGCAGCTCTGAGATACTGAATGATTACAAATAATTCACAAACACATACAACTGCATGCATACATACATACATGAATATGCATATTTTCTCTGTGATTCAGTAGATAGTTTAAAAAACGGGCTACTCACATTGTTTGAGACTCTTTGCCCTTTGCTTTTTAAAAGTCTCTTGACTTTACATTTACTAGAGTCTCTGTGGATTAGAGTCATTAAAATGTTTACAATGCAAAATTTCCAGAGAGAAGAAACTTGACCGTTTCTTTCTGAGACAAAAAAGTTTACCCTGAGGGTTCCCCGGCTGATTTTAAAGCCTTGTACTTCTCAGTGAGACCTTCCTCCAGGTGTGTGCTGTGGAAATGTCTTGGGGTGATTTGCCAATACCCCAACCTCAGAAGTGATTTGGTCTGAACAGTTCCTATGGAAACCCCATTCTCTTGGCTCAGAAGACAAATTGCAGAAGAAATAAAATGAAACAAAAATCTAACCTCCTCTTGATTTTTCCTGACTTAAGAAATTTCTACTGTGCATGTGAGATATCCTGTAAAGCAAGATAAGAAATTGCTAAGGAAAAATCTGAACAGTTTGGAAAAGAAGGACTGAAACCTACTGAAACTATTTCCTAACTAATAAATAACCCTTTGTCCTGAAATGAAGATGGCATCAATTCACAGTAGATGTCTGAGAATTCTTTGAAGGTTAGGTTAGATGATAGGGGAAGTTGTAAAGTCTTGTAAGATCTGATAAATTCATTTGAACGTTACTTTAAATTTGTAGGCAGTTCCATAGCTAAGCGGTTGTTTCGTAACTTTCAGTTCAGTACATCAACAAATTTCTGTAATCCTAATGTTCATTTTGTATTTTTTTCAAACTGAAACACCTTTTGAATCCTTTTTCTTCGGGATTGCACAATTTAGGGGGAAAGTGCTATGAGGAATTTAATTCTATATACAAACAACAACAACAAACCCTTCTTCTTCCTCTGCCTCATCCTCCCTGTGCTCCTCTCCCCAGCCAGTCCCTAAAGGAGACAGCGTGCCAAATGAAGACACCCGGTGTGGCGTCGGGACCCTGGGTCGCACTTGTGCCATCTATAGCGCTCCTCTCTGCAAGGCACCGCCTGCCTGGAGCAGCTGCTGGAGCCCCTGCCACCCACAGGGCAGCACAGAGTGCCCTGAAGCCTGGAGCCTGAGATGAGCCAGGGGCTCAGTATCAGCCAGAGCCTGCAGCTCACTTCTCTGAATGCGGCAGAAGAGGAAATGGAATTGGAACCCAGAGCTGGGAGAAGGACGTGCTCAGGAGTAGCCTGAGCTTGGCAGCACCTTTCCAAGCTTCCTGAATATCGTGGAGACCTTTCCTTTCTCTCCCAGTACCACTCTCTGTAGATACTTGAGTCTGGGGAGGGAACTGGTAACACATGCAGATTTCAGTTTTATTCACAGTTCACAAGCACAGATGGGTATATATTAAAGAAGAGACAATAAAAGCATTTAAATTTATAAAAAACCTAATAAAGATACTAAATTGGTGAGTTAAATACATACACTCTCACTTTGCCTTTTTCACTTTTGGAAATTAACCCATTGATTGGTTTCTCTAGTACTCACATTTCATCAATTTCTTTAAGAACGGCTCAAAGGCCTTATAAGTGCAGTTTATTCCATGTATCCTCCTGTATTAGCCAGGGTTCTCAAGGGAAAGGAACCAACAGAAGATATCTGCAAATACATGAGAGTCTTACAAAAATTGTCTCATATGACTATGGGGATGCACAATTCCAAATTCTAGGGTAGGCAGCAAGTCAGGAACTTTGATGAATTCTCCTCCAGGAAAAGCGGGCTGGCTGAAGTACAGGTGGAAATTCTCACTTCTGATGCTGAAATCCTCACTTCTTTAAAGCCTTCAATCGATTGGATGAGACTTCTCTCATTGATGAAGGCAATCTCCTCAGGTGATTGTAGATGTAATCAGCCATAGATTCAATCAAATTACTGATGATTTAAATCCACAAATTGTCCTCACAATCAGATCAGTGCTTGCTTGACCAAATAAATGGACACCATCACCTGGCCAAGTTGACACAGGAGCCTAACCATCATACCTCCTTTAATAAATCAACCAAACTCCCTCCCTTTTTGCCCCTTTCCCTCTCTCTCTTTCTCTCTTCTTCCAGTCTGCCTCTCATCCACTGCCCTGAGTAACGTTTAAGAAGGTCATGGAGTCATGCAATACTATGTAATAATATCATTTTTACATATCTTAAATATTAGGGACATTGATTTTCATTTATTCTTATTTGGAATTTATAAAAATATAAACCCATCTATATTTTTCAATCAAGTAGATTAATTTTCCTAGAAATGGAAGAATAAATAAACCTACCTAACTCCTTTTATCTTAGAAGATTCTGCTTTGATGAGTAAAACATCTTGCCTTTATTTTTCACTTCCTTTGCTCTCTCTAGAGAAGAGCTTCCACATCCAGCATAGATAAAGACAACTGGACCAAGGTGAGAGAGATTATTCTTATTGGGATACCTGCTATCAGAATCATTGGGAGCCTCCTCTTCTACAATTTTTATTGGCTTATTTGGTGATTGTCCTTGGGAACATCCTGATTCTTATGGATTAGAGGCTTCACTAACCCATGTTTTTCTTCTTTAGCAATCTCTCTTTCAGTGAAATTATAATTATCACATGTGCTGTTCCAAAATGATAGCAAGTTTCCTGTTAGATAAGAAGAAACTCTCAGTTAGCAAATGCTTTGCATAGTTTTATCTCTACTTCCTCTCTGGATGCCTTTTTGCAGTCTTGATCACTATGCTGCCTTTTGTAGTCACTTTCAGTATCCTATGATTATGGCCAGCTCATTTTGTGTCCATCTTGTAATAATCTCCTGGGTAGGCAACTTTCTCCTCATCCTCCCACCCATCATCCTTAAGGCAGGACTGCCATATTGTGGTCTCAATGAGATTGATCATTTTTTCTGCAACAATGCCCCCTCCACCTCTTGACCTGGGCTGAGGTACCTGTCATTTAGCTATTGGATTTCCTCAGCTCCCTTGTCCTGCTCATCAGCTCCTCTCACTCACAGTGGTCTCTTATATTACATCATCTCCACAATCTGAAGATACCCTCAGGTCAAGGTCAGTGCAAAGCCTTTGCCACCTGTGCCTCTCATTCCACTGTGGTCACCATGGGCTGTGGAATCTCCATCTGTGTATGTCCACACCTCACAGAAGAGCAGCCTGCACCTAAACATGATCCTCTTTATCCTCCAGAGTGTCAACCCACCTCTCAGCCTATAGAATAAAACCATGAAAGATGCACTGAAGGACACCTTAGCTAAGGGCTGGGACTTCATTAAAGGTATGAAGTCCAAGTGAGGGAACCTTTGAAAATCATTCCAGATCTAGGAATTAATAATTTGGGGTATATCTATGCTAAACCTTCATATTATGTCATTTCATAATAATATAGTCAAACTGGATCCAACACATCTTATTTTTAAGATGCATGAATACATAGTAAAAGTAAAATTTGGTGGTTGTAGTAGTTTGTGGTTTTTATGGGCCCCAGAAAATCATATCCTTAGGACTAATCCATTCCTGTGGTTGTGAACCAGTTGTAGGTAGGAACTTTTGATTAGATATCTCCAGTTAATGGCCTTTTGATTAACCTACTTCAGTGAGGCCTGGCCCAGGTTAGGTTTTAATCTTCTTACTAGAGTCTTTTATGAACAGAATGAATATGAATGGAAACACAAAGAGGAACCCCCAGAACTAGAGAGAGAAATCCCAGAAGTCAGAAGCCAAAGTCAATTGAACACAGAAGCAGAGAGAAAGCCATGAAGCAGAAGCTGAAGGCAAAGAAGCCCAGAGAAAGAGGGAGAGTGCCAGCAGATACTTCCATATGCCTTGCCATGTGCTTTGCCATATCAACAAAAGCCAGTCTTCAGAGAGAAAAACATTGCCTGATGAAGTTTGATTTGGAAATTTTCACAGCCTCAGAATGTAAGCCCTGTAAGTTTAAAAATCTCCATTTTAAAAGCCAATCTATTTGTGCTATGTTTCTTTCAGCAGCTTTTAGAAAACTAAAACAGTGATTTTGCTAGTGACACTTGTAGCCATAGATACTGTAGTTGATTGATGTGGTGGTGGTGGTGTTGCTTAAGTGATCAGAGTAATAGCAGGGCAGCAATGGAGACTTGTATGTGTGCCTATTAGTGGTTGAATATATGCAGACAAATTCAGAAAGAAGAACCAGTTCTGCTTTGTGGTCCTGGGGAAAGGACAAAGACAAATGTATATACACACACGCAAACTCTCACAGACACACAAACACACTCACATATATACACATGATGGAATGTAATTGTATAAATTCTGATGCATTTAAACTTTAGCTGTAACCTAGTATCAACTAATATTAAGATCATTGCTTTTTCGTATTAATTTTAGTTATATTTATGAGTCACACTTTTCCATAGAATTTTCCCTTTAAAATTTTCATTTCCTTTTTATGTAAATTCAATCACCTTCTGTTACATGAAGTCCTTATTCTCTTGCAGTTAGTGAGAAAGACTTCCTTCCCAAATGAACTTGACACACTCATATAAATACTATAAATTTCACCATTTTAATGATGTAAGGCATAATCAAGTCAAATAATCTCCTCAACTCTTATATCATCATCCTTATCAATTAATAAAACAGATGTATGTTAAGGAGGAGCAGCTCAGTTTCACCCTCTGTCCTTTCTCACATATAATTAAACTTGCCACTTCTTTATATAATGGTATTATCACATATACAGTCATGCATTTAATCTAATCTTTTCACAATAGATAATGTATGCATGTAATATTGCCAAATTTGGGTTCCTTTTGAGAATAAAATGGGTTTCTGCATGTTCTTTTGCTGGGAAAAAGTTGCAAAACAGAACTTTCTCATGGCATAACTGATCCTGTGGTCAAGTTACAGGTGAGAAAATGCAAAGCATTCCACATGGCATTATGCTCCAAACAAGGACCACTGGGTGATGTTCTTTCTTCCTGGGGAAGCCACGAAGCAGTATTATGGTCCTGCCATTCTTGGACCAAAGGATTGATGTAAAAACTTTGAAAACACATATTGTATGATACAGGGGAAAATATTTACCTCCCATTGAGTTGATGGGAAAAGTGAAAGCACTACAGGGTGTACTCATACACTGCAATATAGGACAAATAAGGGCAATCACAGAAGAGAAATTGTCATACCCATTTGGTGACCATTTTCCATCAGGAAAAGTATTTTCTCAATTAACCTGTCTGCTCCTCATTTATTCCTTTCTACGTATGTCTTTCCTGTGTCATTAAGTCCATTTTTGAAAAATTAATTTGCAAACAAAACTCTAGAAAAGGCACTGTACCCTACAAAGTGTGCTTCCTGGTGGGTTGTCAGCTAATACTAATGTCTTGGCACTCCAGGACCTGTTTCCTAATTATTCATCTCTTTGAAGCCTTAGTTGGAAATAGGTCAAGTTTATTTTCTTGTTGTGAGATTGAGGTGGTATTGGGGATTCAGATTGCTAAAGAGCAATATCAGAGAAGCTGTTGATACTTTTTCCTTTGTACATGGGCCCTGCACTTAGGTTTCCTGTCACTACACCCAGGGTTATACATAATCCCTTAATCTCAGCTTCTTTAGTTGGGTCCTGGTCTCTTCCTGGCCTATAAAAGTTGGCATCAACTGGGTGGCAAGTGAGACAGGGAAGAGGCCATTATACTTTCCTGGTATATGTCACCATGAACGGTAAGCTAACTATCTATGAGTAAAAGGCCTTTCCTTAACCACACTGTATTTCAGTTCTCCTTCTGTTCCCTATCTTTCAGGAATACGTATTTGAATAATTGTTCTCCTAACCCATTCCCTCTCTACTGAAGTGCACCATATTTATTCAAAACACTGTGATGTACTAAAATTTTCCTAATAATTTTCCTAAAGCTCCATAATCACTGAACAAAAGGAAAAAACTTAGTGAACTTCTGAACATTTGCATAATGAACAAGACCAGTTGCCCAATCTGAAAATCCTCATTGTCTTAAAGCATAAAATAATATTGCTAGAGGCATAGTTTTGGTTATATCACTTACAGTGCATTGATTTTTTTCTTTATTAGAGAAGTTGGCATTTTACAGAGCAATTATTCATAAAATGCAGGATTCCCATATACCAACTCACCACCAACACCTTGCATTGGTATGGAACATTTGTTATATTTGATGATACCACATTTTTATAATTGCACTATTAATTAAAATCCATGGTTCATCTTAGGGTTTGCTGTTTTTATAGTATAGTTCCATGGATTTCCCAAAACTTTGTATTCTGTTACCATACATACAATTGAACATTTCCCCTCTAACTCATATTGATATATATATTTCATGGACAATGTTGTGCTACCATCATCACCATCCCTTACTGAAATATTTTCATCATTCCAAATATGAACCCTGTGTATTTTAAGCCTTACCTTTTCATTCCCTATCTCCACCATATAACCTGGTAACCTGGAGTTTAGATTGGACTCTATGAGTTTGTTTTTCTAATTATTTGAAATCAGTAAGATCATACATTATTTGTCCTTTTGTGTCCAGCTAATTTCACTCAATATGATTAGGGAGGAAGTTTTGCAAGTGACAAAAATCTAATTCTGTCAGTCAGGGGAAAGAAAAAATTTTGCTGGTTTAAAGAAAACTGCAAGAGTTTTAACATGCAAAGCAGAGGCCTCTGTGTTGAACAGCACTCAAGTCAGTTTAGACTCAAGTCAGGTGAGAATAACAATCCAAGTTGCAAGGCAACAACAGCATTTATTTAGTGTCTTAGAATTTCAATTTAGGTGGCAGAGTTTTAGGTAGCACCCAAAGCATGTCCCAACTTGCTATTTCCGGACAAATGTTTTTAAAGTAAAAGAAAATTAGACAAGTTGTTTGTGGCTGGTGGATATTTGGGGTACTTTGCCTTTCAGGTTAAATAGTTAGCTAAGTTCTTTATCTTGTGGTTTGTTTTATGGTTTCCAGATGTCCTTGGGGTTTTGAGGAACATTGTTGCTTAAAGCTTTGCATTTTTCGGCAGTGTGTGATATATGTTTGATGTTTACCTAACAGCAATCTCCAGAATGAGCCCCTGACTCCATTGTAAATCTCTTAAGCAGAGTAACTCCATTTTGTTTTATTTCCTATACACTGTCATCTGCACTTCTCTGCTTCTTACTTCATCTATCTCTGTTGAAAATGTTTTCCATACATAGAGAGGAATAGAGGCATTGATGGATTTCATTAAATTTTTATTGTTGCTTTCAACAAAGAAAAGCTAACTTTGCTTCTTTGTTTCCCCTTGGAAAAGTACAAGGAAGAAATCTAAGAGGTCTGGCTTTGGTGAGTTGAACATCCCTGAATAAAATGCCTGCAGCCAGTAAAGATGCCCATGTAGAATCTATCAGTAAACAACTTTAGAGGTAAAGTTGAGCACAGTTTTTTAATGATCTGGAACATTTTTTAGAATAACGGGTGCAGTATTAGTATTTATCCTGGAATAAGTACAAAAAGCGAACTATGCAGATGGCGCTGGGTAATAGGTCTAAGACCCTAGGACAAAATGGGGCATCCTACTTCTTATCTTTAACCTTTATTCCATTATAGAAAGAAACATTAAACCCTCATTTCTGTGTTATTAAGGAAATCCTCTTTTACGAATTATCAAATTCTGCTAGTAAAAATGAATTCAGTAAGCTTGCTTTTGTCTTTTAATGCTAATTAATGAAATTCTAGTGCCTAACTTTAAAAGTTCAAGCCTACTCTATTAACAAATGGAGCAAACTTTCTATGTTAACCCTTACTATTCCTCCATCTTTACTGTTAGTTTCTGTTTTTTAACTCCTCCCCATAAGGTCCATGTCTTTCTCTTCCATGATTTATTTCCTGGAAAATGAGCTATTTGGATTTCATAATTTGGGGTCCCTTTACTTTGATTTCCTGTTCGGATTAGCATGCCTTGGCTGAGGAAATTAGATGAGAAGAGAGGGAAGTTAGAGCATTCATCCCCCTTGTTCCATTCCTATTTGAGTGAGCTATGGCATTTCTATGCAAACTCTCAAATTTCAGTTATAAAAAATGACCATATCAGTGGATGTTATTCACCTTCTCTTCACAGAAGCACTAGTGTTTGTTCAATAAGCCCACTGAATTATAGCTATGGGACAGTGATAGCCATGCATGTAATCAACAATAGTTTATCTCCCTAATACCAACTGAACACTTAACCAGCCCACAGCAAAGAGGAATGTGGAGTCACTGAAATGGCTGTATTCTCTGACTACACTAGACATTCTCAGATACAATAGTTTATCTTTATGGGACAATTAACTTCTACCATCTTTTGAAAACAAACAGGAAGTTATGATACACATATCCTTTGAAAAAGGAACTAATTTTATGAATGAGAACATGGCAATGGGCTCACATCCATTGAATTCACAAATATCACTATCTGGGTCCTCCAGAGTTATTGTCTTTTTTACAGTCTTGGAATTTGTAATATTTATTTCTTTCACTCAGTGGCTAATTTTGAGCGTATGCATGTTGTATGCTGTAGGTGAAATATTTAAGAGAGAATTTGAGGTGTAGCTATTATTAAGAATGTGTTTTTGCTTTTTTTAAGGCAGATAAGGTTTTCTAAGTAACTAATTGGATTGAGAATATTCAAAACTGTTTCTCAGTCTTGGAAGGACAGTTATATTTCTGTTTTATGTTCAAGCCTCAGGTATAGCTACTTGGTCTCCATTTACCATTAAGTATTTTAATGCCATCTTTGGTCCCTAAGCTTTTCATGTCATGTGAAATGCCATAGTGGTTTTTCAACTCCATTTCCTCTTCCAGATAGGTAGATGCTTAAGGAGCAAAGATCCCAATTCCATATCCAATTTCCTGGTTTCCTTATGATCCCAGATTCAATCATATCTCTTTCCAATAACATTTTTTTCTCTGATGACATCAAGAGCATGCTTTTGGTGTTTTGTCAAAACTTTATTTTTCTTGGGAACATTTGACTGAATCATCTAAATCACCATTAATAGAGAACATATTTCCCCACCATCATTTTTTATTTCTATTAATTTGGCTACACCTTTTTAGAATCACTTTGATGAGTCCTCCTTCTCTTCCCCAGCTCTAACTAAGGGAAAGCCCTATGTTTCAATGTCTTTTGACATCTGCCTTCAACTAGTTTCTTTGCCAATATGTGTTTTAATAGATTGGCTTAGAGGATTATATCTAATATGCTTACAATACTCACTATCTCTCCTTAAATTAATGCATTCAATTATTGAAACCCTTCAAATTATTTCTCAACAACTTAGAAAATCATCTGAAAACTTTACCATCTAAAAGAATATATTTGATTCAACTTCCCTGCTTATTCCCAACCCCACCTATTTCTAATTTCCACTTTTTCACCTTACTTTCATTTTACAGTCCTTGAATAACAAGTTTATTTCTTATCCAGGGACTTTGTACATGCTCATCTTTCTGCTTAAAAGAGTCTTCCTTATATATTTATATCCTCATTTTCTCCAGATCTCCACTGAACTATGTCCAACTCAAAAATATTTTGCTTTACTGTTTTATCAAAATTGGTATTTTTTTACTGTTTATTTTAATCTGCATTGTTTCACTTCATAACACATATCACTGTATGGTAATACAATTATGATAAATTTACACATTTACAAGGGTTATTTCCCTTTAGAATGTAAAAGTCTTTAGTAATTTTTGTAAATTTTCATTAATTTCTTTCCATTGCCTATAGCTGAACCTGGAACAAACAAGATGCTCAAAAATACGCTTTTGAAAGGGACTCTTACTCTCCAATTCTTTGGACTCACCCAGTACAACTAACAAGGAGATGATGATGGACAAAGCCCATCCCAAGGAGCAGAGAGTGTCTGCAACTGTGAACAAGATAGTTCCATCCATCTGCCCCATGGAACCTAAGCCCCCTCTCAATTAGAAACAGAGTGGTCATCACCATCCCCAAATCCTAAAGATTAGGGACTGAACAATGGGCTAAAGTTGACTTATTATTATTCTATTATAGTCTTATTATTATTCTAGCAATGGAAGAACTTTTATTATTGATATAAAGGCAATGGCCACCAGAAGCTCTAAGGGGAGAAAGAGGGAAAAATATGTGTAATATGGGGCATTTTTTGGACATTGGATTTGTCCTGCATGACAGTGCAATGACAGATACAGACCATTATATATTTTGTCATGACCTACAAAATTGTTGGGGACAAAGTGTAAGCTATGATATATACTATAGTCTACAGGTAGTAGCAATGCTTCAATATGTGTTCATCAAGTGTAACACATGTACCACAATAATGAAAGATGTTGTTAAAGGGAAATTTTAGAAGGGTGAGGCATATGGGAATTCCCTATATTTTTTATGCAATATTTATGTAATCTAAATATTCTTAAAAATAAAAAAAGTAAAAAATAAAGAAAGGGAATGGATAAAAAGAAAACACATTTAGTGTCTTAATTTATAATTTGGAAAACAGTTCTTCCAATAGACCATCCATAATTTTATAAACAATTAAACAATTGTTAATAGAGTCACTGTCTTAATCTCAATACCTAATAAATTATCCAAGATTTGTGAAGGCCATTGTAGTCTCTGGGATACATTATATTGGCATTTTAGTATGCAGACAGAAATAATTATTGAGATCTATCTAATCATCTTAATTTTGGCATTTCCTGCTTGCCAATGAACTTAAGTTTCAATGTGGTATATATTTGATAACAAAACAATTATCCACACTTCCTAATGTACAATGTCTTAAATCAAAGAAAACATACTCACTGCTTCATGAGAGGAAATCACAAAACAAGACAGAGCCTGGTCTATAATTTTGACTAGAAAATCCATGAATGTCTTCATTTGTAGAACTATGCTGTAGTATTTGAAGAAAGGAAGTGTGTGAAAAAGAATGCCTGAAAATCATTTTAGAAGTGTGGATATTATCTCTTCTAATCAAGTGAAATGTAAGCAGACAACCATGACAAAAACAGTTGACGTCATCTGTTATTTAACAAAATTTGAATGAAGAAATTTGTATTTATTAAAAATATGGTGCCACAAATTCATTATATTTAGACCTTCCAACTTCAGATGTTACTCCCATAGAAAAGTAATGGAGTTAATCGATGTCACCATAAACAGGAAATTATAGATTACATTAATGAGCTATTTGCCATTAGCTGACATGGAACTTAAATTCGTTTTGTTTTTCTTTGTTAAATGAAGTTAAGTAGCTCCCCCTGGGTTCCAGCTCAAAAGTTTACCTATTTTTGTAGATCTTGCTCAATTCACTGAAGTCTCCAATTCAGATTTAAAAGTCCTGACAAGCAACATTTATGTACTCATGTTATCCTTCATTTCAACCCCTACCAGTAATATACAGTTGCAATAATTAAGAAAAGGAATAAGGAGAAAATGTATAATTTATAAAGCTATAGTTAAATATGTAAAATCAGGGAAACAGATTTTACATATCTTAGGTCATAATAGTGTTATTCTTTACAACCTAACTTTCTTGGAATTCAAGAGCACAATTCCAAGAAAATAATGTTAAATATGATTAAACCAAGTGATTGACAAATGGGTGTGGCTCTCATGCTAGTTATTTCTAGCTGGAGATTTGACAGTTTGACCCTTTGCAGGAAAACCACTTATCAGTAGCCAGTATGAACCAAAATATGCATGAAGATATTTCCTAATATCAACAGACTGGGTAAATATGATCTCGTCCTAAGCTCACTTACATCCTTCTCCAAGAATAGAGTCGATCTTTGCACTCTCTCTCTCAATCTCTCTCTCTCTTTCCCACCCTCCCATGTTGTCTTGTGAATCATGTAGCGTGGTCACCTGGTGTTTTGAATGTGCAAATAAGAAAGCAAGCTACATGGACAGCAGGTTCATACATTGGTTGAGTAGGATGGAGCAAACTTCTTTGCATGTAAACCAGTGAGGAGATGTAAGAAGAGGAGATGCTTCAGTAAGGATGAAGAGTAAGGAGTGGAAAAGGAAAAAGGAGACATGTTAAGGTACAGGGAGTTTGAGTTTGTACAAACATAAGTCTCCCTGTTTAATTCAAGTTCATCAAGTTCCTCTGTGTTTATATAATCTTATAAATAATAAATATTTCTTTGTTTTATATTGATTATGTTTGTGTTTTGTTTTTTGTTAATAGCAGCAGACTTTAGCCTGTGTATGGTATGTACATTATTCTGCAAATTATATAACCCATCTTTCTTCCAGCTGGCACAGCCTTGTGAATTTAATGCAAGGATTTTGTTAAAGAACACATAAAGTAGATCACTGTAGATATGTGTCCATATATGAGTCATAATCTTATAAAGACTTTTCATAAAATATCATCAAAATGCCTCGTTTGAAACAACTGGATTATTCTGTAAAAATATTGCTAGAAGTTTAAAGTTTGATGATTTGGTGGGCTACTCAGTCTACTCATATTCTTCTAATTAATATTCAAGTGGTGAGAATGTAAAGATAATTAAATTGTATGTAGTATTCCATTTTTATGATGCGATGAATTTTGTTCCTTTGGGAAGAGAAATGGGGGAAAAATCTATATTTTCTCTTGCTTAAATGTTACCTATAAAATATGTTTTTTAATGTTCAATGTAGTGGAATGGAAATGAAATTATTTTCAGCCATCATTTTTCTTTCCCTAATATAAATTGATTTATTTATCTGAACTAATAATAGTAGCATGTAATAAATCAAATATGGAAGATTATTGTATAATGTTTAAATAATAGGTAGATGTGGGTGTAATTTCCAGCATTGAATCCAAAGTTTCTTATGTAATTTTTTAAAAACAAGTAATTAGATCATTTGTACCTTGATTTGGAGAAGTGTTACATGTTTTCCCAATGTGTTATTTTGAAACAAATATCTGTTCAATGAAATTTCAGAAATAATCATTTAAATGCAATATACACTTGTCCTCAGAATTGCCGTTCATGTGTAAACTAATTGGTACAATCTCAAAATTTTCATGTAAATCCATTTTTATTTTCTCTTTCCTCTAATTTAAATAGGCAAAATTCAGTGGCCAAAATGGAATGTGAGAATTCCAGCACTATCACTGAGCTGGTCCTGGTGGGATTTTCCAATCTCCCTCAGACTGAGATCCCCCTCGTCTTACTCTTCTCACTGGTCTACCTGGCAAATCTCCTTGGCAACACAGCTGTCATCTCTCTAGCGGTTATTGATTCCTCTCTGCAGATACCCATGTATTACTTCCTCTGCCATCTTGTCTATCTCAACATATTTTTTAGTACAACTGTGGTCTCCAAGATACTCTTTAACTTCCTTGCAACCAGAAAAGTTATATCTTACTTCTGCCTTGTGCAAACCTATATCACCTTATTTCTTGAGTCAACTGAATATTTTTTGCTTGCAGAGATGGCTGTGGATCGTTATGTGGCCATCTATTACCCACTGTGATACCTGCTTATCATGAGCTCATCTGTGTTTCTGGCCCTGGCTCTGGGGGCCTGGATTGTTGGCTTCTTTGTCTTAGTGGTGACTCTAGTTCACAATCCTTCCACTCTGTGGTCCTTATGTTATTGACTACATTTTCTGTGAATTGTCCATCATTCTTCACATGTTCTGTGATGATACTTCCCTGCTGGAAACTATGATGATGGTAGGATATGCTGGAATGATCTTATTCACCTTCCTCCTAATTATCCTCTCCTATATTCACATCCTGGTGGCTGTAATGAGAATGGAGGGCAGCAAAAAAGCTGTTTCCACTTGTACATCCCACTTGATTGTTATGACCATATATTATGGGACAAGGTTTGTCAGGTACATGGACCCAAGTCACTCTACTCAGCAAAGGGAGACAAACTTATGTCCTTATGCTATGCAATCATCTTCCCAATGTTGAATCTACTTATTTACAGCCTGAGGATCAAGGAAGTGAAAGCAACTGTGGGAAGAGTCATGGGGAAAATACAAAAAGCCAAAAAATTCCATAGTAAAAACTTTAGAAATTAAAGACAATGTTTCTTACCTTGTGACTAGAATTTTGCATTCAGTAGACTTTCAGAATAAGATGGTAATAACATTTTTATTAATGTCCCCAAGTATTTCTCATTCAGGTTTCTCTTACCTACAAATGAAAATTTATGGATATCAGTTGACAAAGTGTTAAATTATTGCCATGTCAGCTCATTCAAATACTTTGACAATGCAACCATGGTAATATTATGTTCTGTACTTCAATATTTATATTTAAGTCTTTTTAAAGCCCTCAAATTGTTATGAGGTCCCCATCCCTAGTCCACCAATCAGCTCTGATTTATAGGGGATGTCAACCTGAAGATGTTAGTCTCAGCATTTTCAAGGGCTAAAAGGGGAAGGCAATGGGAATTTTGAAATACATACACCTTACAGAAAAAAAAAAATATTGATGCTGCTAATGAGAATTAAGTAAGGGTATGGAGGTCAGGTGTCACTTTTTCATTTGATATAATTTATTTTATTTCCCCTTTTATGGTGAGTAATTTGTAAAAAGGGATTGTTTTAATTTAAAGAAAATCTTCTTAATTATATAATCTTCAACTATGACCATATGGAAGATAGGTTACATAAGTGAATAATGAGTATTATTTCATATAATTCACTCTTATTTAAATATACTGCTTACAATGCATTGGTAGCTGAGGTTTATCAAGGTACTCTTGATGAATTTGGAGACAAGACACAGAGTTAATTTCTGGTTAAACCAATTAGTAAGTGTATTAAGCAAATAACTTCACTTTACTATACTCCATTTTCGCATCTGAAAACAAACAGAAATTTAATACATAGCTGTTGAAAAGATGAAACACATGTAATAGACCTAGAATATAGCAAAGGTTTAATAAGTGCTAGATGCTATCATATTCCAAATGCTATTTAAGTGAGAATAATGAATTTTGTGATAGGTTTTACATTTTTATAGAAAGAAAAAATATATAGCTATTCTACTATATGAACTACTTTCAAGAACTGTCTTTGCTACTTTCTATTGATAGATTTGTCCATGGAAAACATAATTCCTCTTGCCATGCTCATATGGCATACTTTAAGAATAAATTAGAGGAAGTCATATTATGACAATATGGAGTTGACCCTCTAAATAACTCTCACTTAATATCTTCAAACCACCCATTGTCTACCAGTGCCTGGATGGATGAATCCAAATTATTTCTGTGTGGGAAACATGTGATATCATTTTAAAAATTGTAATGTCAAAATATCCAAGGATTTGAATGTGTTACTCTGTCTTATAATTTTTTTTATATTATGATATGTGATTTCATAATAGAAAAAAATAAAGAATGTAACATCCTTATGGTATGGAGTGAGGCAATAGATGCCTAATTTGAAATGTATCTGCAAAATCTAGGTCTCCATTGCAACCTAGTGCAAACATGCAGGAATGGCCTTCTATACCTCAATTTATGCATTAATTTTTCAGTAGTTCTATCTTGAAGCTTTTCTTAAAGGTACACTAACATTTTAATCCAAAGTTTCAAAAATCTTACAAGTACAATTTTATCAATGGTACCACAGTTTCTTTTGTAATCACTGCTCCAGCCATCTAAATATCCTGAAGCAATGGTTTATTGGGGAAACAGCAATGTGTGAGAAATCAGAAGGCCTGAATCAAATTGGAACTTAAACCCCAATTTGTAAACATTTTTCACTCATTTGATTTACCATGAAACCAGGATTAGACTTCCTTTGGGAATACCTTTGGGAATCAAATACCTTTGGAATACCTTTGGGAATCAAACATGATTCTGATTTAAGAGTCTAACTCAATTGAGTAAATATCTGATTAATTCAATCTCACTTTTTGAAAAAAATTTTTTGCCTCATACTAAAAATAACTGTTAATTTGTTGTTGACAATATATGGATGTAGATTAAATAATTTTGCAAACAAGTCTACTACTGGAAACCATAAGAAAGAATACAAATGGCCATGAAAGTGCAATTAGGGGAATACAAAGTAGAGAGGATTTAATTCCCAGAAGGATTAATTATGGGAAAGTTCCTGCCCAACTAATTACAGCATAGTCCTCCCCGCAGTTTAATGAGATCATAATAGCAAAGACATTTCTTCATTCTGGCTCAATTCATTCTCACATGTACAAATGAAGGCAACATTTTTAGAGGTTTAAACTTGAGTCCTGGACTTCAATTACAGGTGACTCTTCAGATGAGTTAACTAATTAAATAAGTTGTTCCCCTTCAACATGGAAAAAGGGCAAGCTTGGGTGTACATGTCTGTGTCTACTTGTGTGTTTATGTGTCTATTTTGTGTGTGCATGATCATGTTTGTGAACACATATCAATATGAGAGAGCTCAAACTAATAATACTTTTTTGCATACTATAATCAAGTACATATTTAATTCATTAGTGAATACTTAGAACCAACATTAATTTTGCTGTCTTTCAAATTTGTGGTCTAAATTAGAAGTAATTTCACAGTTTCAGAAAGCAACAATTATTGCTCACTAAAACATATGGATTTTATTTCTACCTTACTTGAGTACCCACTCTGAATTTGTATCTGTTTCATTTGAAAGTATCATTGCTAACATTATTTCTCTCTACTGGTATATTTTTTTCTCTTGAATGCTATTCCCTTATTGAAATTGTTTCTCTTATTAAATTGCAAAATATACATAAAATTTGATCTAGAAACATTACCATGCCCTTGACAAGGGCACCCTACAAAAAGCATACGTGGGGGCTTCTGGTCTTACAAGATGGTTGTGTAAGATGCTTCAATGTGCTGTTCACCCACAGAACTTTTGATGAAACAAAGAAATCTGGTATAACCATCTTCCTCAGAATTCCAAAAAAAACAACAACTGTTAATGTGTTGCAGTAACTGAATGAGTGCCAAATTACAAAAATGCAGCATTTAAAAATGGAAGAGGCTTATGATGCTCTTACTGACCCCTCCCCCAAACCATCCCTTGTTATTCTCTGCAACCATTATGGTTCCCTGGCTTTATTCCAGAGGGAGCAGAGTGACACTTATGCACTGTATGTCAGGACCAATCTGACACAGATTGGGCATATTAGGGGTGGTACCCTAAAAATCTGAAGTAGAAATGTTTTCTTTGGCTCACTTTAATGCAGGAGGTTCAGCCCAGGAAGGCTGACTGAATACTTTGATATTCCAAAGAAACAACATGGGAGGCCAGCAGCAGTCATGCTATTTATTACTCACAGTTCCTGATGACAGCTGGTTGGGCAATTACTGTACCACTCAGCAGTGAAACAAAGATTATATAGGGCTTAGCAGCAGTACAGGGGTCTCAAATGATACATAGAACAGTGAAGCAATACATGTAGATCAGTAAATTATTAACAGCTCATAAAATTCTATGTGCTTCTATTGGGGGAACAAGGCAACTGTCTGGAACAGTGTAGTTTTAGGCAATTAATATGTTTACAATATACAGGCTCTGATTCTTATCTTGGTATCAGCTTTTTCTCTCAAGTAGGGGGTTGGGCCACTGGTAAGTTTGTCCTTCCCCCTCTTGTTTCTACACTTTCAGTTCATGGAAAAGGTATTCCTTATTATCCAGACCCTATACTCACCATCCCAGAACTTGCCCTGCAAGCAGAAACACCTTATGAAAAACAATTAACTCAACGCAGCCTGGAACAAAGAATTAAGCTGTTATACATCATAAAATTGCTCAGGAAGGTAAGAATGTCTATTTCATAAGGATTAGAGGAAGTATTTGAATTCCTGTACATGGGGGGGATTACTAAAACCACAGGAAAGCAAAAGGCTAGAACAAGAGGCAAGCTCAGAAAACACAAAGTGGGCCCTGCAATACACAGTTATATAAGGATGATTTCTTTGATAGGAGGGCTAAACTGTGAAGGAAGGTACTTGCCAAAAGAAAAGCCAATTTGCAAAAATTGTGAAAAATATTTTTTTTTCATTAAAAAAATATTTAGTTACCACCTGGCATTCAAGGAAATCTCTGTCATACCACAACCTGTATACAAACTTAAGGAGTAGACAGCTCAGGCATAAAGCCCAGAGATAACATATTAAAATACTAAAATGTGCATTGTTGATAAAAGATTACAAAGCAAACAAACAAACAGCAAATGATGCCTGATCAAAAGGAACAAGTAAGAATCGACATGAAAATTTTTTTTTTTTTTTGAAAAGAACTTCAACATATTGAAGGAGATAAGTGAAAAAATAGAACTAAAGACTATCAGGAAAAAAATATTTGAACAATATGAGAATCTTAATACAAGAAAGAACTATTTAAAAAGTAAGCAAACAGAAACAGAAATA
This sequence comes from Tolypeutes matacus, assembly GCA_026826555.1. Classification (NCBI taxonomy): domain Eukaryota; kingdom Metazoa; phylum Chordata; class Mammalia; order Cingulata; family Chlamyphoridae; genus Tolypeutes; species Tolypeutes matacus. The sequence continues at coordinate 2,750,866 of JAKSZT010054331.1, forward strand.
TTGGAGTTGTAAACCACAAAAACTAAAATGAAAATTCCCTAGATGGTTTCACAATCCTCTTGAAGCTGGGATAAGAAAGAATAATGAACTCAAATTCAAGACAAATAAAAAGTTTCAGGGTGAGGAGCAGAATGATATAATAAATAAAAAGTGATCAGAAGGAACAGAAAAGCCATGTTTTGGGAAGCTGGAATTGAATCCCCAACTCTGTCACTCTCAAGAGCACAAACTCTAAAGTAGTGTCCCCTGGCAAGGCAAGAAACTCTGGAGCTATCTGCCCTGACCATAGGACCTGCATGTCTCCAGAGCTCTCAGGAGCCCCACTATTTGAGACAGAATCCCCTTTGGCAGTCTATAAGATCCTGCTGAGATGTGCATAAATGTTACATCTGGGATGACCTCCTGGCTTACTTTGATATCTCTTAGCCACATAAGTCATTTGTCTTTACATTTTCCCCCTTTCATTTGAGATCTTTTTCCAGTTGCATTGCTAGTTGGTGCCTGGTAGTAATCCCCCGGTGCCAAAGGCTCAACTCAGGGAGTCAGGTCCCACACTGGGGGGAAGATAATGCATTTATGTGCTGAGTTTGGCTTAGAGAGATGCCACATTTGAGTTACAAGGAGGCTCTCAGGAGGCAACTCTTAGGCACCCCATAACAATAGGCTAAGTTTCAATTTCAAGAGCAAAGGCTCATAAGCATAGTTGTCAATATCAAGGGCCCACCAATGGATCATCCTCCTTCACCAGTTATTGCCCCTGCATTTGGGGGACTGTTGCTGCTGCATTAGAGAATGTGGCAGAGCTCTCCAGGATGGGAATTGAATATTCTCTTGGTTATTGTGTGAGTATCCATCCACTTTGACAATATCCCATGAACATTTGAACAAACTTATATACCTTATATGTTTGCCCAGGTGAACTTCCTCCCATGTATTCCCCATCACTGACAACCCACACCAAAGATCCTCCTCTGTGCCAGTTGTAACCCTTCTGTGATCCAAAGCTTCTTTAAAAACGAAGCCATTAAAGTAGCCAAATATAATTAATAGGAAAATGAAAAAATAATAGTAGGTTTAAATAAAAGAAATAAAATACATAAAAATTTTTAAAAAACTAAAAATAAATTAAAAGATTAGGATGTTAAAAAGTAATGAAAAATATTAAAATAATTTTTTTTTTGGCATTTTGCCTTTCATCACTGTAATATCTGATGTCCTGTATGTTCAGTGGCATTTTCTTCCATTTATTCCCCAGTGTTATACTTTTTTTTCATTATAGGATTGAAGCCTCCTCTCAATTAGAGGTGGAGTGGACATCATTATGCCAGAATCCTCAGGATTGGCCAATGAACTATGAACTCGAGTGGACTTACTGGTGTTCTACTATAGATATACTGTGATTCTAGCAATGGAAGAAATTACAAGATTGATGTGTAGGCAGTGACCGCTGAAGGCTCTGGGGGCCAGGGAGAGGGAAAAACAGTTGTAATACAGGAGCTTTTGCATGACTTGGGAATGATCCTGAATGACATTGCAATGACAGATACAAGCCATTTTATATTGTCACATAACATGCAGAACTGTGTGGGAGAGATTGTAGTCTACAATGTGAACTATGGTCCATGCTCAGTGGGAAAGCCCCAGGATGCATTTATCAATTGCAATGAATTTGCCACATTAATGAAGGATGTATGTGGGAGGGTGAGGGAGGTGTGGGGAGTGGGGCATATGGGACTCATTGTATTTTCTGTTTAACATTTATGTAATCTAAGTATCCTTTAAAAAATAAATAAAATTAATAAAAATAAATAAATAAAAGTTAAACTAAGACAAGGAAAACACTCTGGCAGCAACTCTGCAAACCCTCTGCTTTCCTGAATGGTGTGACTGTGGGATAGTGAGGGTTCATAGAAATAAACTACTGGAAAAGCACAAAAACTTAGCAACATTAAAAAAAAAATGTGATCAGAGACTCTGAGACCCATGGGAAACCATCAAGCATGTCTATATTCACATTTTGTTAGCCAACAAAGATGAGTAAAGATAGAAACAGACAGAAGGAATAATCAAATAAATAACAGCAAAATCCCCAAATTTAGTAAAAGACATGAATAAGCACATTCAAGGGTTCCAAAATACTACAAATAGAATAAACTCAAAAAGAACCATACCCAGGCACATAAGTAGCCAAACTGTTGAATGCCAGTGAAAAGGGGATTGTAATGAAAACTGTAAGAGAGAATCAACATGTTATTTAGAAGGGAATTCCAATTTGATTGTGTCTATTTCTCATCAGAAATCATGGAAGCAAGAAGTCAAGAAATGAAATAATTTAAGTTATGAAAGAAAATAATTGCCAAGCCATTATTTTATAAATGTTGCAGCTGTCTTTCTAACATGAGGGAGATATTAAGACATTACCACATAAACAAAAGCTGAGGTACTTCATCACTAACAGACCTTCCCTAAAACCAGTGCTAAATGGAGCTCTTCAGACTGAAAAGAAAGGATGCTAGACAGTGGATCAAAGACATAAAGAAATGAAGACCTCTGATGAAAGGAACCATTTGGGTAAATACAAATGTTAGTATTATTGTATTGCATATTTTTGTTAACTCCACTTTTTTTACTTTTTACAAGTTCTACAAAGTAAATGCATAAAAATAATGATGAATTTATGTTTTGGGGCATATAATCTATAAAGGAAATGTGAATGCAATTAATACAACTAAAGTGTACATGTAAAAATGGTTAAAATGAAAAATTTTGCATATAAGTGTAACCACAAAAAAAAAAGTTCCCATCACAAAAATTCCTCTGCACACTCATTCACAGCCCACAATGATTCCTGATAGAATATATAGTAAATGGCCTTTGGGAATTGCCTTATTTCATTTAACATAGTGTATTTGATATTAGTCCTATGCTGTTTCACATGGTAGTTTGTTCATTTCTTTTTATTGTGAATGGAATTTCATTATATGGATATTCTTCAAATTGTTAATCCTTTCATCAACTCAATCATTTGAGTTTTATACACTAGTGGCTATTTTCAATAAAGTTGCTATAAACTCCTGGGTACAGGTCTTCATGTACATATATATTTTAATCTTCCTACACTAAAATTTTCTGAGTTATATTTAAGTGTATATTCAATATTTTGTATTTCAACCAACAATGTATGAGGTTTCCAAAGGCTCTACTGCTACTGCAAAACTTAGGATGTATACTTTCTTTTAAATTAACATTTTGTTAAGCATGTAGTGGTATCTCCATGTGCTTTACTTTTTTAGATTTTACTCTCTTTATTTTTAAAGAAGTTTTAGGTTACATACATGTTACATTGAAAATATAGGGGATTCCAATATTCCCTGCTGCTTCCACCTCCCACACTTTCCCCTATTAGTAACATCTGTCATTAGTGTGCTACGTTTGTTATAATTGATGAACACTTGAAACATTGCTACTAACCATTGTCTGTAGTTTATGTTATAGTTTACATTTTGCACTGCACTATTTTATAGGTTTTGACAAAATGTATAATGGCTTGTATTCATCATTGCAATACCATGCAGAACAATTCCAATGTCCCCAAAATGCTCTGTGCTCCACCTAGTCTTCCCAACCTGGTTGGTTTGTCTGAGACAGGCCGGGTTTAAGCTATGAAAGCCACATGGCTTCTCTGTGATGAAAAAAATCCCATATTTCAGTACTGGTTGTGTAAGGGTGGGAGAAAAGTATAAGGCCAATATGGTGACCCATAATAGAGGGGCTGAAAGCAACATTCTTAGTAATGTCAAATTCGAACTATAGCGAAGATTATATAATTTTTTTTTTTACTCTATTAGTTAGCATCCTCTCAGGAAACAGAATCAACAGGAGATATCTGTCAATAATATGGATTTTAAAATAGTCTCTCTCATGACCGTGGGGATGCCTAAGTCCAGGTTCTGAAGGCAGGCTGCAAACCAGGGGCTCTGATGAAAGTCTGATGAAAGGTCCTTGATGAGGTTCTGGGAGAAGTTGCCTGTCCAGGGACGAGCTGGGAAATTCTCTCTGAATGTTGAAATCACTTCCCCTTTTAAGGCATTCAACTGATTGGATAAAAGCGGCACCCATTGATGATGTAATCTCCATGATTGGTGCAGATGTAATCAGTTATCCACACAGAAAACTCACCGGTGATTGAAGTCCATAAATGTTCTTGTATTACAATTAGCCCAGTGCTTGCTGGAACAAACACCTGGACACAATTACCTGGCCGAGTTGACACATTAGGCCAACCATCACAGTTACTATAATTGATGATTTGTAGTTCATAATAATGGATCATGGATTATACTATCACTGAGTGATTTCATTTAACTGTGAAAATTAAATGCATTATAAATATGAATATTGCCTGACCATCTTCAACTTTGCTTGTAGTTAAACTGTTGTGTTAACCAGGCTATTAATGCAACTTCCCACTCAACTCCCTGATCCAGAAGTGTTTCAGCTAGTTTGAACACAAAAACAGTGACATCCAGGTGCTCCAGAGAAAGAGGGAAGATATCAGTAAATGAACCAGGTATGCAAGTGCATGAGAGAAAGGACATTATGAAAGGAGGGAGGAAGAATGGAAGGGAGAGAGAGAGGGAGGGATGTAGGAAAGTGAAAAAGAAGGAAGGAAGAAGAGCGGAAAGAAATAAGAGAAACAAGAAAGACATAATGCTTAAGCAGCAATGTCACAGACTGGGTACAACATTGAAAAAGACAGTCATTATTCTATTTTGATTACAGCTGTGCTTTCCACCATGAGTTTTCAACTTTATGATACTTTCTGTAGAATTTATTACATCTAGTGACTTGGAAAGCTGGCAACATAATTCCATTCTCCACTAGATTTGTATCAATAACAGAATTCAAGTCAAAATAAATAAAAGATTAAAAAACAAATGAGCAAGCATACGTTTTTTAACTATAAACAAAAGAAAGAATTTTATTGAGAATATCAGGAAACCATCCAGCAGTCTGAGTCATTTTTTTTCAATAATGTTGAATACATAAAATCTCTAGGGGATAAGAATACTGAAATGTAAGAGAAAAAAAGGCCAGGACCACAGCAAAAATCACTTAAAAACTCAGTTTTCCTCCATGCTCTTGCCTATTTATTTGAAATTTACATTAGTTAAAAATGAGAATATCATAGAGATTGATTGGGTGCAAGAAAACACTTACAGATTTTGAAGCTTAGTGAACTTCAGTAAAAAGATTTCCAGGAAATGCCATAAAACTCCAGAAGGTATTGAGAAGAAGAAGTAAGTATGAACAATTACTAGATCACTGTTGTCACAAATGGCAAAGAAATGAAGTGAACCATACTCTGTGAATTCATGAAATGGTTTCAGTAATTTTGATGTAGAAATCCATTTTGACAGTATTATGATCTTGTTGATCTAGATGTCAACATGGCACCATATTCATGGGAAAGAGAACATTTGTCTTCAAATTCATTGTGACTTGTTTTCACTTACATTCAGCATGAAGTGAAAATTGGAGAAAAAATGTTTTCCTTTCATGTTTAACCAGACAGCAATGCCTTGGATGGCTGTGGATAATGGCAGCTGAGAATTCAGCTTATCTGAAAAGTTGCTGTTTTTTCTGGGCCATGGTAAGTAAAAAAGAAAATCTATGGAAAATAAGATAAATGTTTTAAAATTAGATATTGCTTACATGATACAGATTATGAAAATCATGTAGAAATTGAAAAATCTTAAAATACCCAGACAGTAATGGAAAAATATAGGAACAATTTTGGAAGTGAAGAAACTTTCTGAGTCATGTTATCACTTATAGCAACAAAATTTGGAAAAATTTGAAGATGGAGGTACAGATGTAGCTCAAGTGGTTGAGTGCCAGTTTCCCATGTATGAGGTTCCTGGTTTGGTCTCCAGTTCCTCCTAAAAACAAGACTAACAAATGAAAAAAAAAAAGAATTCTCATTAGGGAGTGAATGTAGCTGAGTGGTTGACCACCTGCTTCCCATATAAGAGGTCCTGGGTTCATTTCCCAGTGTCTCCTAAAAAAAATTGAAGATTTTATGAGAGGTTTATGAGAGGATAGAGTGATATTAATTCTCATACATAAATAAAGCTGTGCAAATACATTCAGGCTTTGTGTCAAGCAAGACAACTCCAAAGGATGTTCATATTCTCAAAAATTAAAAAAAAAAAAAACCTGGAGAAGAGCAAGAGAAGAGTATAATCAAAACTTCCCCAAATCTAAACCTCAGAAAAATATACCAGAAACGATGCTTTTGCTAAAAGGACCAATATCAGAAAAAAAGTTGCATAAAAAGCATAATTAGTAAGTGATGAACCTAGACACTGAGATGAGATATCCAAGAAAGATATGGGCCACAGAATATGCAGTCTGTTTCCACATTACCCCATACTTTAAGTGACAAAAGGAAGGAGATAAATTGAGGAATGAGTGGTTAAGCAAAGCAACAACAACTAACACATCATGAATGATGATCTGAAAGGATCTTAGCTTATTCAGATTGCAAAGGATGCTAACTTAGGAAACTTACCTTTGGAAAAGTTTGCTCTGGAAAGAGTACAAAAAGTGTGACTGAACAAATTTTGTTGAAGAGATTAAATTTATACATGGATCCAATTAATCATGACAGAAAATATCAGGAATAAAGGTGGGGTTACCCATGAAAAAATCCATGAAGAAACTTCTTGTCTAATGGCAAGAATATCCTTATTACACATGAGGAAATCAAGGTTTTTGAGAATGCTATAGCAACAAAAATACTGTCAGTGGGACATCAATGGCAAAAAATTATATTTCTTTAAAAAAGTTGTTAAAATTCTCAAATTTTCCAACCATCAAACAGGCTAATAGTGTAATTCAGTTCCAATTATGTATTACTCTTCAAGCAAAAAGGAAGAGTGACTCTGAGGGTAGAGCTATAACAGAAAAGACACAGAAAGACAGCCTTGTGAATATGGAGACAGAGGTTGGAGTTATGCAGCCCCAAATCAAGGAAAGCCAAGGTTTGCAGGAAGCCGCCAGGAAGTAGCAGAGATGCTTGGAAAATATTCTCCCTCATAGTCTTCAGCAGGCACCAACTCAGCTGAATTTTTAAAAAAATTTATTCTGTTATCATATACAGTCTAGAATTAACCCTTTAAATCATATTCATGTATATATTTGAGTGCTGGTAATTGCATTCAAGATATTGTACAACCATCACCACCAGTCATTACAAAAACAATTCCATCAATCCAAATATGAACTCTGTACATTTTAAGCCTTAACTTCCCAATCCATATCCCCACCCCATCTCCTGGTAACTTGCATTGTACATTCTGACTCTCTGTGTTTGCTTGTTCTAATTATTTCAAATCAGTGAGATCATACAATATTTGTCATTTTGTATCTGGCTTGTTTCCCTCAACATGATGTCTTCAAGGTTCATCCAGTTGTTGCATGTATCAGGACTTCATTCCTTTTATGGCTAAATAATATTCCATTGTATGTATATGCCACATTTTATTTATCCACTTGGACACTTGGGTTACTTCCATCTTTTGGCAATTGTGAATAATGCCACTGTGAACATGGGTGTGCAAATATCTGTTTGATTCACTGTTTTCAATTCTTTTGGGTATATAACTAGTAGTGGTATTGTCAGATCATATGGTTTCCAATACTTGATATTTTCTGTTTGTTTTTATTAATAGTAGCCAATCTGATGGGTATGAAATTGTATCTCATTGTGGTCTTGATTTGCATTTCCCTGATGGTTAATTTTGTTGAACATCTTTTTATGTGCTTTCTGGCCATTTGTATATCTTCTTTGGAAAAATGTCTGTTCAAGTCTTTTGCCAAATTTTAAATTGGGCTGTTTGTCTTTTTGTTGTTAATTTGAAGGATTCCTTTATATATATTAGATATTAATACTTAATTGGATAAGTGGCTTCTAAATATTTTCTCCCATTGTGTAGGTTGTCTTTTTTACTTTCATGATAAAGTCCCTTGAGGAAGAAAAGTATTTAATTTTGATGAGGTCCCATTTATCTATTTTTCCTTTTTTTTTTTTTGCTTGTGCTTTGGGTATAAAGTCTAAAAAATCATTGACTAATGTAAGATCTTGAAAATGCTTCTCTATGTTTTCTTCTAGAAATTTGATAGTTCTTTCTTATATTTAGGTCTTTGATTAATTTTGAGTTGATTTTTGTATTTGGTGGAAGTAGGGGTCCTCTGCTTTTTGCAAATGGAGATCCAGTTTTCACAGTACCATTTGTTGATGAGACTATTCTTTCTCATTTGAGGAGTTTTTGTTAATATGTCAAAAATCCATCAGCTGAAATCTTGATTCTGGACTTCTAGATTCCAGATCTGTGAGGTAAAAAATATGTATTGTTTTAAGTTGCCAAGTTTGTGATAATTTCAAAAAGACATCATAGGAAACTACTTCAGCAATAATATATCATACAGTTTTAATTACATTTTCCTTTGGGTAAAGGAGTGGACCATCTTTTCATGTGCTTATTTGCCATATGTGTATTCACTTTAGTGAAATGTTGTTCCAAGTTTTTTCTAATTTCCTAATTGTGATTTTTGCTTGCCCAGTACAAGATTCGTAAATATTTTCTTCCACCCTAGTTGTACTTTTTCTTTGCATACTCTTCATAGAACTGTTTCACAGCAAACTATTTTAATTTGGATGATGTCATATTTATCAATATTCTCTTTTATGGATTGTGCATTTAGTGTCAAGCCTAATAATATTTTACCTAAATCTAAACCTTAAAGATTGACTTCTATTTTTCATAAAATTATTAGAGTTTTACAGTTTATATTTCAGTCCATGATCCATTTATCCACTATGAGTTAAGTTTTTGTATACAGAGTGAAGATTAGGTTGAGATAATTTTTTTCTTTATTTATTTCTTTCCTTCTGTCTGTCCTGACTTCCCTCCTTTCTTCCTTTCTTTTTCTGTCTATTGCTAATCTATACTGATCTCTTTATCTATATGTCTATCTGAGATAAAGGCATCATGGACACCTAATAATGTTCACATACAAACAATCAGAAACTGTGAATATATTCTATCATGTGGAAAGGAAGTAACTAAGGTTACAAATGGAAATAAGAAAGTCATTATCCTGCATTACCTGAATGGATCCAATGTAATTTCAAGAGTTATTAAATGAAGGGATGTCAACAATATGGTGATGTAAATATTCCTTGAAAAAGCACACCCAGATATTTCACAAATATTTGGATAAATTACACTGGCTTTGAACTCTGGAGAATGGTAGAGACTGAAGAATGATTCCACAAATGTTGACTCAAAGAAACTGAAAAATTCCAGGTAATAGAAGTGAAGTATTTGTACAAAATGTACAATCGTTAAAATTTAACTGCATAGACAGGTCAAGAATCAGTGAAGAAGAGCTAAGAAATCCTGAAGAGTTAATTGCAACCTAATCTTAAAGGTCAAGAATATGTTGGAACAATCATCAAAAAAGAACCTTAAAACAATCTAGTCAAAAATAAAATCCTAAACACGGAGAAGACATGGACTTTCGGAGTTAACACATCAAGAGAGTCAGATTCCTTGAGATCATTAAAAAATCACAAGCCATACTAAAAAACAGGAAAATATATCCCAGTCAAACAAAGGAACAAATTAAAACTTCAGAGAAGACACAAAAGATTGAACAAAAAATCAAAGACATCTGTTCAAAGAAATCTTCTAAATCAATTCAAGCAGATGAAGGAAAATATGACTGAAGAGGTAAAGGGTATTACAATACCCTTTACCTCTTTAGCCCTAAAGAACTAAAGAAGAATTATTTGAATGTATACAATAAGCAATGCATATATTATTGGGATGAAAGGCTCAATGTAGAATTAAAAATACAGTCAAGGCATATAACAGCAGAAGTGAAGGGACAGAAGAAAGGATCATCAGTCTAGAAGAGAGGAGAATTGAAATTGTAGTCAGAAAAACAGAGAAAATAATATGGAAAAAATGAGCAATGTATCAGGGATTTGAGCAACAGCAGAAAGCACTCAAACATAAATATCATAAGTGTCCAAGAAGGGGAAGAGAATGGAAAAGGGAAAGAATATTTGAGGATATAATGGCAGAAAATTCACCAACTCTTATGAAAGACATAAATATTCAAGTCCAAGAAGCACAACATACTCCAAGGAGAGTAAATCTGAAGAGACTTAGTCAAAGACACTAATGAGAATGTCAAATAACAAAGATAAAGAGATAATTTTGATAGCAGCAAGAGAAAAGTGATTCATCACATGCAAGTGATCCACAATTAGATTAAGTGCCTATTCCACATCAGAAACATGGAGGCAAGAAGGCAAGGATATAATGTATCCAAGTCACTGAAAGAGAAAAACTGCAGCCAAAAATTCTTTATCTGGAAAAACTGTCCTTCAAACCTGAGGGAGAGTTTAAAGTATTCAGAGATAAACAGAAACTGAGAGAGTTCATCGAAAGAAGAACTGCCTTACAAGACGTGATAAAGGGATTTCTGCAGGTTGAAAAGAAAAGACAGGAGAAAGTGCCATGGAACAGTGTGAATAAATGTAGATCATCAGTAAGGTAACTTAACAGTAGCGTCAACAGTAGGATCAACAGTAGGGTAACTAAAATGGTAAATGCAAAACCCAATAATACAGTATCTTCAATATACAACTTGACTATTTAATTCAGATAAGAATTTGAATATAATTGAGCAAGAAAAAGGCAAGTTTCCTGCTAATGGATATGTAACATATAAAGTGGTAAAGTGGGACAGAAAAAATATTAAGAGGAGAAACAGAGATATATGGGAGTAGACTAGATGTTTGCTATTGAATCTAATTTGATATCCTTTCAAATTGCTAGAGTATAGATAGAGGTTGTGTTATATAAACCCCAGGGTAGTCACAAAAAAGTATTTTAAAAATATACTGAAATACAATTAGAAATTAATCCATTTTATACATCAAAAAGATCAACTATATAGAAAAGAGGTTGCAGTATGCAAGAAAGAGGAAAAATGTGACATATAAAAACCAAACTAAAAAAGGTAAAATAAATAAAAATAAATAAAAAATAAAATCCAAAAGATAAAATGGCTGAAATAAATACTGACTTTACAATAATAACATTAACTATTAATGGATTAAACTCTCCAATCAAAAGCCACAAGTTGGCAGAATGGATAAAAAAGCATAGTCCAATCAATCATTACTTAAAAGAGACTCACCTTAACCTCAAGGGCCTAAATGTGTTGAAAGTGTAAGGCTGGAAAAAGATACTTCATACAAATAGTAACCAAAACAGATCTGGGGGGGGGGTTAAACTAACATCACACAAAATAGACTTTAAGTCAAAAATTGTTACAAGAGAAAAAGGAGGATACTACATATTAATAAAAGGTGAAAACCACCAAGAAAAATTTAAAATCAGAAATTTTTATACACCAAATCAGTATGCCCCAAGATACATGAAGCCAACACTGATAAAACTGAAGTGAGAATTAGTCACCCCTACAATAATAGTTGGAAACTTCAATCAATCACTGTCATCAATAGATAGAACATCTAAACAGAGAATCAATAAGGAAACAGAGATCATGAATAATATGATAACTGAACCAGACCTAACAGACATATACAGAATATTGCACTCAAAACATCAGCATACACATTCTTCTCAGGTGTATAAGGGTCAGTTTTCAGGATAGAACTTATGTTAGTCAGAAAAAACGTCTATAAATTTAGAAATATTGAAATCATGCAAAGAATCTTCTCTGACCATAATGGAATGAAGATGGAAATCATTAACAGAGAGAGAACTGCAAAATCAACAAATATATTTAATGTAATTAACACTCTCTTATACAACCAGGGGGTCAAGGAATAAATTGCAAGGGAAATCAAAATAAATATCTTGAGAGGACTAAAAATGAGAACAAAATATATTAAGACTCATGGGATGCAGTGAAGGCAGTGCTGATAGGGAAGATTGTAGCCGAAAACACTTAACATTAAAAAAGAAGAAATATCTAAAATAAAACACACCTGGACACCCAGAAAAATTAATAAAAAAATAGAAAACTAACCCCAAACAAACAGAACAACAGAAATAGCAAAGATAAGAGAAGCAATAAATGAAATTAAAATTTCAAATTAGCAAAACTAAAAACTAAACAAATCAACAAAACTAAAATTTGTACTTTGAAAAGATCAATAAAATTGACAAACCCTTACCTAGACTGACAAAGAAAAAAAGAAAGAAGATTCAAATAAATAAAATCAGAAATAAAAGGGGGTCATTACTACTACCCCCAAAGAAATAAAAAGATCATATGATACTATGAAGAATTATTTGCCAGAAAATCAGAATATTTAGATGAAATGGACAAATTCCTAGGAACATAAAACATTCTACTCTGACTCTAGAAGAAATAGAAGACCTTCTCAGTCCAATTACATATAATGAGTTTGAATCCATCATCAAAAACCTCCCAACAAAAACAACTAAATAAAATAAAAATAAACAAGCAGAACAAATGGCTTCATAGGTGAGATTCTATTAATCAATCTAAGAAGGATTAATACCAATCCTGTTCAAATTCTTCCAAAATATTGAAGAGGTAGGAACAATACCTAACTCTTTCTATGAAGCCAACATTAACCTAATGCCAAAACAAGATGAACATAACACCGAAAATTATAGACCTCTAATGAATTCAAAATCTTCAAAAGAACACTTCTAAATTGAATCCAACAACACATCAAAATAATTAAACACCATAATAGAGTGTGTTTTATCCCAGGTAAGTAATGGTGGGTGATCACAAGAAAATAAATTAATGTAATAGGCCACATCAACTAATTGAACGGGAAAAACCAAATGATCATCTCAATCAATGCCAAAAAGACATTTGACAAAATCTAGCATACATTATTCAAAAGAAAAAAAAAAAAAAAAAACACTTAGAAAAATAGGAAAAAATATTCCCTGTTCATGGATGGGAAGACTAAACATCATCAAGATGTCTATCCTACCCAAACTAATCTACAGATTTAATGCAATCCCAATAAAAGTCAACACTATATTTTTTAAGGAACTGGAAAAACTAACCACAAGATATATTTGGAGAGGCAAGAGGCCCCGAATTGCCAAAGATATATTGAAAAAGAAAAATGAAGTTGGAGGTATCACATTACCTGACTTTAAAACATACTACAAAGCTACAGTGATCAAAACTGCGTGGTATTGGCACAAGGAGAGACATACTGACCAATGGAACCGGATTGAGAGTTCTGATATAGATCCTCGCATATACAGTCATCTGATATTTGACAAGGCCACGAAACCCACTCAGCTGGGAGAGAGTGGCCTCTTTAACAAGTGGTGCTTGGAGAACTGGATA